>OX411306.1:90616878-91051878 GCA_948150685.1 Rhaphigaster nebulosa | reverse complement strand
TAATAATTGATAATGGTGGATTGAACTCTTGTTTGTAAAAATTATCAAACTACATAAAATTATATTATTATTTTATATACTCTGTGAGCATTGCTTGAATGTGTGAGGAATCGAATCTGTTATGAATAAATGATTAATATCTTGCATTGAAAGAAAAAAATAATGTAAATAAGGAAGATGCTGCTTGGAAATCACGAAGGGCTCACAGACAGTGTGAGTCAGAGACATTTGCATTTACAAGACGGAACCGTCTCGAACCGGTTTAGGGTTGCAGTTCCTGTCTCTTGACAACTAAATTACAAACAGATACAAAAATATTTCACCTCATTCATATTCATCAGGCATTTTGTTCATGCTTAACCTTGAATGCATTTATGAATGATTTCATTAAGCCATTCTAGTTGATTTGGTTGGTAACTCTGGCTTGTTCTTACATTAATAAACTGCCATACTATAAATTAATTATTTACAGAGAAAAAATATTGGCGTTAATATTTTTGTTTATTTATAATCTGTTCTCAGGAAAATTTTAGTACAGATGGAGTTATTTTAAATTATGCTACTCAATTATAAATTAAAATAGCAGGGAGTCACACATAATTTAAATTGCTAACTAATATACAGTAATTTTACAAATAAAAAGCTTTTAATCGGGTATTCAAATGTGTGTGTATGAGTATGTGTGTGTAGTTTGCATATCCTGTTTATTTTGTATTTTTCTTCATTAAAATAAAGTGTTTATTATTGCAAGAAGAAAATCTAAATTTCCTTATTTATCTTGATTTGTTCATATGAGTTTTAAATGAGTTATTTTGCTCGTCTAGACCCTGATAAAAATTATTGTCTAAACTACATGATAATTCTACCTATATATCTTTTGACAAAAGATTGTTTGCGAAATTTTCAACCACGTTATAATGTTATTGAAGAATGTGACTTACAATTAATTGCCTTTACTCCTAATAAATCAAACTATTGAACATTTTTCAGACAGCCATTTTAACTTAACTTCGCTGATGAAAGAAAGTTTTGGGAAAATGTCTCTAACTCTGGTAATTTTTCAGATATCAAATCAAAACAACAACTAAAATCATCATAATTTACCAAAAATTACCATAGTTAGAGACATTTTCCCAAAACTTTCTTTCATCAGCGAAGTTAAGTTAAAATGGCGGCAAAAGAAAAATGTTCAATAGTTTGATTTATTAGGAGTAAAGGCAACTAATTGTAAGTCGCACTCTTCAATAACATTATAACGTGGTTGAAAAATTCGCAAACAATCTTTTGTCAAAAGATATATAGGTAGAATTATCATGTAGTTTAGACAATAATTTTTATCAGGGCCTAGACGAGCAAAATTACTCATTTAAAACTAATATGAACAAATCAAGATAAATAAGGAAATTTAGATTTTCTTCTTGCAATAATAAACACTTTATTTTAATGAAGAAAAATACAAAATAAACAGGATATGCAAACTACACACACATACTCATACACACACATTTGAATACCCGATTAAAAGCTTTTTATTTGTAAAATTACTGTATATTAGTTAGCAATTTAAATTATGTGTGACTCCCTGCTATTTTAATTTATAATTGAGTAGCATAATTTAAACTAACTCTATCTGTACTAAAATTTTCCTGAGAACAGATTATAAATAAACAAAAATATTAACGCCAATATTTTTTCTCTGTAAATAATTAATTTATAGTATGGCAGTTCATTAATGTAAGAACAAGCCAGAGTCACCAACCAAATCAACTAGAATGGCTTAATGAAATCATTCATAAATGCATTCAAGGTTAAGCATGAACAAAATGCCTGATAAATATGAATGAGGTGAAATATTTTTGTATCGCTGCGGTTACTTGATAATTCTTATTTTATTTAGGTATGTAAATATTTTCAGAAAAATTAAATCTTTTTTTTTTCCTTTTACCTTAACAGCTCTGCACACTTTACATTATTAACTAAATTAATACACAATAAGCCCTGATATGTCAGTGCTTTCTCAACTAGTTTTCAAATGCAATAATGGCTTATTATAATTTCAATTTTTAGAAACCTAGTGTGAAAAGGTTTATTAAATAAACATCATTCTGACGAAAATTTATGATTTCTATATTTTTATTTTTATTTTGAAAACTACTTGGCCGGTACTGCTTCGATATTGATAGATTTCGATTAAAATATATATATATATATATATATATATATATATATATATATATATATATATATAAAATGAACACTATGGGAAGTTTGATATCAATTATTTAATGTAGTTAAAATTAGATATTTACATACATATTATTATTTTTATGTTTTGGATCATTTAAATTGTAATTATTGCTTTATTTAATTTTAAGGTCATTTCATTGTTCTTGGATATTGCACACTCGTATTTTTTTAAGGTCTTAAGGTTATTGACTCCCTATAAAACGTGGTTTAATCTCATTTCTTGCAGACATTTTCTAGGATCATGGTCACAAACACAGTAAATGTGTCTAAGCGGCAATACTGTTCACCCAAATAAGTTTCACGCTTTCATTTTTTTTTCTTTTATATTTATAATAACAAAATAACATTTCATCCAATATTTTCACTCTTATAAAATAGTTTTGTAGTCAACTTGTATCAACGGGTATGAAGGTGTCATGGCTATGGGACGTATTCAAGTTGGACGCTTTTGGTATATAATTTTTCTCTTAGCACCTAATTAATTAATTCATTTTTATAACATTTTGATAAATCGGTAGATTTTATTATTGCTAAATCATTCGGGGACCACGAAGATGATGTGGTTAGAACTGGGATAGCGGTTACTAACGAAAAACGGGCTGTCCTTTTATAATGTATAATAATAAATGAAAAATGAACCCTAATCATCTATGAAAAATGTGGAAGTACCGCGAAAAACTATACTTTCTATTCCAATTGTAATATCAAACACAATATTTTTAGAAAAAACATATTAGCTAGCACATATTTCCAAAAGTCGTTGATTATATTTATATAAATTATACAGCATTTAAATGCTAAATGGGCTGAGATTTCTATGTTATTTGGAATTTCTGGATTCATTTTGGAAATAAGCGACTCATATATAAATTATATTGTAACAATATGATTATAACCCTAGATTTTTTGTCGAATTGTAGGTGTGACAAAACGTTAAACGTAGGCTTTGAGATGATTTTATGCGAAACTTAAAAATTATTGATGAACTAATTCGACGGTAAAATAAAAAAAATTACTGTATGCATTTATTCGAATTTGAACCTGAAAACTAATATGTTTGGAATGGTCAGAAAAAGTAGCTGTGGCAAGACTCACGACTTAAGCTGAGAGAAAATCATAACATCTTTATTTTTTAAAATATCTCAGCGAGGAATCTACTAAAAAACTACCAAAAGTTTATATTCATTCCAAAACCAACCAAATTTAATAAGTCGCTTCATATCCGTTTTGATTTACTCTGTTATCGTCATTCAGTAGATTCGTAACTATATCGTCCATCTCTAGAGATCTTCAGACAAAATCAGATAGAAATTACATCTGTCTTACATTATATCAGTTTATAGTTAAGTATCATCATTGTTAATTTTAGGTTTCATATATTAGTTCTTGTTTGATTTTTGCGCATCATGTCCCACGTCTCTGTTTGGACATATGTTTCTTTTCTCCTTCCAGGTTTGGTATTGTGGAAAAGACAATGTATGAGAATTCCTTACTGTAAAAGGTACTATGCTGGGCCTATTGCACAAGCGAAACTGAACTAGTTATTTTTTTATTTGATGCTGAAAAAAGAAAAAAAAAAAAGAATGAGCCCTTGGTTATTGTCTAAAGACTGTTGGCTAATGATTGATGAACTAATTTAAATTGCTTAAAAAAAAAAAAAATGCTTAGCTATTTGTCATTGTATTTTTAAAAGGACAAAAGAAGCGGCCTTAATTAACAAGAGATCCCTGTTGTATTTTTAATGGTCTTATTAGTTTCAACTCGCAATTCTGCTATTTCTAGTTTTATATACCATTAGGTTTTTTTTTTGTTTCAGTTTACCTTCTGTTAACAGGAACCATAGTACCATTGAAGAAGTCATTATTTATAGGTTATCTGATCGAATACAAATTTGGATGCATCTTAAAGGTACGAATGGAATTTATTGCACAATAAATTCCAACCAAAATTATAGTCTTAAAGGATCTGACCCAATTTTAAATAAACTTACTATGCTGCGTTAGGGCATTTTTTCTACTAACCTATATTATGGATATGAAACTTATTCTTAGTTTTCCCAACTATTTTAAACCGTCATCCCAAATTGTGATGCATTCATCATTAACGCTTTATTATTCTTATTTTGATATTCTAGTATAAAGCTTCATCCGTTCATTATTGTAAATTTTGTTTAATAACAAATTAAACAACAAAATATGATTGGGAACACATTGACTGATCACCAGATAATTATTGTTTTGATATTTTTAAAAATTTAATTATATTAGGATGTCAAACTTACAATTAAAGACCGGATTTATATGCAGCAAAAAAGGTTAAAATATGCCATATAATATGCAGTAAAAAGTTCTCAAATATGCAGTCAAATCTGCAATAATATGCAGTGAAACGTGAAGAAATATGAAGGAAAATATGCATGATATATGTAAGAAACGTGCAGAAAATCAACAAAAGGTTATAATTATTGTCTAAATTGGTTTATTTAACATTATAATTTATAATATAAATATGAAAAAAACATAGGTAAATTAAAAACAAATTTTTAAACAGAAATGTTTTGTAGCTAAATAATTCTTAAAAATTAAAATACTTTAAAATAAATTTTTTTCACTTTCTTCAAATTTCGCAAACGGAGATTTTATAAGATTAAATAAGGGAATACCTGATGCAGCCAATGCAAAATAAAGTATGTATTTTATTGAAAAGTCTAGATTTAAACAAGTTCGGCAAAGGGTGCTGTATATTCTCCATATACATATATTCTCCAGTGCAGGAAAATTTCATGGAGCCTTCACATGCTAGCGTACAGTAAGTAAACTATGAAGTATTGTTACATTTGGAACTCATATTTGAGTATAAAATTCCAAGAATAGCTCATACCTGTCTTTATGTGTTGGTCGATTTAAAAATTTCTTTTAGATGGTACATTTTTACTGTACAAATTGCAAAAAAAAAGTTTTTTTCCAGGAAAAAAACATCTTCCTGTTGAATTCAATAGGTTCCAACTGGTTTAGCATAGAACTAAATGATGCTCCTGCTTTGGACATTTTGGTTTAAGTAAGAAAATTAAAACGTAGTTAATTTAAACTAATTCACACAACTGAACCCAACGCACTGACCTACACAATAGAATATAAAATTCCAAAGGAGAAGTGCAAGATGATGTTATTTACTTTGTTAAAGAAAGTACTCGTAAGTAAGAGTTCTAGAAGAGATCAAAATTACGATGTAAACAATTATTTTCTGTGAATCTAACTATACATATTTGATCTTTTAAATTTTTATTTGTTTTGAAATTCCTATAATTTACTATAAATTATTTTAAACTACAGTTACACACACGTTCAATACGGTTGTGATCACAACCACGATACAAATTTGAAGTTTTTGTCTGTGAGCTTTTGTCTTCACTATGATCGTAGAGTAGTTTTATCCATCGTAGATGTTATCCATCTATCTTATAGTTGGAATATTTAAAAAACAAACCAGTTATCCTGCATTGAAAGTGTATCAGAAAATAGTTTAATTGTTTATTTTCTATTTCAATTGGAAGAACAATTATTTTTAAAAAATGGCCAAATATGCATAAATATGCAATAACCCATGAAATATGCGCAATAAAATTTAATATTTTCTAAGCCAAATGCATCGATTCGTAAAGATATTCGATCATTTTGGTTGAAAAACGTATCAGGAAAATAGACATTTGCATACAAATCCGGTCTTTACTTATAATCGTTTCCTAGTTTTCTGCAATGCAAAAGAAATCGGCGAAATTGCATTTTCATGTTCACTTTGAGTAATTACTAAAGAAAATTGAAGATTTCAGTAAGGGAAAAGAAAAAATAAGGTTTAATCTTGGCAATGGCGTTGGAGAATGGATTACTGATACTATTATTGGCGTGGGGGAAAGGAGGGATAGAGATTGCCGCCCTGTACTAATAATATAATAATGTATAACCTAATATAATATATATATATATATATATATATATATATATATATGTATATATATATATATATATATATATATATATATATATAATATTATAATGCATAACAAGAATGGGAGTATTAGTCTCATTTGCTGGAACCACCACGTAATAAATATTAGCTGACTCAGGTGGGGAATGACCCCAAACCGCTTCGAACTGGACATTGTGAACCCCGCCCCAACGCGCTCGGCCATCACTGCCTCAATCATTTACATTACAAATTGTTATACTAGCGCTTGTATTAGAAGTATTGAGTAAGGTGGAACTATACAGTATCTTTGTATGAAGCTTGAATTTCTGATTAATGTAAGACGGAATGATATGCATGTTTGTCTGCCCTAGATAAGATTCTTTTTTAAGTTTTTTCGCTTTTCCAAAAATACTTTTCACTCTGAAGCCTTTCAGGTTTTTTTTGTGAGGTTCCTCTTTTCTCCTGAAGTTATAATAAATTTTGTCTTTATTTTCTTACTCCTAGTGATAACATTCAATTTAAAGTGTATGTGTTCTGGTAAGGAATGGAAATGTTTCGCTTGGTCCTTACGATTGAAGCATCTCCTATGCTTAATATAAACAAGACTTATCCGTGTTTTTTATTGAACTAGGATGAACATTGAATTAGGATTATATGTGCTCATTCGCTTGTTTCGCTATAATTCCTTATTTTAATATCCTTACAATTTTAAGCTTGACTAACTGGATATTCTTTTCCTAAAAAAGAAAAAAAGAAGGTTTTCCTCTGATTTTGGAAAATAGATCACTCTTGCTCGTACTGCTATTAATGGGAGGGAGACCTTTTCGGCGAGTGGGCTTTATGCCAACCCAAAATATTTCATAAAAGATACTATTTAATTTTTTTCAAACAGTTTCAAAGAATAAATAAACTAAAGTTAAGCATAACCTTGAAATGTCATTAACAATTTCATTCGGCCCATCAAAGGATTGAAATAGTGGTGATGGATCAGCTAGTCGTAATGGTTCCTATTGTAGCCCTCGTGAGCTCATCATTCACTCAATAGAACGACACAAAAACAAGTGTCGATTGGCTTTATAATTGTGGCGGTCTGGCTTCTACCCATCACAATTGTATCCTTCGTCTATTCGCCACGTCCTAAAGTTAGCGATTGATTATTGTATGTATGTAGACCTCGATGACTTTCTGGTTTATCGTGTTTCCCAATAAGGTAATGTTATTGTAAATTGAGAATTGTTATTCATCAATGCTGATGCTGTAACTTCTTCTGACGTGACAACCTCAAACGTTGGAAAAATCTGTTATTCATTCTTATCAGTGATTGTCGTTTAAAATTCATTTAATATATTTTTATAAGAAAAAAAAATGATAGGAAGTGATAAAAATGAAGCACTGTTGTGTTTAATTTATTATGTCAATTTTTATCTATTATGATCCTTCTTCAACCTTGTCTGTCTTTTTCCTTTTCTAATTTACTGAAATAACTCTTTAATTTATTTGTTTACTATTTTCATCCATTAGATTTACGGTTTGTTATGATGTTGGTGAACATTTAGGTTTTTAATACATACATACATACATACATATATATATATATATATATATATATATATATATATATATATATATATATATATATATAAACTCCAGAACAAAAATAAAATAAATATATATATATATATATATATATATATATATATATATATATATATATATATATATATATTTATTTTATTTTTGTTCTGGAGTTTTCTATCAAAAGTCAATTTATCCACTATTGAAAAATTATTACAAAAAATATTATTATAAGAGCCCTCTCCCATTACAGAGGGGGGAGGATAAGGCAAATTTTTATTGAAAATGATTTTAAAACCAATTTGACAATGGAAAATTCAAGATTTGAAATGAAATGAATATATATTTTTTTTCTTACCCCCGCTTTTATTAAGTAGCAAAATCCACAATAATGTGTTCGAGGCAAGGCCCTTCTTTTGCCGAAAGCATTCTAAGGGTGGTTTTGTAGGTCTGCTGTGTGCAGCGGTGGCTATGCTTGCGATCTAATGCATTACTACTTACTGCACTATCGTATACATGTCATACAGATCTATCGCAGCGAGCTAATGTTGATCGATCCGTTTCTATACAACTAGAACGATTTAGAGAGATCGCAGATCGTCGCGACAGATCGCGTTCTGTTTGCCTGAGCCTTAAACGTATGCCGCCTTATGTAAGACATCTTCTATTCAAACAAAATTCTTTTTTTGAGGTGGTCAAAATATTGACTAACTTGATTATAAAAAACAAGTTCTTATAGAAGTTTACTTCGGTTCGCTTTTATTTTTAATTGGTTACTCAAATAAATATATTATAAATTTTTTAAAAATAAAACTGTTTTTCTTAAATGTTAGATCTACAATTAATGAAGGAATTGGTTGTGAACGCTGGTTGTTGAACAGCATTCTGCAATATTGTTGAATAAATATCTCGTAAATATTGTTATTATTCCTGGTATGTATTAACAATCAACTATACACCTTATCTCATAAACGGAGAATTATTTGAAAATTACGATTAACTTTCACCTTAAATTTATTTATATTTTTTATTTTTATTGGTTATTCGTGTGGAAAGAAGTATCATATTTTTATTTTTTATATCATTTAAATATTTAACGCTCTTTGAATTAGAAATACTGTTATAACGATTTAGTAAGTCTATAACGTAATAGGATTCAATAATTTTTTCGCAATTTGAAGTATTGATCAAACCTCTTCACAGAAATTAGCAATAATCTTTTCTTTTCATTCGTAGCCTTGACATAAAATAAAGTCGTTCACACCCGATAGATGACAATGGGACAAAGGATATTGTGGCTTAAGTGTTACGGTAGAAATACGGTCGGGAACTTCCGCCTGGGGTATTAATTTTGCTAACTACTCATCACGGTTTCACTACAATTTCTTTTAATGCTGCGTTCAGCTGAAAAAAAAAAAAAATCCAAGTACTATCTAAAAACAAATAAAATGAGCCACTATCAGTTTGAACTTTCTATAAGCGATTGATGAAACAGAGAACAGGCTATGCATGAAATATAGTAGAGAATAGACTATCACAGTTTTGGATTTTTCACTTTAAACTTATTAATATCCAAAAACAGGATTTGAGAATAATAACAGAAAAACCCAAATCAACCACCATTTCGGTTTAAGAATCATCGAGAAAATTAGTACGGCTAGAATAGAATTGCTGATAAAAAATGGAGAGATTTTCGTAAAACACTTAGTACTTCAAATACATAATTAAAGGCACCGATTACTTTTTTAACCAAAGTAGAAAACCTTATAAAGAAAGTCGGTAAAAATCATTCACCTCCAGATAAACCGAGCCTATAAAGCAGTCCCCTGTTCACTTTGGTTGTAAAAGTATGTTTACTAACGTGGTAACCTCCTAGAAATGCTCAAGTGCCTGGTTTCAGAAACTATATCGCTGCATATATATTAGGTAGACAAAAGAATCATGGCTGTATGTCTTCACTTATGGTTCAGCGGTAGGTTCGACCGAATTCGCTAGGAGCTGTAGGGAATTTGAAATGGCCCATCCCTTAGTGAAAGGGATTCCAAGAAAGGAATCAGATTGGCCTTGGATATGCACAGTTTCGAAGAAGATAAGAAATAGCCATCTTCATTGACTCTCAAGCTGCTTTATTAATGAATTAAAGGGAAAAGTTATTGAAGTAGCATCTCAATGAATCCCAAGCCAGTATAGTCTCTTGGATAAATAAAGAGCTGATCGATTGGCCAAGAGAGGATAACAAATTTTACAGGCCGCGCCTTCCCTAGCTTGCAAAATAGCAAAATGTACAGCAAAAAAATAAAATAAAAAGGAAAAGCTGAAATTGTTTTATTTTTGAAGAATTGAAGGAATGCATTGGGTACAATTTGTGAGTCACGGAGATTGCACACCACCTTGTTCTTTCTCGTAGGCATCTTAATAATGCTGTGAATGTATGTGTATACCCTTGTGCCGAGGAGAAGAAATGATGAATGCTCAAGATCCAGAAAATGAAGTGTCCGGTTCTTGAGGATATTAGTAATTTATATCTGGATTATGAGAGTGTTTACTCAAGAATATCAAAATAATACTAGACTTCATGGAAATTAATGACAGCATTGCTACCGAAACTTCGGTCTAACAATAATAAAACAAAACAACATTACGTTTAAATCTTTCTTGGATATTTTTCTCACCGAGTTCAATAGTAATTATTATTTACGTTTTATTCTTTGAACAATTGGGCTTATACTCCTGAAACTCTGTAATTATTATTGTAAAATGTTTATTGTTCAATTAGTATGACTTTTTTATTCTGAATGGTTCAAGCCTCTGGACATTTCAAGTTTATTATATATATATATATATATATATATATATAATGTTAGGTGGATGATACATTTAAAAAATCCAAATTTTCGATCTTGAAAGACCTGTGCTCCATAAACTTTCTGTTATGGGCTTTCTGGTCTAAGTTAAATATTTCCTTTTTATTAGTGATGTAGCTCGGTTTAAGTTAAATATTTCCTTTTTATTAGCGATGAAGCTAAGCTTAAGTTAATTATTTCCTTTTTATTAGTGCAGTTCTATTATTGTAAGTTGAGAAAAATAAGATTCATACAAGAGCTGTCGTAAATTGTGTGCAAACTAATATATATATAAATATTCTTGTGTTATGTCGTAAAGAAAAACAAATATTTAGCTAAATCCAAAAAAGTTTTTATGCTTTTGGAAATTTTTAAAACATTCGCTCATTTTCAATGCTAATGTTGCTGTTGGATTAAGCAAAAAATGTTTCCACAAAAATTTTAGTGAATTGTAAACTGTTTAAAATTTAAATTAACCATTTTTAAGCTACATAGTTTTAAAAAAGGAGATATTTAGCGTAAAAAAAAAAAAAAAAAATCCGAATTTTCCATGGTTTTTAACAGCGGTGCACAAGTCTTTCAATATTGAAAACTTGTATTTTGTACTGTTATCATACACCTGAAAATATAAAAAATAAATCTGAATAATTCGACCTTATGTAAGGTAGCATTCTAATTTGAATGGACTATAATTAATCCAAGCATTCGTAATTTTCACTTTATTGTTTTTTGCGAACTTGGCCAGAATCGTCAAATTTAGTTAACATATTTTTGCATTTTGAATATATATAATATTTTTAGTCCTTCGAAACATTTTCTGGAATTCCATTTTGTCAGTTTATACCAAAAGTGTTCTGCTGATAAGGTATGTTCTTGCAATCCTACGTGATGTATCTTTCTTGAATGTTTTTAGGAAGATTATCATTTTTTTTTTCGCTTGTTTTTTTGTCGACAATGTCTAAATTTATTTCGTTTATTTATAAATGTTTTGGATCCAAATTATTATTTGCTTACCCAGCTGAATATGGTATATAAGATAAGTCGGGTCAAGTGCAAACTAAAATTTTAAAAATTTGACTTCGGAAGGCTATTGAATAATTAATTTTGAAGATGAAGAATTGAAACTTTATTATTAAATACGTTATACAACTCCTCTCTACAGGAGAACCTTAAAAGTAGTTAGTTGGTTCATTTCATAATTAAAAAAGCCGAAGGTTCCAATTAAGGAACAAATATGCACTTACACCCAAACAAAAGGAATCTTTGCGTTAATGGTTTTCATAATTCTTGTGTCTAGATTGAACGTTTCTTGGACAACTATCATGAAACCTGCCCCCTCTAGATTTCAGACCGGCAATAATTTTTAAAACTGATCAATATTTCACTGAGTTATGCAAGTGTTAAATGGAGAAAATGAGAATAAAACATTACACAGATTAAAAGAAAACGAAAAATTAAGAAACTGTTCACAAGTTTTTTTTTGTTTTTTTATTAGTTTTTATTTTAAACAAAGTATTCTTATATTCATTATGAAAACTTCAGTTTATTTTTTAGTTAAAACATTGTAGCCCGAGAATGCATCCCCAAATACTACCTCACCTCGTCTGCCTATTATTGCTGAATGTAAAATATAAACTTTTATAATTTATAAATAAAAACTTATATATAAACTTTTGTCCTAAGAATGAATGTCTTCAAATGGTGGACTCTTTAATATTGATTCACCATAACAAGTCGACGATTTTTTAAAAGATTTTATTTTCTTACTCTTCCTCCGTTAATTATAATTACTTAAAAAATAAAAGGAAATAATATCACAAAGAACGGACTAGAGAAGGACAAGTGCGGACCTTATCTGCACTTGCTCCTTGTTCACATCCACTCTTGTGGCACTCCAACACGAAATGTTCAAGGGATAGGTGCAGGCCTTAGCCTAGTGATTCCAAAGTATAATTACTGTTAATACATTATCCATGAATTAACTGTATATAATACCAACACACCGCAAATAAACAGCTCCAACTTTGATCAATAGTGCTCAGTCGCTTTTACAACAATCAACTCTGTACACTACCAAAGGAGAGAAAATAACATCCAACATGTACAAAGATTAACATGACATGTATCTAACAATTCTAATGGTGGTCCGTTATAGGAGAAGGTACTTTCGCTCGTCTGTCCATTTTTTCCCTTCTCTCCTCTTATTTTCCACTACACGGGCCTTAATGTATTTTCTGAATTTTTCTCTGTCCTGGTATTCTTTTTTTGTAATACCAATTCTTGTTATTTCATCTGACTGGGATATCCTCTGATGTTTCTTAGTCTATCGCCTTGTCGAATATCTGTTTGTTTAACCCGTTTCCATTCATTCTTTTCATGTGCCCGAAAAATTTAAGGCTTCTTTTTCTCATTGCTGTTTCCAAGTCTTTGGAATATCTCTGGTTCTGATTAAAGTAAGATAATGCGTTTACTCCCAAAATGTCCCTATTGTTAAGCGAAATAATAAAAAAAAAAAAAATAAAATAAATAAGACATCAAAATATTCAAGTATTATGCTTGGTAAGAATACTAAAAACATCAATAATGCCCTCAAAACAGTGAATGTTGGGCGGAAAACGTTAGGTTTCTCAAAAACCTAGTTCATTTCTAATTTTTATGAAAATCTAAAACAAAAAGTTTTTTGCTGCCCACCAAGAGTGTTTTGAATTTTTTTTCAAAATATTATTACATATTTTTCCTACTTCACATGTACAGTGCTGGAGCTTGATATTTTGCAAAAATTTACACCATAATTAAGGTATTTAAAAATAAATTGGATTTCTAGGATCAGTAGAAGTATTTTTTTCGAAGCAAAAACCACATCATCGGTTTTTCATTTTTAAACCCGCTTTTGCAGTATGAAATTTCGGTTCGAAAATAAATTTTATATGCGTATTTTATTAACTACAGTTTACTTTTTTCAAAAGTGTGTTTAACCTTTGAATTTGGTCGGTTTATTAAGAAATTATTGCTTGAGCATTAAATAAATTAGTAAGTCAATAGTTTTTCTTTTTTATCCCTCTCTTTACTTATTGAAAGTTCTTAAGATTTTTTAATTTTTTTAATGCTTTTAGTGTTCTTACTTAGCTTAATACTTGAATATTTTGATTCCTTATTTATTAGTATTATTTCGCTTAGCAACAGGGATATTTGGGGACTAAACTCATTCTCTTACCTTAATCAGAACCAGAGATATAAATTAAAATGTGTTTTACATATGTAAACTTCCAATTTTTTTCCGGGGCGCGTTGATGCCTAATCTCCTACACAGTTCCAATATTTTAAGGTGTAGATGCACCTACTAAAGTTTCATCAAAATCTAGGAGATCCTCTCCTTGTAAGATACAATAATAAAATAAAGACTCTGATCACATCCTTGCTTATTTATGGATCATCTTGAATTATAAATATATAATACTTTAAGATAATCGATTTTATTACATTCGTTGCCCAGTGTGAATCGGACGAGTTTCTAGAAAATTGATTTTTGAAAACTAGAAATTTATCGATAAATATCTAATGCTATGTATTGAGAATACATAGATGGAAGGAAATATTTCCGATTATATACTGGATAATTTGAGTAGTTGCCACGTAATTTAGTCAATATTAACATAAATAAGTTTCCGTTTTAAACAAAGAAACACCGTGCACGGGACCTTTGTGGCCTGTATCTGAGAAGGTCGACTTGAGAATCCCAAGATAAGCCAAGAGAGTGCCAAGTATAAGCACCATAAAAATAATCCAGTGAACGGTTGGCAAGGTACTATAAAACCTGCCACGAAGGACAAGGCACAATCGATGCCGGGAGAAGGGACACGCCTCCCCGCGAAAATGCTTAAAAGATTCACCAATAGGAAGGTCCAAAAGGAGATTGGGCGCCGAATGTATGAAAAATAGGTTTTTTAGGAGAACGGGAAAGAGAGAGAACGGGAATGCGGCACGGAACTATAGGCTGTTAGAACTGAAATGTGATACAGTGAAGTTCTGAGTGTAGAGGCTGGGAGACCGGAATGACTGAATGACTGAGCAGTTCATTCGAGACGGCGTCAGTGAGCCTGGCACATAGGGTTCGAGACCACAACCGCGAAGAGGAAACCAGACCTTCAAGCGGCAAGGCGGAAAGTACCCGAAATGACGAAGACAACACCAGATAACTCATATTCTCTTACATCCATTGTGTACATTTTGTTTAATATTTTGTGGCACCATGGTAAGGTATTAAATAAGCAAGTTTGATCCAGTAATCTCAAATACATATGGATTAGCCAATAGGTTTTTATAATGAAGTTAATTCAGGTTGTAAATTGTTAACCATCAGTTTAATTAATAACATATCTTAAATAAAGAAAGATCATATATCAAAATCTATTATTATATTTACCCCGCATGCCATCACATAGTTTAGTTAGGTAAACGCGACACTCTTGGAAAGGATCACCAATGGTATTTATCATATTCCAACTTAGTGGTCGTAGCAGGAGGAGGGGGGGAGGGAGATCTGTGGACTCTAGCCTTTTTAGTTAAGAAAAATCAGTAATATAGTTTGACTACCGTCTAGAATCGATACAGATACAGTATGCATTACATAAATAAATTGAGTAAATACGGTTTCTGGAATTCCCCACCTGCCTTAGAAAAGCAGATTGCCAGAAACATAGCATTTGAAGTAGCCATCCTCGTGAAGGACGTTTCTACTAATTCACTTACTTGGCTAATTAGTTATTTAAAATCAATAATTAAATTCAAATTCATAATCTTATTATTATAATTACCACTGGTGGCATTAGGGTATTTATATTAATAGAATCATACAATAGTTTTTAATTTTCTTTGACCTAATTTATTGAAATTAATTTGTTTAATTCAATCTAATAACGTCTATGATGAACTTTCTCAGACATGAAATTATATTTGAATACTTTCTTTTCTTGTGAGTACTTCAGTCATTAGTAATAGACCTATTGGTTATGTTAAAAATCCATTATCCCACGTGTATAGGTCTTACTAATGAACGGGTTGTAATTACATCGTAAATCCGATATCTGGGATATTTGGTAATGGTTCTTTTAGGTATTTTTTATTCATATTAGCGTTTAACCCCATCATAAAGGTTTTTATGTTATTAACTTAATAGGGATAATATACGCACATGCTGTTCGAAGATGGCTTTACGAGGAGAGAAAAAAATACTACCGCTCTGGTAGAAGAAGAAAAATCTGATCATGAAATAACCGAAGAACAAACCGATTAGGGGTTAGCTGAAAATATGGAAAAAGATCGAAGAGAAAGAAAGGAAAGTACAAAGAAATTATAAGCAAAGATAGATGAAGTATTATATATTTTTGTAAGTTTGATTAACCTATATAATTACAGGTTTTAAAAACAAAGACAATTTTAAATATTTGATAGGTCTTTGAAATTTGATCTAACTTTTTTATCTGGTTGGTCATAGTTCTTTAATTTAAATTTTGTAGTTTTGATTTAATTTCCATTCTCCGAAGGTCACGGTGAAGTAATACAATGTTTTGTAGTAATACTCTTAATTAAAGCCTGAGATTCGTTGCATTAATGAACTATAAATTAATCCTGATTATTGAAATTACAAAGCTTTTCATGATCTGATAGGGCAGCCCATTTCTTAAGAATGGAAAGAGTTTTACGACCTTCCCCTTTGCGAGCTAAATATAATTAACTTATATATAGTAATTCGTTCGAATCACTAATAATATTAGGGATGTTATGCTTAGACGAAATTTCATTCTCTAAAATATTTGAGTTATCACGAGTAGACGATTGAGTTCATTAACTACGGTTAAGAAGGAATTAGGAAAAGGCTCGGTTCTGAATATAATTAACATTGATGTGAGAATACTGGGTACATCTGGTTCGTACATTTGCAATATTTAAAAAGGTAATCCTTAAAAAGACAGGAATTATAAAATTCCTAAGAAAAAGGACCTTCTTAAGATTTCAATGGATTTCGTATGTGATAGTGGATGTGAAAAGTAAGTGTAAATGTGTGGACTGATATCAAAAACAATATGTAAATAGATATTAATTTGGGGTCTTACGCAATTATAGCGTAATTCTTTTGATTTTGTATGTGGTAGTGATGGGAAAAGTTAGTGTACATAAATGGACTGATAATGAAAACAATATGTAAATTAAGATGGTTTTATTATATAATTAAAACGTTAGTCGTCATGTCATCAATAAACATCAGGGACGGGTATGAGGGGTCCAAATATTCCATGCTCCTTTATGTTCTTTCCCAAATTCTTTATGTATAGAGAGACAGAAGAAGTTAAAAAATTAGCTTTAATGAAATATTAATAAATATAAAATCCTCGTCAGGTTTCATCGTCAGGTTCCTTGCGGTTAGCGGTCGAGGACTGCACTAGTGAGGTAGGGTAGGAAGCAGTTATCGCAGTCCCCTTACACTCTCAATAGCCTTGACCTCCAGCCGTACTCCGTTCTACTTCGTCATCTTGCGGTCTTCCCTTCATTCTATAATAATTAGTTGATATCCGCATGATGGTATAGAAGGATCAATCTATAATAATTGCTACAGATTCAATGGCGCAGAAAAAGGAGTCCGGGGGTCCGGACCTCCCTTCCCTAAATTACAAAATACTTTTACTTATTCTTATTTGTAAACAAATATTGTATATATCTATTTGAATGTCATTTCATAAATAATATACGTAGGCATATAAATTGTATTTAGAGAGGGTTCCCTTACATACTCTGTCGGGGTGGGTTTCTTTAAAGTAGATGTTTGGATGGACCCTCCCCTCCCGAAACGAAAGCCTGGCTACGCCACTCCCGTTGGTGTATATAATAATTAGGAATAAATCTTAAACCGGAATTTATGAATTGCATTCCTACTTTCATAGAAGTTATTTTATGTTCCTATATACAAATATGTCATCGACCTTCTCTGGGAAGTAGTTTTAATCCAGAGTTCGATTAACGAGGGATGGTTTCCAATGCTGTTGGATCTGAACCGGTGCTGTCTAGCGAATTTAACTATGGAGCTACTTATTTTAAGAAGTTGCCGTGTTATAAAAAGTAAATTTTAATTTGATAATAAGTAATTGAGTGTTGCTGATCGCCACCAAGCTTAAACAGAGACGTTCCTTTTAGATCCACGGTTTTATTTTATGTCCACTTTTTTACTAAAGTCTTGTATTCGCAACAGCTCAAATTTTATAGTTTATACTATAAATGAATATTTAATAGTATACAGATACTTTTTCGATATTCACTTATTTATTGACTTAAAAAACAAAGCTGCAAGCTATTTGTCAGACAGTATGAGTTTTAGAAACCAAAAGACCTGCTAAAGTATTGGTTTTTGTCTCTGTGACGAGTATAGATGTCCGTAGTACGCGTTATAAAATATTTTATAAAGTTATGTATGTATGTATGTAAGCCTAGACCAATAAAGAGACTTAATGCCAAAAATTAGGTCTTTTTCAATCTTTAAATCTCTGTCCAAGAACAGATAGTTGAGTATGTGTCATGGAAAGTGTCTAACCGGTATATCAAAGCCAAAAAATCCCTGAGTGGTTTCATAAAAAATATACGAAGTATATTTTAAATTATATTATAAAAGTATGTTATAAAAATACCCTTGAAATCTTGCCTAATAGATGAAGTATGCCCTGAAGCCAAAATTAATGTCGAAGCAATAACATCTTCCCTAAAATTATCACTCGCTCCTGGTGAATTGTTAATTTATAAGATAAAATATTTGTGTTCGTCCTGTATCATTGCATTAGTCTGAAGATCGTGATGAGCTGGCATTTAGGCTCATTGTTGATGCTGTTACTTATATCGTCAAAAATATAAAAAAAAGATTTTGATCATATCGGCTATGATAAAGCTGTCAGCTCATTGCAATGTAGTGGTATGCCACTGAATATTAGAAACAAGGAAAGTAATTGCCGCTCTCCTACGCACTGGCTAGAATTTGATTAATAATGTTCCTACCCACTCAACTGGGCAGATCACGATGGTGCCGGTAGTACCCGAAGACGGCCTCCTGTCGACCTCATTCTTCCTCCAGGTTATTGATCATCTTTGCGCAGCCTGTATGGTTTCTATACAATTCGAATATAGGCTTAACAAGATAGTAAGATGTTATAAATCTGAGTAGGGTCGTGAACAATTAAGCTGCCTCTTCATTTGGCAAGAAAACAAGTGACAGGCAGTATTAAAAGAAAATGTAAGCAAATTGATCTGCTTTTAAATCCACAAATATGTTTAGGTATGCAAACCTTGCAGGAACCGATGTACTGCGAAAAAGCACTACGCCTGTATGCTTATAATATACAGTGGTCAAAATAAGTATTATTACTCTTAGTTCTTTGGGTACAAATTTGTTTAATAATTTATTGAACATAAATTAATTGATGGATTTGATAAAAAAAAAAAAAAAAACCATCATTCCGCATAAATTCTCACAGGCGAAGGAAATTAAAAATCCGTTCAACCTAATTATCGACAAAAATTGAATAATTCATCTTTGCAAGCAAAACTTAATCATTTCGATTTAGGACCCATTTTCGGGGAATTATCGTTCAATTAGAATCATTTCGATTTTGTATTTGAATAAGAGATTATGTATTAAGTGAAAACCATGAGCTGGGAACGGATTTTTTGTTGTTAATAGGATTAAGTTGGAAATTTATCATGCAAAAAAAGCATTCATACTGCAATAGTTGCCGTGAAAATAATCCGGTAATTTGTTCTCAGGTTATAGTTTTCACTGTATACATAATCTCTTAAATATAAACCCAGAATGTTATGCATTGAATTATAATTAAATTTTCATTTTATTTATTTATTTCACCCATTAAAAATGGGTCGTGAATCGATACTTAATTTACCTGGTTCAATTTTTGTTGTTAATTAAGTTGTACGGGAACCTAATTTCCTTCTCCTACAAAAATTAATACGGAAAGTTGTTTATCCTGTTTACCCTTCTTATAGAAATGCGTTTAGTTTGGCCATTAGTATGCCATAAAATTTAATGACTCCAATTTTCGTTGTGATCCCGTGAATCTTTTGAAACATTTTAAACCTCAAAATACCAAAGAAATGTCAGATCGTTTTGTTTGAGGGTATGCAACGAATTTTTGAAATAATGGCTCAACCGATATTCAAGTTCTCTGAGTCAAATTACTCGTTGTGATCCAGTGAATGGTTGGAAACACTTTGAGCTTAAAATATTAAAGAATTTTCGTTTTAATGTATTCAAACTGTCCGTTTGAGGGTATCTTTTAGCGAACTGCATTATCGATTTTTAAGTTTGATGGCTCAAATCACTCAGTGAATTCCCTTGAATGTTTTAAAACATTATGAGCTCAAAATACTGAAAAAGTATTTCATTATGTTTTAAGTATTTTCCGCTTTTTTAATTGTTTCTTATTACATCATTTTTAAGTTCATGAGGATATGGTTACAAATTATAAATAATCAATACTTGAAAAACGTTAAAATCTAATTTAATTTAATTAAAAATAAAAAACCCTGTCTACGGAAATAAGTTTTATATCATTCATTCCTATTAGTCCTAAGGGACGCAATGTACTTGCATATCTACTTAAGCACATTGGTGGGTTGTTAGTGAAGCTGACGCACATGAATATTGAACCAAGGTGCAGTAGTCTGGTGCTTCCTACTATACGTTACGGCCCTTAGCAAGTACATTCCATCCTATTTATTTGTGCATGTCAAAATTAGTTGTGTTGTCAAAATGCTGAAAGTTTTTTCCATCTGTGATTGTAAACATACAGAAAGTAAATTAATATATTGAATAAAGACGAGTTTTCATTTTCGTTTGGGTGTTGAAGGCATCCGACTTCATCGAGTTTCATTATTCATGGTCGTCAACTACGCTAAAAACCACCATTGCGCTTAAGTAGATAGATATGCAAGTACATTCTGTCCCTTCTGTCGTATCCTGTACATTCTGGTCTAATAGATTTGTGAGATATAAAAGTTATTTCGGTAGTCGGGTCTTTATTTTTTATTAAAAAATTGTATTAATCATATCTCTCAGTTAATTTATGTTCACTAAATTAATAAATATATTTTTTGACCACTGTACAAGCGACAAAGGTTATGATTCTGTTAAGAGGAGAATCCTGTGTGACTTAGATTGGAAAGCCATCTGGAAAGTGAGTATTTAGCATAGTGAGATATGGTTTATCCTTTGCCGATTATTGCCTCAGAAATTCTTGTATTTCTTATTATCTCGTTTCTTAAAGAATGTTTATAGAATTAAATTCTATGAATAGTGGAATTATTTACGTTATTATATGTTTGTTTGGACTTACTGCAGGTTACCAATAATTTTTAGCCAGAGTAGAAAGGCCGAATTATTTATTTATATTTTTTATCAAGATAAGATCCATAAATATACATTGGGTTCAAATATATCTTAACAATTGTATATTAATATACATTCATAAATAAGCGATAGGATTATTTATTCTGAGTTAGTTTACTCGGCTCTTTTCATTTATCCATGGTTTAAACTTTTTTCTGGTTGCATCTGCAGGCTGTTCCATTTGCCTTTCACTGCCGATTAGTTCCGGTTTTCTAAGTGATTGGTTTATGCGGATGTTAATCTCAATACCGGTTCGGTTAACCCGTGAAAGTTATAATAATCTAAAACGATTGTAATGATAATTGGTCTTATGTTATTTTTTATTTTTAGTGGTGGTTTCTCTTACCACATTGAGATTCCTTCTTTAACTCCTTTTATTCGCTGCTTACTAGCTTACTCTTGTCGTTTAAAATAACTTCAATAAAACAAAATGTTTTTACTTTTTTTCACGCTATTCCTTTTTTCAATATTTTTTTTTGTTATTAATGCATGCTTTTATTTACAAATGTATATTACACATTTGAGTGCCAAGCATAGAGGTTTTCTACTGCTTTGAATTACTTGATTCTGATTGAATCCTTAAGTTGTTGGCATACTCGTACGCACAAAATGTTTAGATATCAATCCATGTTTCTGTAACGTCTTCTTTCACGCTGTTCAAGAGGACATTGTGCGTGGGTTAATTCATACAATGGTACTTGACAAATACTTAGCGAAGTTTTACTTCAGAATCATCCACTTTACTTTCCTTAAAACTTTTACTTTCCCTGGTTTTCAGATTGAAAATGTAAGTTTTCAAAATGACTTTCAATTTTCACCTTATGTGGTCACCTGAATTCAAATGAACTTCCTCGTTCATTGCATTCAAGGGCATGTAAAGGTTAGAAAAGAGTAATGAATAATAAAATAAGTTTCTAGAAAAATTCTCCCATGCTGAAGATTAGTCTGTAAAATAAATCGCATGGCAAACTAACGAATATTAAAATCACTACTTTTTAGGAGATCAAACAAACCGTTGTATCTTCTATGTAGAAGGAGACCTTCGATAATTTAAATTTTTTCTATTGGCGTTGCATTTGCCCAACATTCGTTCGTGTTTTGTGGCGTAAAACTGTAAAACTACGTTAGTCATCAACGCCTTTTTTTGCGGTTTAATTCCGGAAATCCGAAAGTAAATTCGGAAATAGAGCCCTTAAAAATCTTGTAAACGCTACCTAAGCCGAAGAATTTTGAAAAGTTATGATAAAGTAGAAATGTTCGTGGCCAAACAAAATTTCGGTAATCAATTTGACATTAGCAACTTCGAAAACCTAATGAACGATCACCAAATCGATTAAGTCTATCTCCGCCTCCCCCTCCCCTCCAAATATATAATAAGTGTTTAAAAATATATAAACATAAAATGTATTTAAAAAATTTTAACTACTTGAAATTAGCACTTAATATAAATTATCTAATAAACAAAAAAAATTTTCGGAAGAATAAGCCAAAATTATTTCAAAAGTCATTATTGTATTTAATATAACTATGTTTCAATAATAAAATAAATAAAGTAGAATTAATTCATAGATTATAATTGAAATGGAAAAGGTTACAGTTGATTTGGAAAAAATTACAATTGACTTAGAATTCCTATTTACGTTTAATGCTCGCTTATGTAATCTGTTATTTATTATTTTAATTGTGCTATGCTGAATCATTAGTTTTTACCAATTCATAATTTGGTCGATTCTTGTTTTTTAGTATTACTGTAATTTTTTTTATACACAATCATTTTTGTGAAAATTTACCACTCAACGATTGATTATTGGGATCATAAATTGTAAATGTTATGTTTTATGAATAGAAAAAGCTATTGAAATGACAACCACGAAACAAATTCAGATACTCGAACCAACATTGAAAAAAAAAAAAAAGCCTGAGTAACAATTTGGAGGGGCTGTAATGATGCCTTAAACTTTAAAAATCGTGGGGTGTGAGAGAAAATAGTCGAGATTCCCAAAATGTACTTCTCTAGCACCAACTCAATTCTTCAAATTTTCAATCCTCTAACTCCATTTGTATGGGTTGTAGTCATGGGCCAAAATTTTGACTGAAATTTATCTCCACTTCTATAGTATTTTGTGCCTAGGTAATAGCCGTACATACCAAATTTCAACTGGTTTGAACCAAAGGGAGCCGCTGTGTGCCCAAATGAAGCGAGGAAGAAAATCAACCGCCAAAATCATCTTCTAGGAGTTATGAAACGGATATCAAATGTAACTCTCCTTCCCCTTCTTCTGATGATCTTTGATACAGTGCTAAAGTATATTATTTTCGAGGAAACTAAGACCAAAAATAAGTTATATGAGATATTCAACTTAATTCTATTCCTAAATTTTAAAAGTAGCTGTCATGTAGCGGACATTCTTCTAAAATATGAATTATGGCCAGGTGCAAATTACACATTTCAAAGAAATCTTTAAATGATGCTTACATCATTCCTTAGAGGAAGCATCACCAATACAGTGAATGATTAAAAACAAATAAAGAAGGACACTAAAGATCCAAGCAGTTGAGTGTCCATAAGAAGCTTAACCTAACCTTCAACTTAATTTAATTTATATGGTTTATCACATATCATCTTATCCAGTTTACTGTATGTAGTTTTTGTTTTCTGCGTTGTTTATTGCCAATTTTTGTTTGGCCAGTTATGTTAAAGCGATCAATTAATGCATATAGTGAGGAAATGATTGATGATCAACACAATGGATTAAAATGCATCCTAGCAAATGTCTATTGCATTTTTCAAAATGTATTTTTAGCTGTTGAATGCTGTCCAGTCATGTGATAAGAATGGCATTGTAACATTTTCTATAATCTTGTCACTTACCTCATCTTAAAAAGATAAGAAATCTTAGCTACAGAAGGTTGTGATTTTTCAAATTTATTGTTTGAGAAATTATATAATTCATTTATTTTGGTAGTTGTATTAAAAATAGATTTTTACTGCATTTATATTGTTGATGAGGCTTTTAGAAAGAATAACGAGTCTATTTTGTTTTATTTTATTATTATTTTGTTTCTCCAATGTCACACTTTTCACATCATGGATTGAATTGTTGACCGTTGTAATTAATGTAGGAGAAAGTGGTCAGGAGGCGGTCAAAATTAAAATAGATCATATCAAAGAACTGTTTAATGAATGCCGACGTTTCGTAACTATTTGTAGGCCTACTTCAAAGCTACAAAAAACAAGATACAATAAATATAAAAATCATAGAAAAGTATATTGAATAGATGTAAATAAATGGTAAAACAAAATTAAAAGTAAGAATAGTATAAACGAAATCAAGAGCTGACATTTTATTGGGCAAAATTGGAATATTAAATATAAAATCACAGAATAATATAATATATTCAAACTAAATAGAGTAAAACCAATAAAGCATGATAAGCACGTAAATAGGAAAAATAAAAATGAGTAAAGGTAACAAATTAGACAAAGGGGATGAATAAACGTAGCTTAAAAGCGAAAAAATCTATTATATAAAATGAAATACATTACAAAGGTAATGTATAATTAAAGGTATAAGGAAATAATTAAAAATTATATAACAACGGTTTTAGAGATAATTTATTTGTTTAGTAACGATGTAGAGGTTTTTCCTCTTTGAAATGAAAGCTTGAGGAAGGGGTTGTGACACGACTCAAGGCTAAGCCTCATCGACTTTTAGTTAGATTTGTTTTCATTAGATGGCGACAAAATGTATTAGCTTGTTTATTTGAAAACAGCTGAAAAAAACTAAATTTTGTTTGCTGATTCAATAATTTCACTATAATAAAATATCCTAATAACTATTTTTGATGATATAATTGAATTTATTGTATTATGAGGATTTTTAATTTTTATTTCGCAAACTATAAGTTTCAATTTTTGATCGTTTACATACCGTAAAAAGTAAAATAAAGTTGATTCAAGGTTATGTGATTTCTCCCGAAATCAGTAGGGTAACGACTTCCAATGAGGACCGAGTGGTCTATTTTTGAAGAAACCTTGCCAAAACTCATTTTATGGATTATATTGTTTTAGCTTCCAAATTATTTCAAAATGTAATCGATCTGATTAAATTTTACTATCGGAAATGTTGCATGGTTCAAAGTTTGAGATAAAGCCATGCCTCCAGACACCTATGATATTATCGTTATTTTTCATTAAAAACAATTTTTATCTTATAATCTGGGACCTTGGTTGGAAGTAAGTTTTGGAAAGCTGAAAATGGTTTTAATATGCTCATTAGACGTCAGATAATAGTAACCTAAATTTGTCCCGTTCTAAGTGGTGAGCCAAGATAGGGAGAATAGGGTAAACCCCCAAATATTCGGACTTTTTTCAGAGTACGGCCTAAAACATTTAAACGGCGCACCCTAGCGAAAAGTTTATTATGTTATAAATTAAAAAATGAGTATCTCAAAAATTTGAATTGAAGAGTATTGATAACGAATTTAAACTTTGTTCGAATGCTTATAAATTAAATTAAGTATAAATAAAGGGGGGAAAAAAATTGTTTTTTTTTTGCTCATACCTGAAAACCATGCACTATTGGAATAAATTCTAATATTAATTTTATACCAAATTAAGAAGAGTAAATTATCTACTATTTTCCACTCTAAATATTTCTTTGCTTGGACGCACCGTTTCGAAGCAAACGCGAGTCGAAATTATGAGGCGGTATGTCTAAATTAATCTTTGAGCAAGAGCTCTCGGAGGAAATTTTTGGAGAATTTCAGAAAATGTGATCATTTATGTTTTTAAGGTACTGATTACGAATTTCAACTTAGTTATCTCTAATTTTTTCTGGAACTATAAAAAAAAGTAAACAAAAATGGTTTTTGTTTTCTTTTGCTTATACCTTGAAAAACATGCAATATTCGAATAAATTGAAATATTTGTTTTATACTAATTTAAAGAAGAGTAAATTACCTACAATTTTAATTCTGAGGATTTTTTTTTTTATTTGGCTGCTCTGTTTTTAAGTGAGCTAAATTTAAAATTATGAGGTGGAGAGCCGAAATTAACCTTTGAGCCAAGGAATTTCGGTCGAAAGGCTGGATAAGTTATGGAAATTTGCTCATTTATGTTTTTTAGGGTACTGATTACGAATTTGAACTTTGTTACCTCTAATGTTTCCCGGAAATATTTTTTAAAAAACACAAAAATAAATTTCGGCATTACGCCGCATAATTTCGAATTGCGCTCACTTATCCATTATTTGTTACCAATTACAGTAAAAATTCATTCCGTTTGCTCCAGTTATTGGATAATTTTATTTTCACTACTATAAAAAATCATAAATCCAAGTTAATTTTTTTTTTTTTTTTTAACCAGAAGACAATAAAATAATTTTAATCAAATTAAACATAAATGATACACTTATAATAAAAAAAAATATGTAAAATAAAAAAGAACTAGCCGATCAATTAATCCCAAAAATAGTGGCAAATTAGAAATCAGCACACCCCAAAAGGATTATACATATAAAAATGTTTGTGGAACCCACTTTTGAGTTGCCACGTGGCAAAATGCTGTATTACAACATCTTTTTTTCCCTTTACATTTGTATACAATTTTTTTTTTATCCTAAGTAAAGCATAAAATAAAAACTATTGGAGGAAAGGGGAGATTTTTCAGCATTAAAGGGCACACTCGTCAGTATGTGACACAAACAGTTGCAATGTAGTACAAAAAAAAAAAAAAAAAAAAAAAAAATGGAACAAATCTCTTTTAACCAAGAAATGAGGCACTTCGAATGAACGTAACACTTACAGTAGGTCACAATCAATAAACCACCGATTTTAACTTTTTTTTTGTCGATGATTCATAAATATTTGTACCAATGGGCCCTAGAAATCGAGAAAAAAAATATGAAAGTTTTAAAAATGAAAATTTGGTTATGCACGAATTATTATAGAGCAAGATTCTGGCTCCTTTCAATAAATTTTTGAAGAAAAGTCCCTGGTGGTGATTTATTACAGCCAAAAATGTTTCTCTCGACCAGTACCTACCTCTACCCCTTTAAGCTCCATATCCTCCAACCTTTTTAATTAGACGGCTTTAACTATGTTTTTTCTTAATTTTTTTTCACCAAAATAATCTACACATCTATCCCTAAATCTGTATAACACTTATTTTTTTAAATTAAAATTCTAAAACTTTTTTTTTAATTTTTAAATATTGTCACTACCCTTATTTGATATACTGCATTCTTCTAACATAGTTATTGGCAATTCTATGTTAATAAGGAGCAAGTTGCAATTAACAGAACGAAAATCGGACATTTCGTTTCAAAGAAAATTTAGTTGTAAATTTTCGTAATTTAAAGCGTGACGTGGTGGTCATAAGATGAACTAAAACAGTGAGGTTTAGTCTTAAATTTTAATAAAAAATATTTAAATTCATGTTTTGCCATACTCCTACAATTTTTTTAATCTTAACTTTCTAAGCACTAAGTATTTGAGAAATAAAATTGATATTCCTGTATTTTTATATATGTTAAATAAATTCATCAAAACGGAAAATAGAAAAAAATAAATGTGAAAAAGACACAAGTTAGTACAAAGTTACAATTATGATTAATATTTATGTTTCTCAAATTATATATATTTGTACTTTTCTAGATCCTCGAGCTTCTATAAATAATTGTAATAAGATTCGCTTTTCAGGAAGGTCGTCAGACTGGCATTGGTCTCTAATTTGTCAGACAAGGTTAGAATTAATTTTAGTGCTAGTTCTTCATATTCGCTTAACTGCTTCTGGTAATGCTCAGAGATTTTGTACTTCTAATGGTATAAAGACTAGCAGAAAATAGCTCACGACCCTGCAATTCTATTTAATCAATGTATTCATTATATTAATATAGCCATCACTTCCCTTTAGTGATTCATTGTATATCGCTAAAGAGAGGTGATGCCTATGTGAGTATAATGAATAAATGGATTGCATTGATTCACCATCAGTATTTTCAATATACATATTTTTTTTTCTGTTGCCGTTTAATCGTATTCTTTGTAATTAGGGAGTGATAAATTATTTGCCAGTTCTATAATTTTGTTTTATTGAAAACTAGGTTCGAATGTTATACATTCATCTTCAGTTCTAAAAATACAAAAATAAGCAATTCAAAATATATTTTGGTATTATTATACATATTAAATTAGATGTAATGTAAATCAGTATTATAAAACATTTATGAATTATAAATTTAATTAAGACAAGAAATCAAATACATGTTGGTACTCACCAAGGTTTAAAAGGATTATATCAAATAGAAAAGTTTGTACTGGTTTCTTCTCGCACTGAACTAACAATGAAAGAAAGGTGAGATGTTTATAGGTTAACGGTTTAAGGGTCGGGGTTTTTCAAGTAATGCCGGTGAGTAATTGGTTTTTCTGTTATAGATGGGAATAAATTTAAGATTGGACTATTGGAGATATTTATTTGGTCATTTAAGCAAAAATCTGGATTGGATTTGAAGAATTTTATTATTTCTAGTGCTTCATATATATTTAATTTGAGGCTGTTTTCAACGTGATGTAATAATTTAACTCTTGAGTCTTTGATGAATTTATGGGTTTTTTTCATTTGAATGAATTGCAAAGTTGGAATTCACTGTCTTATCATTTATATGCACGCATTTCCTTTAATTTCTGATTTAGCGATCTTCCAGCTTTTCACGTGCATTTGGCTGCACAATCATTACAATTTAGTTCATAATTTAAGGCTTAAGATTAAGGATTAAGATGAAATTCATAATTCTTTAATGTTTTATAATACTGATTTATATTACATCTAATTTAATATGTCTAATAATACCAACCTCTATTTTGAATTGCTTATTTTTGAGTGTTTTTAGAACTGAAGATGAATGTATAACATTCGAAACTAGTTTTCTATAAAACAAAATTACAAAAGTGGGAAATAATTTATCACTCCCTAATTAGATTGATCCTTCTATACCATCAAGCGGATGTCAACTTTAACTTTGTGTTTGAAAAGTTTTCTTTTCCCTAAAGTTCTTCTTTGTCTTCTTCTTATACCTTCTCATTTGCTCAGGCATTATTTTTTTGACTTTCTTTGTATTTCGTACGTATGCTTTTTATTTTTCCTTGTTGTTGTGGTCAACCTTATCATTCTTCTTCCCATTATTCTTTTAGCACTGCCTCTTACCTCTTATTTAATGTAACTAATATATTCTACCTATTTGAAGTTTTCCCTCACATCAAGGCATTCTTCATGTCACATGTTATCAAATCTGTATTGTTTGATCCTATGCAGTGTCATACCACGTCAAATGAATCCGGTTTATGATGCAAATAAATGAAAAAGCTTGGTCTAGATTAATATCATGTTAAAATTTTTGAAATATTTCTTTTTCTGTAATTTTTTAATAGTTTGGTATCTCAATTACACTCCCCAATCTGTGTTAAAAACGTTTAACAAAGCGTCAAAAGAAGAAGTTGAAACGTAAAAAAAGATTCTAGAAAAACAAGTGAATTTGTAAGTGCTTTAATTTTTTTGTGGTACACTTTTGATTGTGTATTGTCAAAATATATCGTTTGATGCGTATATCTCATATCTTAAAAAATGGCAAAATTAATCGCAATATTTGTCATTATTCATTAGTTAATGGTTTCAAAGTAGTTGAAGTTTCCTAAATTATTTATAGTATTCTTCTAGGATTCTACTACGTTCAGTTTTGCCTTTGAAACATACTTTGAAATAGCTCCGCAACGACTGTTGTGATACATATATATAAAAAAAGAAAAAGTAATATAATTATCTAATGTTTTTTTCTTATCTAGCCTGAGTCATTCAATCATTCTTATTTCCAAACTTCGCTGAATACTTTATATTTTTAAAGAGAGATTTACCAACGTATGTTAATTACTAAACGTTTTGTAGCCAAAAACATGATATGTCCAAAAACATGAATATCAACTATAACTCATAAGTAATAATGTATTCAAAAACGTATGGTTACAGGTGCCAAGACTGATTTCGCAAGTATTAGTGAAAGGTTGAAAGAGGGAATACTAATCACTTGTAGGAGCAATTTGTTCCCAACACGAAATCTATTTAAAAAAAAAATGCAGCCGATAACAAAAACTTGACAAGTAAAAAATAGTTATTTTCATCTCATGACAACTGTCCAAGATTAGTTTTTGCTTTGTGATCTTCACCGAAATCAAAACAAGTCCAGTTTTTTAAACCGGCAGTATAATTAATTTATTATTACATTCCCAACACCGAAACCACCAGAAACCACACTGATAAACTACAAAACAATCACAGTATAATGCATTTCAAATTCAGTTCGTCACTTTACTTATTTGTCAAGGTTTTTCCTACTGATTGTGAGTATATATATTCTAATAAGTATATTCTAGGAAATAGATTCTGAAATTCTATACTGATTGTCAGTGGTTTTTTCACATGCTACAGCTCCCTGCAATAAACGAAGCGTCTAAATCCATTACGGGAAGGCGAAAATATAAGGTGTAATTTGACACCAAAATGTATAAATTGTGAAGACTCTACAATATTTCAGATCGCAATTGTCGAGAATCCTTAGTACCAAAAAACTTTTTTATGTTCTGAAGTCTGGGTTTATGAGGGTTCTTTTTCTTATCAATATTACTCGGCTAATGGTCTTGTCGGCTTTTACGAACCCATGCCGCCGGGCTGGTGGCTAAGTTGGTTGGTATGCCTTAGGCCTTAGATCTTGCATTTTCCTTTTAGCCTTCCCGTTCATTATCAAATTTTTATGTTTTAAATTGATAATATTAATTTATGTAATAAATTGTACTTACATTATGCAGTTAACATTTTTTTAATAAAATTGTTTTATAATATTTTTTTAAATTGAGAAACAGCTGCGCATATTTTGATTAGATTTTTTTTAAAGATCAAAATTTTGGCATTAGCATTTTCCTCAGTTACAAATTTGATGGCACGCGCAATTCCATCAATGAACCAGTTGTGGCCCTGTGCGCATGCCTGTTCCACGATCGATACTACCCACTTCTACGCCGTGAGTAAAGGCCATTCATCGTGGCCGCTGTGGGTGGTACCCGCGATATCTCCCAAGCGCTACTAGTACTCGGAGGCCAATCTCACCCTCTCGGGTTTATAGGAAACTCTGCTCCACAAAGAGGTTGTGGCAAGAAATTCTTGAGAATCGGGGAGCTCTTTTTCATACTTTTAGTGTTTTTGTTTTAAATGGAAAAACGCTAGGTTAAGTCAAAGAAAAAAAAGTTAAAAATTTTACCTGTTCTTCCATTATTATTAACTGAGACCTAATTTATTTCAAAATTTATAACCAAATTAAACCATAAATTCCTTCCAAAACGTTTTAATTTGTTTTTTATACTCTTCATTTAGACAAGACGTGTCAAAATCTATTAAAACCGCGGGCCACATCATATTTACAAATTTTCTTGTAATAATATTTTAAAGTGAGGATTCAGAAATATGGACAGGATATTAATATATATTGTGCAATAAAATGAATTTTAGGTAACATTAGATAAAATCTGGTTTCGAATTGTCTTTTTTTTTGCAACATTATGGGCCACAACACTGTGACCCCATGCTGTCCTGTCCTGCGAGCCGTGTGTTTGACACCTCTGGTTTAAACTAACGACAATTGTTAGATCTTTTATTGCTTTGTACCGCCATCTCTTTTATTATTCTCTGAGCCCCACTCCTGGTTGCTAGGGACTAGTGGCACTTTCAGAAATAAATAAATTAAAGGTTTTTTTATCAGGCAACATTCCCTGGGTTTAAAAATAAATAAAAAAGTAATAGTAATTACAACGATTAAACATTCTAAAACTTCTCTTTGTCATGGCCTTCATAAACCTTATGTACTTCACCTTTTTTGAAAGGCACTGGCCACGAAATCTATTTTAAAATAAATTTGACAAATGGAGTTCTGGTAGTGGCTTGATCCTCCACTCACATCCAGAGTGTGATCGGCTTTAGCGCTCACATTCTGCCTCCACTGGCTTTCAGTACTTCAACGAGACGAGAGAGGTGCGCTGGAAGACTCCATGAAGCTCTATGAGACCATAGAGCCCTGCTTAATGCCTCAGAACATGTGGGAAGGAGAGCGGGTCCTCGGATCGAATTAAAATATTGCATATAATTAAACAGGCCGACATGATTTTTGTAACATTGATGAGAATGCTCTTTTAGCGTTTCATTTATGTAGTTATTAAAACATCTTTTTACAGAAATCGCTCCATTTCCCGTGAATGTGCTTAATATTGAACAAGTACCATCCGAGTGGCGTATTTTCATAGATTCGTCGAAAGACAGTCTAATTACTTATATACATGTATACAGCCTTTCAATAGCAATGAAAGAAACCTAAGAAAATTTAGTAACCATACTAAATCGCATTAAATATGAAGAGTATCAGTGGGATATTTGTGGGGAATTAAAAGTGTATAGGTATATCGATAGGACTTCAAGAGGGTCTTACAATGTATTGCTGTTTTTTGTGTCTGTGGGACAGTTGAGCAACAAAAGGACATTATAGTTTACATATTGGTCTAATAGAGCTTCTTTTGGATCTGGTACTTCAGACATAAAATAGTCCTCTTTGTTAACCTAAAAGAGGTGCTTCTTCCGCCTCTTTACATTAAGCTTGGACTAATGAAAAGCTTTCCCAAAGCCATGGACCTAGAACCCGCACTTCTTGTCAGAAACACCACTTTGACTTTTTTTCATAAACTTGAATTTTTCTCTTTTCGTGGTTGGAGTAGTGCGAATTTGAAATTAATAATTATTTTTTATTTATTTATTAGTCATAAATAAATCTAGAAGTTTGAACTTTTTTTTATTTAAAATATTACCAGAGGTTTTATAATTTTCATTTGAGCTATATTGTCGGGATCACCATTTATCATTAGGTAGTTATCGCTGGGCGGACTTGGAATAGAAGTGTTGTAATCTTGACGTGAATACATAACATTTTAATTTGATATTAGAGATGTGTTTTTAAGACCATGCAACAGGTTTACAAATAAATATAAAAGATCAAGGTACAACTTCCTGTTTTTATTACATTTATTAATCCTAACATACTTAGTTCAATTATGTCTTTTTCTGATCAACTAATTCCAACGCGACTAGTTCTTTCACAGCTTGAAACCCCTAATTTTTGTTTAATGGTCCTGATCTTAATGCTCACGCGTCTGATCAACATATACCAACGTGTAAGTTTCACTATTTTGATTATTCATCTTTACATTGAGCCTTGACCGTTCATTGTGAAGACCAAAGTAGTAGAATTTATTTTTCCATTTAATAGTTTAAAATATCTTCACTATTTATGTTACTTTTCGTCCTAAACAAATAATATTGATATGCTTAGTTTTATAATGTATATTCAAATTTTCCTTTTCAATACCTCCGGAAGAAATATGGTGTAATCGTATTCTTGGTATCGAGATCGGTCGGACCTTCGTTAAGCCTTGGTCTTGATGACCTATATAGATTGCCGAAGGCTTGTTTTATTACTTCTCGGAACTAGACTTAAAATGTTTGACAAACATTAATTTTGAAATTTATCAACGTACCACTAGCAATAGTTCTGTAGCTACTTATCTTAAATTTACTGTTTTACTTAAATTATTCAATTAATTTATTTGGATTGCCCGTAAACCGATTCTTCTAACGAAAGAGTTGTTGAATAAGGCTTCAGTTCTTTTTATTTAATTGGGTGGGGAGGAGAGAGTAAATATTGCGCTGTCCTTCCAAAACAAATAGATCGTGGACAGTGCATCGACAGTATACCTCCGAACCCGGTAAGTCCTATTATTACTGAAATATAAGTTTTCCATCTGTATACCAAAACAAAAGGTTTTTGATCCAATGCAGTTCATCATTTTTACTTCATCAGTTTTATCAGTGTTATCACTTGTCTATTGATCAGTTGTCAAGGCTGCAAGTTTTAAAGGCTTCAGAGAGGTTGAAGTTTTATTTGTCTCCTGGAAATGTATGTGAGAACAACCCACAAGGTTTTACAGATGTACTGTCAATATACAATTTAGCTTCCAAATGTACTAGGTTGTTACAAAAGTGCATTAATTCATTGCTGACATTTAAGTCCCCATTTGAATCCTTATTCAACACTGATTTAAAGAATGCATATATCGTTATTTACTTTGACTAATCCTTTATTTAATTATGTATACCAACTATCTCTATCTTTCATTCCATTGTATAAATTTCTCTGATAATGCTAGAAAAAAAAATTGTCATTCTTTGTCTTCTGAGGTACTACTGGAAAATACGATTATGTGCGAAGGCAGCTGCTGAGAATTCTTTGAGTACAAAAAAAAAATTAGAATATAATGGAGAATCTGTATCTTTAGGATTAAGAAATAGCTGAGGAAACATTCAAGCAATATTTTTGTTTTCATAAGGGATTTTAGTTGTTTTTTAGTAATTTTTTTTTTTATCTTTTCCAGTTATTTTTTATAAGTTATTTTTAGTAATTTTTAATAATTTTATCTGTTTCTTAGTAATTTTAGTGTTTTATTTGTTGATTCTAAATATTTTTCATATGTAGTTTTAGTAATTTTGGTGTTTTCTTCTTGATTCTAGATATTTTTCATAAGTAATTTTTAATGATTTTAGTTGTTTTTATATATTTAAATGGTTTTTAGTAAATTTTTATTGTTTTCTTATTGATTTTAGATATGCTTTTTTGTAAGATTTATCTCAGGAACTAGTAAGAGTAATTTTAGCAGTTGGTAGTTTTCATGATATTGATTACTATATAAAAAATGAGCCAAAATTTGTTTTCCAACACTGAGCACGGTCACCATTTTGTTATTTATTTTTAATTTTAAAACCAATTTCATATTCTTTTTTTGCATGAAATTTTCTGTGATTTGATTCCACGCACGATTTTTTATTGTTTAAAAAACAAACTCACGATGGCGACCGAAAAAACCCATTTTGCACACTCAGATTTTTCTAGACTTTTGCCTCTACTTCTCCGTTTAATTCCCAAGGCAGTTTCTAAGCTTTAGAAATCAGATTTTATGAGAGTAAGTTCCCAGCCTACTTCAGCACTTACTAGACAAACGCTCTGAGGTTCCAATTAATTATTATTTTTTTTAAAAGCGTTCTCAGTGTTTACCTGGCTTCTATATAAATTTCTAGGGAGAGATTTATGTAATGTCCGATGGTTCAGAGAAGGTCAAGTAATCTTATTCATCATCAAAATCATGCCGCTTAGCCTCTTTAAGCGCCTGGCAAATCCTTCATCCTATAACCATCCCCATATGATGAATTTATTTACAAATCAGTTTACCGCTATTTAATTTTTTCTTTTATTCAGAATATACCCTCTTTTTATATCAGTATCCTCAATTTTAAGCATATTTTAAGGTTTTTATTAAAAATTTCTATATTTCTAATGATGCATTTTTTGTCTAGAAATTTGTTAAGATTATTTTTAAACGTCCCCCAGAATTTTCTTCGAATTCAGTTCAATATTTTTGAAGACAAAAATTCGATGTTTTGCCATAAAAATCCGACAATTTTAGAAAAACGTACATTTTCACTTATTAAAAAAATAAAAGAATGGATCTAAATTACCGTATTTCTTATCGATTTGAAAGATTTTCCATTTTGAATCCAATTAACATTCTGATCTGAGAAGTGATTAGGGCTCAGATAGTGATCAGACCAGTTATGCTTAAAAAAAAAAAGTCAATCATTCAATAGTTCAAGAGAACATTAGAAATAAGGATGAATAACCATAATAAGCGTATATTTTCAATGACTTGTTATCCTGGAAATCTGGTCGATGTTCTAAGGATATCTTATCAATATCCACCGTTATCTGTCACAAAATTATAATCGTGCTGTTTGTGTAGTGCCGATATCCAGCAATCATCACTTTTTGTCCCAGGAATCCATAGTTACACTTGGCACTTTGCCCTTTGTTTCCTACAAATTATTCGCTGAACTACATGAAGATGAGGGAATGTTATAAAGGAAGAGTTGTTCGCAAAGACAGAAAGATATATTACTACAAAGTTATTAGATGATGAGGTATCCTCGAGGTGATCGTAGTATTATGGTTCCAAATATTCATAAACTGTTTTTTAGTTTCCGTTGCAATATATTTTAGCTTCTACTTAAGCTGAGTTAACTTTATATTTATATATATATATATATATATATATATATATATATATATATATATATATAAATATAAAGTTAACTGAGGTTAAGTTATATATATATATATATATATATATATATATATATATATATATATATATATATATATATATATATATATATTATTTATGATTTATCATGAAATACTGTGTTTAGTGGAGTAATTTTAGTTAGTAGCCAACTTTGAAGCTGAGTTAACATAATTTGTATTTAGTTAGCATTCTAATGTTATTGAACCGGCAGATAACCAAGCTTTGGTTTTACTTTAACAACCCTAACTATGTTTATTTTTTGGTCTAAAAATATTGGCCCATTTCTTAAAAATTATTTTACATTATGATCAAAAGATTTATTATAATCAATTATAATTCATTATAATTTTTCGTTTAAAATAACATTGTACTTTTTCATTATTTTATAATATTTACGGTACTCCTGATTAGCTAGCCCAGGGCGGATGAGCCAGGTCAAGAATCACATGAACATATTTACTATACAATGTGTTCTTACGATCTTGAAAATTCATGGACGTGTTTATGTGTTATTTGTGAGTATGAATAAAAAAAAAAATTCGGTTCAAACTGGAACGGTGGAGAAGAGCGATCGTCAGTAGGACACTTGAAATCTTCCTCAGTCCAAGCACACCAGTCGCTCTGCTTCATCGTCCTATTGTTCCATTTGGAGTGATCGTCAGTGGCCGCCAGACCGGTTTAAACGTCCCCTTTTTCAATTTTTTCATTCTCTCCTCGGTGCGATTTTTTTTTATGTTTTATACTGCTCTATCTTCGTTGTGGTCTTTTTTCATATTCTTTTTTCTCCTAACTTCCGCACTATCGGTGTGTGTCTCGGTTTTTATTCATCCCTTTGATAAGGCAACACTTATCTATCCTTGCTTCTCACTTTTGTTTTTCTTTCCACTTTCGTCTCTTAGACATACCTATTCTGTTTCGTGTTTCCTTTATCTTTATTTCCTTTATCTCAAGAGCACCAGTTGTCCTTCTTTCAAGTTCCTACATTTTCGTTTCTCAAAGTCGAAGTAAATACTTTATGGCTTCCATATGGTTCTCTTGTGTTCTAAAAACGGTGTAAAATATTCTATTTGCAACAATGGGCATTCTTGGTTATCTTATTTTTTATTTATTTGATTTAGCCATTTCGAATGGATTGATGGAAACTGCCAAACGGCGGAACACAATATCTCTCTTAGTTTTGGTATTGATGATGATTATCACCGTAGTAGCTCTTCTAATAGGATTCAATTTATTAATTTTAATCTTATTTCTATACTTGCTTTATTTTTTATTGCTTACTAGTAGACATTATATATTACGTATATATATTTTTTCAATGTTTTTCCTACATAGTAACTCTGCTTAGGAAGGGTCTATTTCTCGATTTATACACATTAGGGTAGGGAGGATTCATTTCACATTTAATAAACATTTCACATAAACTTGCATCATTAGCATAATTTCTATGTGTGCTTATTATTTTAAGCAATGATTAGTTTAACAGTGTTAGATTTTTTAGCCGATGTCCAGTCTTAATTTGAATCTGCTATCATAATCTGTCTTGATTCCTATCCTATTTCAATAATCAGTGTCATGGTAGAACTGCTTCTAATGTTTTTATGCTTTATTTATTTTTTTTACAAGAGTATGTTACAAAATGTTAAAATCTTCAGTCGAATAAATTATATTTTATATTCATAAACTGCGTTTGTTAAACGAAATATACTGCAGATCATCTTGAAATTGCTTATTAAATGATGTTCCTCACCATTTTTCACTATTTCCAAGAAAGCCATTAAATGAAATGATATACGCGTGGTCCTTAGCTGGCCTTTGTCGCGATAAATAATATATATATATATATATATATATATATATATATATATATATATATATATATATATATATATATATATATATATATATATATATATATATTCATTTTTTTCTTCCTCATGCGGTAAATTATGATTTTTGTTCGATCTCATAGTTCTAACAATTTTGACTGACTATAAAATCTATTTTGCTCAATCTTGTAAGAAAAACTGATTACCTGTTAGATTAATTGCTAATTTAAAAAAAATGCGGTCCGGGCTGTACAATCGACATTACATAGAGTTGAAATTTGTCTTATCTCTTACAGACCTGTGTCAAAAATACAGCATTATAGAATGTTGAATTTGTGGGCAGGTGAGAAAGTTTGTCCCAGTTGCGAGGGCGTTCACCTCCAGGTTCTGCATGCTGGAGGTCGTACTCTCTTCATATCATCACGTTTCTCCGCCAATTGCAAGGGCTGGTACACATTCGTTTTTTTATTTTATCATTGTCTCCTTTTAGATAAATTTGTTGTGTGTAAAAATTTTCAGGAGTGACTAATATGATCCATATATATTAATTGCAAAAAGTTTACGAAAATATTTTGTAACTACTTTTGAACTGACTTTAAATTATTCAGGTTATAAGACCACCTCATAATTCATCTAAAATTAAAATTAAAAAATGATCCATAATATTTATCGTGTAAAATTTCTTAAGTGCTTTCATGCAAACTTTTCAGAGGAGGGAAACGAAGTTTTTAATAGTGTGCTAGTGATGAAATGAACGAGTTTTTTATCATTACTATTTCATTATTGTGTACTATCTCTAGCAATAAGTACCATTTGGAATAAAACTCTTCAGTTCCACATTTTCAATGCTTTATTAATGCGTGATAATAATATATTGAATAATATAAATTATTCAATATATTATTATCAGGGTTATTACTTATGTATTATAATATCGATGTTAAATGAGAAAAGCGTAAGCACCGAAAAGAATAAATTGAAATTTTTAGTGAAAAAGAGTTCGTAACTGTAAGTTCTTTCGTACGCGATTGGTTAATACAAAATCGATTTTTAAATTTCTCGTTTTTTTATCGCTTTCGAACCCTTTTCATTAAGAAATTCAATTTCTTCCTTTTAAAATGTCTATTGCTTTATTTTTGTTATATAAATCTCAAGTGATAGAATTTCTCTGGAAATCTTTTGAATACATTTTAGCGAACCTTTTTGTACTATCGATAAACCTCTCTTGGACCTGAATCGGTTGACTATTTTTCATAATTTCCTGAAAATTATCCAAGTTTCATTCAGCAGCAGTTATCTATCCAACTCCTGAATTTCTGTTGTTTTTTTTAATTGATTGATACGTGAGGTTAAACCTTTTTTTTTTTTTTTTTTAATTTGTTTAAATTCTCCAAAGCTTTTATTTGGCGATGCATTCTGTTCCATTCCATTGCTCGATAATTGGAAGCTTTGTGGTCAACAGGAAATACTGATTGCTCTGTCCTAACTCACTTTTTTCAGGTTTTCCCAGTAGAGCGTTGCTGTACGTTTTTTAGGTTATTTGGATTCCGTTCCATGGGAAATTAATGCGGTTGTCTTAATTATTCGCTGTCTCTGTAGTCAGTTGTAACTTTTTTTGTAATTTTTGGTGTCTTTTTTTTGTAATTTTTATTTTATTTTTGTATTTATTTATTTTTTTTGCTTTATTGATATTGATGATGTTTAATTTGTTGATATTGTGCTTACTATGAAAGTAGATTAATGATTATGTTAATATCATAAGAGAGTTTCGTTAAAAATTGGAGTATTCCAATTTATTTATTTTTTCACTCCGCATCTACCCAAGGGGAGCATCAGCGGCTTCAATGATGATCAAAATATGAATTATACGCAATATGTTGATGAAATATATACAGTTATCGCTACATTGGTGTAATTATGAACAACTGGAAAATTAAATGAAATGAGCAATGAATTAAATACAATGAACCATTAAATTAAAAGAACAATGAATTATGAACCACGAAAAACGAATTAACCTTGAAAAGTAAATTAAGCATGAAAAATGAATTATGAATTCTGAACAATTAAGTTAAAATATCAATGCACAATGAATTATGAATTAAAAACTATGAATTATGAATAATAAATTATGAACTACAAAAACTAAATCTAATGAGAAATTTTAGTATCTTTTGCAAATTTGATTATATATTGAATTTGTTCTTCGTTTTCTGTTAGTGTTTCGGTCATGGTGGAAGCTATGGTGTATTTTGTTCTAGTATCAGAATACAGTTTGCTTCTTGTTACAATGTGTTTTAGAGTGAAAGATGTGTTACATGATTCACATAATGGCGGTTCCAGACCTCTCTTTCAATATCCATGTGTGAAAGCTGCATGCCCGATTCTCAATCTGGTCTCATGATTCCTAATCCTAAAGAAATAATCCTTTATTTCTTCAGATCTGGATTCATCAGTGAACTGAGTCCGTTGCTGGTAGGGCATGCCTTATGTTCGTTGATTTTATGAATCAGCTCTGGTAGATGGCAAACAGTTCTGTTGTACTACTGCAGAACCAACTTCTGCTTCAGTTTTCAAAGCATCGGTTAACAGGGCTGTGTATCCAGGGTATCTTTGTTTTAATTCATTAAAGAGACCTTTTTTAACAAATGCATCAGCATTTTGTATTTCCTTAGAAAGAGCTGTATCTGTTTTAATGAAATAGTTCTTCCATTTGGGGAATATAGTGTCATATATTGTCATTATATTGCTCAGTTTTAAATCCATTAGGTGTAGCAGTACGTAAACTCTCCCTGCAATGCCAACTGAGTTGTTCCCCAGGTGTGTGCTAATGCTAGAAAACAAATTGTGGTTTGGATGGTCCGGTTTAGACTTACTGATGAGGTGTAAGACAGCGTAGATAAGCTCTTCTTAAAGCTAAACTAGGCTCTCCTCTTAGGCTCTCAACGTTTAAACTCTCAATAGAGGAAGATCTAAAAGCCCCAATTCAGATTCTAATGACAGCATGAACAGTATTAAGTATATTAAGGTTTGCTTCGGAAGCGGAGTATATTATACTTCCGTTAAATTAAAATATATTATACTTCCGTAATCTAACTTACTTCTGATTAATGTTCGATACTGAGTGAGCAATGTTTTTCTATCGGCTCTCATGTTAACTCCAGAAACAACCTTTAGAATATTCAATAGCTTTAAGCAATCTGTTCTCAGCTTTTGTAAATGGAATGTCTACCTCGGCCGCTTGTCCATTCACATCACTAGAAAATGGTCATTTTATACGAATGGTTTTTACCATTTTACCTCTCCTTTCAGTAGTAGTGCCAAGTTATCGGCACATTTTCGTTTTCTGCAGAAATGAACACATTTGGATTTAGATTTTGAAAAAATTGAAGCTGGTGATTGATGTTCAATGTTCTAGTGTTTCTATGATGTTATGTATTTTCCATTCTATAAACTTCATAGATTTGCTTCTTACAAATATTGTAAATTCATCTGCAAACAACGTACAGATGGCTGGTTTTTTAATACATTTTACAACATCATTAATAGCAATTATAAAGAGAGTGGCTCTTAAAACGAATTCTTATGGTACCCCATTTCCGTGAATGAAAGTAATCTAAAGTTCATCTCCAATTTTAACTTGGAAAACTCTCCTTTGCAGAACGTTTTTCACATATCTCACTATTCTGCCTTTTATACCCTACTCCAAAAATTTGTCTATAACTGATTTTCTCCATACTTTGTCGAATGCTTTTTGCATATAAAAAAATATTGCAATCAAGTGTTCTTTTGAGTAAAAAGCCGCCTGTATTTCAGATTCCATCTTGATTAGATGACCTAGAGTAGAACCATTTTTAACAAATCCACGCTGTTCTTCAGCGATCAAATGATTTTTTGAAAGAACATTTATCAATCTTTGGTTGACCATCTTTTCCATAATTTTGGAAGTACAACATGTAAAGGATATAGTTCGAAACCAATCAAGCTAATGGCATTTTTAGTATTACGTATGATTATTGATTTGTACCATAAGTTGGGTATAGTTCCATCTACCCATATTTTATTGTAAGATTTCAAAAAAATACATTTCAGCCTCAGTCGAAAGTTTTTTAGAAATAAATATGGTATCTGATCAGGACTAGAAGTTGATTTAGGTTTACAGTTTTGTAAGACATTACTAAGTTCTTCTAACGTAAATATCTTATTGCAGATTTCCATATCACCGCATCTAATTATTATAGGAGTGCATTCAGTTGACGTTTTGTAGATCATAAATTTTTGGTCCTAAATTTCATTGGTAGAAACTTTCTGGAAGTGTGATCAAATTTCGTTTGCAATATCAATTTTGTCAGTCACAACGTTCTATAAAATAGAATTATTTTTGTGTCCCTTTATTGCTCTTATTTTTTACCATACTAATTTTTACCAGTATTCCAATTTATTTACTTTTAAAGAGTAAGTATCCTAATCTGTATTCTTTTTAATTGGCACCAGTAAAGTTCTAAGTTCTGAAACATTGCTTTTAGTATTCTGATTCCTGATCTAACGCCTTCTATTTATGTGTAATTACTGTTTCATGAAATTATTAATTATTAAAAATTAAAATTATTAAAACTGTTTATTAGAATTGGCTTAAACTTATTCTTTTTGAAATATTTGAACTTCCTGGGGATTCTATTTTATTTTGTTTACTTGCTAGGATGAGAGAAAATAGCTGAGACAGAAATAGCTAGAGTATCTCCTGCGTTGCACTCCTTGTGAAGTAGCAGAAATAGATTTTCTGATAAGCTTTCTGCTTACATTAAATCATTGGAAGATACTCAATATAACCAATTGACTAAAACAACTTCTGCGTTGTCGAATTCCCGCATTTAAAAATATAATTAATTGATTTAAAAAATGTATTAATAATTTTTACATTCAGTTGAAATATAATTAATTAATTTGTTTTGTGAATAAAAATCAAAGCATTTAAACAGGATTTCTCCTGCCTATCAAAATGTTAAGCAAAATTCTGGAGGCTCTTAATAAATTCTACATAAAAGTTATTGATACTGGTTTAGGTTTAAATTCCGTTTTAAACTTCCTACATATAACTTCTAAACTTCGACGGCAATACTTCCACGGTTCTTACCTATTCTAATCCACAAGAAACAATCAACCTTGGAAAGTTCTAATATCACTGAACTCTCTGCGTTCCAACATCTGCTCCTTGAACACCAGAGCCCAACCAATCAATATTTATTCTTCATCAAATAGAACTGCTTCCTTTGATAATGCCTTTCTTGTTCATTCCTCATATTTTGGGAATTCCTTGCCTGTCTCTATCCGCAAAGCCTCTTCCCTATCTTCCTTCAAATATCAATTATTTATTCACTTCCATAAATTTATTTATCCACCGATATTATACAATAAAATAATATAGATTATTTAACCTAAAATTACTTGGCAGCTAAACTATAAGCACTCATCTATGTTCATTGTTGTAGTTTTAAGGGGGCTTGGTCTCAAAATAAAGATTATTTTTCATTTCATTTTATTTATTTACATTAATCCGCTAACCCCAAATTTTGTTTCGATAATTCTATGAGGCTTCTAAACAGGAAATGACTTCGTATTTTCCTGTACATGTCTTACTCACCGTGACCACATTCTTCTACTTCCTAATGGGTTTACCTCTACAAATGATCTGCACATCCTCAGGTCCACGTCCATGAATTGCTTTTATTGGCATTTATGATCAAGCCCTTTCTCTTTAACTCCGTTTCCCATTAAAATACAGCTTGCTGAAGGTTCTCGACAAAATCGGCTGTGAGTGCTTTGCATAGAAAAGCATAAAGAAGAGCCTGTGTGAGAACTGTCCTCAGGTTCCTTTTCCCAACTACTGCTCGTGCTGTCTTTTGCTTGCTTATTATCAGGACTTCGTCTATCTAGACAATAGAGAGGAGAAGGCTTAGATTGTCTCTCTGTTTGAAGCTCTCTTCACATCGTAGATTACAGACTCCTTTTCGTTGATCTTGACTTTTACTTTTGAGCCTTCATAGGAGGATCTAATTGCGTTCTATGAATAATCCCAGAGGAATATTCTTTACCTTCTGTCTATTCCATATTTTCATTCGTGGCACGACGTTAAAAGCAGCTTCCAAGTAGTAAAAAAAGGTTCATATATGTTTTTATCTTGATTAGAGGCCTTCTCTATAACTGTTATTAATGAAAATATCTAATCCTGGGTTTGTCTGTCTTTGATGTCTTGCTCTTCTTCGAGATCCTCTTCTACTATGAATATGAGTCTCCTCTTTTGGATAGATGTACATAATTTGTGCACAATCTGGGGCAAGCATATATAGGGGCGTAACTAGCAGGTGGCAAGGTGACAAATACCACCGGATCTCGACCCAAGTGGGGCCTCGAATTGACCTTTTTAACAATACAATATAATATCATATTGCATTTATATCTAGTAATATATTATTATTTGAAGTAATACAATTATTAACTAACATTATATTATGATGTATAAGACACAGCCACGTCTACAAAGTTTGCGAAAGAAGCTTAAGGTAGCCTCCAAACGTGGCCTCCAAATTTTTTAATCTCATCATTCATTCTCTGAAATAAACCATAATACATTTTAATCACTTCCTGTCTTCCGTATTTAATAAGCTCGGATCAAATTCCGTCTTTTCCGACTGCTTTTCCTATCTTGAGCTTCTCTATAGCCGTCATTACTTCGTCCCATATAGTCTACTAGTATATTACATCATAGTCTACGATCCTATCACTTTCTTTCTATTCTTTCATTCCTTGCCATGCAGGATGTCTGTCTCCATTTGTCCAGAATATCATATTTTTTTTTTAATTTAAAGATTTTATTAATAAAATAAAAATAGCTCTTATGGGAAACAAATGTCCAAACGATTTGTATATACGAAGCTGAGCTGTGGATTTATATACGAGGCTGAGTTATTGCTTCGAGAACATTCCAATGGCTTTGACCTAGCAGACAGGACACTGTAGGCTATTTATTGCGTTCCTGACATTTGGGGATCGGACCTTTCCTTGAATGTTTTGTGTGATATGGACATTGCAAATAAGTTAATAAATAATCAAAACATTTGTTTTATTCCAAGCAAAGCTATTATGATTATGTATTTTACAAATAATTGAAAACATTATATAATTATATATTTATATATATATATATATATATATATATATATATATATATATATATATATATATATATAATTTTCATTTTATTGTGTTAAATTATTGTAATGATAAACGTTACTAACGATTCACTGTAAAAATTTGTGATATTCTACTGTCGATTTTTTTATTGGAACTCTATGGGCCACACTTGGAGCTTTCATCTGCAAAATGCTCTTGTTTCTCTTGTCCTGCAGTTCGTCCTCTATTGTGCATTTTTATTCCATTAAAATATCAGGTTTATTTATGAGAAAAATAATGAGAATTTAAAAGTATAATAGTCCCAGAAATATTAAACCTTGAAGCAGTATGCATTTTGTGTACATTATACCTATATAAGTGTATATAAATCTTAAACAATACACCTTTAAACAGTAGACAATGGAATTAATTGTCATTATGAATTTAAAAAAATAGTATTATCTTTGTGAAACAATAGCCAATAAGTGACACTCTTGAAATCTGATTTTCCGGAGACTAATTCCTTGATTGCCAAACCCTGAATAGGTCAGGACCATTTTTTTCTGTTCTCATATACTTACTATTTTTGTAAAATCATTTTTCACGTTAATTTTGTTTGATTTTTACATCGAAAATGCCTTTATTCTTATTGTTCCCACAGTAAAACTGAATAGACATGCAAGATGTTGAAAGAACTTAAATTTAACCATCTTGTTTTACATTTTTTTCCAGATCATTGAATTGTTTTGATGCTGAATCACATGGATTTACCGAATGGATTTACTTTTATTAAAATTTCTAAAATATGAAGGGAAAAAAAAATAGCCAGTATCACGACAATTTTTGCAATTTCAGAACTTTTGTTTTTACTAAAGTTTTATTTAAACTCTGGGCTGACAAAGTTCGGAAAAATTTTGAGAAAAATTAGAAAACAGAATAGTTGTTACGATAATTTAACGTTTTTCTCAGAAATTTATTCCTGTAATGAACTTTAATGAGTACATATTTTTTGTTTTGTTTTTATTCCGCCAAGATACTTTAGAACTGTAAACATTCGGATTCTGGCGAATTTTTCACAAAAAAAAAAATGATTTTTTTTAAAGGATTAATTGGTAAAAGTAAACAGCTAATATGCCTTTTTTTTACATTCTGAAATTTATGTGTTGGTATAATTTATATTTTAAAATAACTACAACAATAAGGTAAGATTTTCAAGGCGATATAAAGATAATTCCCTTGTGTGTACCGTCCATAGGTCATGCTTACTAGCATACGAAATGTATCACATCTATTTATTTGGATGTATTTGTCACTCAAACAACATTCAAGGTAATTAATTGCACCATCATAAAGAAGACTAAATTCTCTTTAAGATTTATATTTAGCTCCCATAAATAGGGCTTCCATTTCATTACCACAAAACTTCTTTGTCTTAGATACCTTATTCCACACCACACTTTTTGGTAAATCCGAAGCAAATTTTAGAATTAGTTCCTACCCCAGAAGAAATCTCAATTTAATTTATACGAAATTAAAGCATAGTAAAAGTAAAAGTTTTTCTAGAAATAGGGTATCTTTAGCTAAGCAAGGGGATGAGAAAAACAATCACAAGTGAAGGGTAATTTAAAAACGAAACAAAAAACTTTTCGCTTTGGTCCGCCCGAAAGTCACCTTACACTGGATTTAGTTAAGCCAAATTATATTTCTTGAAGAAAATTTTGTTTACGTTACGATTGTGTAATTGGAACTTAATTACTTTGAATATTGTTTGGGTGATCACTCATTATTCAACAAAAATGTGGAACTCAACAAAAATACAAAACTTGCATTTCCTACTTTTCTATGTGGAACCGGACGATGGGTCCATATGAACTTTTTTGTTGCTCTTGAGGTCCACCATTACCTCTTTAAATATTTCCAGTGCCGTATGGGACACCCTGTTCATAGTTCAACTGCAAAATTTGATTTTTCTATTTTGTTACTTAAAATCAGTAATAACTTCTAAACTATGGACTGTCATGGGAGTGGTCTCATTCGATTCAGAAACAAAAATACATGAACCAATGATATCTAACTCGACTTGGTGGAAATTATTTTGCAAATATCCCGCCTCCCATTTCGACCCCTGCTGAAGGATTGTGCCTCCGGAATTTGGTCGGACTCTGTCGATCTCGGTTACTATCAAAACCAAAGTATAATAAATGTACAAATCGTGTTGTTTATTTGGTCGAGTTTTTACTGAATTTTTACTGTACTAATGGTGTTAGGAGCAATTTTGCTGCTAATGAAAATTCCATAACTTTTATCCCTTTAATGTCTTAATAACCATTGATTTTAGGAAAAAAAAAGTTTGGTATCATTTTTATAGAAAATGTAAAGTACTTTAATTTTATATAAAATAATTTTTGCAATAAACTTCATATTTTTTAGATATTCACAAAAAAATTAAAATAAATCTGTTTTCTACCTTTCTACACCTCCTCCCATCAAAACCCGACGTGGTTAACTCTGAGGAATTTTAATAGCTATTACTGGAAGGGTTATGAACAATTTATGTTCAATATGCGTTCGCTTTACTGCCACCAGTGATTGTAATTGTTATAAACAATTAATGGTAATCAAATCAAAAGAATAATATTGGTAAAATCAAATTGCAATATTTTTCTAAACACAAAATAGTTTTATTTATAAAACAAACTAGTACAATTATTATGTATTCGTTGAGACAGAGCATTATATTTAGTTAGTATAATTTCGATACGATATAACGTACAATGTCCATTGACTAATCTTATTCAATGTGACATAAAATCCATCTTTTCTCCTAAATTCCTTCGATATTTTCATCCGTCAGTCGCGGAACACTGGGCGTTTGCGACCACCTTTTGGGAACCACTGACCTAGATAATAAGATAATATTTTGTAAAAATCGATTCTTAGCCACATTACCACAAAACTGTCGTTTTATGTGGTTTGGCAGTGGTATGGGTCATTGACGCAACTTATCTACCGCCGAAACGATTTTTTTAGCAATGCTTTTGGCTAACAATTGTGTCATGAATATCAAAAACACAAAAAATCCAGCTAACCAAATTTAACAGGAGGGAGAGAAAACTACTCATCTTCTATGAATAAAGTGGGTTTTTGCTTTTCAGAAATTTTGAATTGAATAGTGGAACACAATGATTGCATGTGCATTCTTGTATTTCATGAATACGGTATTAGAAAAGAGCTATTTTCGTCCAATAACTAATCTTTTCTCAAATAAGGACTTAGCGTTTTTTTGATTTCTCTACTTCAATTATAATTGTAATTTTTTTGCGATTTTTCAGTGGAGCTTTTTTATTTTTAATTTCATGTTGTTAAGATTCTATCTAATATTTTATCTACGTTAACGGAAATTTAGGTATATATTTAAAAAATATTTTTTTTTTAAACTATTTAATAAACTAATATTATTGCAGAATACAATAGTGTACAACCATTATTAGTGATTTTTCATTTAAATACTATATGAATAATTGTTTAAAATAAATATATCAAACATTAGTTTAAAGCCTGCTTGATTCCCTACCGCCTGCAATCAATGAACGACATTCGATACACACGGTTTAAGAGCAAAAGCAATAAACGGAAGAAAGCCTTATTCTTCAAAAGGCATAGAATAGCCTAACAGGTATTAAACAGCAAATACACTTTACAAAATAGACCATAATGACCCAGTAATCGGGGAGAGTGGTGGCGCATGCTCCGGACGACAATAACGATCCGTGAGACTAGATCGAAGTGGCTCCACCAGTTGACGAGGTCAGAACTTTTGAAGGATTGTGTCAACAAAGCCATGCTTGGGAGATGTGAGTAAATAGTTTTAGCCTCCCTTCCTCCCTTACGCTCATTGCTTATCCCTGTTGAGTTTCTGCCATATCCACCCGTGAGCCTCCTCTATGTACCTCGACCTACTTCTCATTCAGGAGTGTCTCTGTCGCTGGGGTGTAGTTAACCTTGGTTGTCCCGTTGATGTGCGTTGTTTATGTGTCAATTTGATTTAGCCACTGGTCTGTTTCTGTTTCGCATGAGTTTCTTTTCATTTTTCAAAAAGATCTACTGTGAGCCTTAATGAGTGTTAAATTCTACAGGCGTATTAATTGCGTAGTAGTACTATACCATTGACAATCAATGCCAATATAGTGATATATTATTTTTGAATGTTGAATGATCTATATCAATAAAACGATCTAGGCATAGATAATAACAATTCTTTTAAAATGATCTTTGGGGACTTATGGTGCACGGCCGAAATAAGAACATTTTTCTAAGATATAGATCATAGTTCCAGGGTTCAGCTACGATAGATTATCTCTCCCTCTCCCTTTTTTCCCTTACTAAATTAACAAATATTTGTTTTTTTTTTTTTTTGGTCACTTCAAATTGAATGATGTTATTATACACCAATATACAGAAAAAAATATATATATAAAAACCTTGAGACCACCCACAATTGTTTGTTCTGGTTTTTTGATCAACTGATAATTGATATCTCCGCAGTATTTTCCAATAAATGGCAGAATTGATCTGAACTATGTCATCAAAATAATTAAAACTAGACATTAAACTGCAGTGTTTTAGAAATGATTTTTACTTTGAATTAGCCACAATTTCCTTCCTCTGTGTATATTACAGCTAACATTCGGTGTGGCATGTACCTAATCTTTTATTAATTCCTAAGGGGCATTTCCGTATTGTTCCTTATAAACAAGCCCTAATAATCTAATCAGAGCGTTTCGGAGTTGCTTTTCTCTAATCGTCTTAACCACTCATCCCATTGATGTTCAATAGGCTTAGATTTGGAATAATGATGGCTACTTTTGACTTATGATTGTTGCCTTTTCGGGATTTTAAGGCGGATAATTTCACATAGTTCAGCAATTAGAATTAGGGATAATTCTATACGCATTGGAGCATGCCTAAGTTGCTAAACTAAGTATTAGAAAAAAGGTGGACAGAACCTTAATTACGGCCACTTTTTGTTTCTCTTAATGTTCCTTAATAATCCCAAAACAATTTCACAAACTGGTTTGATATTTTTGATCAAGTTTCATATGAATTTACTTATACCATCGGTGGATGTCAAGAAAAAATATAAATATTTCAAAAGTGTATGCTGTGTTCTTGGACAGCATTCTTGGACTAGATTTACTTTTATTAGATTTGATTTACGTTTATTGAAAATTTAGCATTGGAGACATATTTAAATAGAAAAGAATAGCTGATTTTGTTTATTCCAAATTTAATTTTTTTGTATATAATCTTAATTCTTAATGGCAAAATAAAATATGAGTGATTAAATTCTTTAACCTATAAACAAAATGGTTGAGGAACGTAAAACGAAAAAGAACTGAAAATATTTAATAGGTATTTTCACTTCGTTTTTCGTCTATGAAATTGTGATTAGGTAATTATTTTTTTTTTTTATTGTAAGTACGTGATTATTTTTGATAGTTAGAAGTGATAATTTACTGAATACAACACGTTTTTTGATATTGGTTATGATCTTATGAATTTAGCAATAGTTATTTTAAAAATGAACAATGTTTCAATCTTACATTTCACCCTTTTTACTGGAATGTAGGTTGTTTATTTAATGTCCTGTGGAAGGGAAGCATAGGTCGGGATATAAAAAAAGACTAAAGTTCTGGTGAATTGCTTATCCCTATATTGATTAATCAATATTGAGCGTTTGTAACTTGATAGCGGGAGTCTTCATTGTTATCTATTTACATTTTATGAACAATATTTACTAGAATAGTTTCACATAGTGCGAAACGATTATTGTTCTGAATAAAATTAGTTGCTTAATAATTGACGGGAAAACTGTTTAATACCTCATCTCGTACGACCGTTCGACGGTGGCGCTCTTTGTTTGGACTATGGCAAAATATGTCACCATAGTTCGGTTTTTATTTTTCCTGTGATTGTTGAATATCTTTTGAAAAATGATTTGTTAGTTAATGTGTGCTCGTTTTGAGCTCATTCGTTAATGTCTCTTTATCTTCCTTGGAGATAAAAGCGTAACGTAACAATTTATATAGATCCTTATATGAAAATAAAGAAAATATTTGTATCAACTAAACACTGTATTTTCTATGCGAAGAGCTCATCTTGGTTGTTAAATGTCCATGAAACTATTTTATTAAATTAAAAAGTAGTGGTGAACTTAAAGTTCCTTAGATTTCTTTTTATGTATTAACTACTCTTTCATTTTAATATTTATTTATTAACAAAGCGTTTACGTTTCGGGGTCTTTTCCGTTCACCAGAGCAAAAGACATTCTTAACAATTTTTTTTATATATATAAAAACATACATGTTTTTACTCCTATTTGTCCAATAATCCGTAACAATTTCGTCATTAAATGAAATAAATAATTAAAAATGTTAAAACAATATTTGTTCTGGAGTAACATTCGATATCTCTTCCTTGTTGGAAAAAACCCGCAAACATAAACGGTTTTTGTATTGACTAAAATTCAGTCGAAGGAAGTTTGTGTTCACCACTCCCTATTAATGCCACTCCCCTTAAGACTTCTCTCGAAATTAATTTATTAAGAAAAATATTTTGATAAAAAAAAATTGTTATGAAACACTTTCATGTTACTCACGGAATATATTCAATATTTTTCTACCATTTTCTCATGACAGTATCGGAATTTGGTGCTAATACCGCACCTTCGGTTTTCAGTAAAATATCTCTTTTTATCCTGAAATTTGTCTTCTTTATTTTCGAAGTGACCTATTTCTTATACTGAACGGAAAATGATCAGATGATGCGAGGCTAGTCAAACAGCTGTCTACCTTCCATTTCTGTTAATTTTGCCAGGACCAAACCCGAATTTACGGTTCAAAGTGATAAAAACACGCGGATGTTTGGCATTCAAATCTTGATATACTCTCAACCTCCTTGTCAATAGACAAGGTGTCTTGAAGTAGTTCTAAGTATAAAACTTTTTCATATATTCATCAAACGCAATAAGTAACCGTTTTTGAAATAATCATAACCATCTAAGCGTTAAAACCAAAGTTGAACTTGGTCCATTTCCCAATTATATCTTGCTAAAAATAGTCAAGAACAAATTTTATATACTATTTCAAATTCAAATATTGTTTGAGTTTCTTTCTTTAAAGCAGCAGATTATTATATAATTAAACATAAAAAATAATGTGCATTTTACATAATACTGGCACATATAGAGACACAAACGCTCACAGTGTATCGAAGAGATTCATTAAGGGTAACTAGTGCGTTCCGTCCTGTTTCCCATGAGTAGTACATGTGATTGTCAAAATGCCTCCTGTTCAGCTGATGGTTAATGATTGGAGCCGATCTTATTGGCGTTTCTCTCATATATCAAGGGAAGAAGAACCCAAAACCATTATAACCCGTTAGAATATTAGCAATATAGGTTGATCTACAAGTTGGTACCTGATATTAGTTCGTGAAAGAATCGATAAAATGGAAAGATACACTTTACTTATAACTTATATATTAATTTCTGATTGGACACGGTTGCTTTAGGGCTTATCAAAACCGCTTGAAACAAGACGTTACATCGGAATGCTCTACATATCTGACGATCGAAGGATTTGTCGAACTGCTTTAGTTTGCATGCATGATAACAAAAGAATTTGAGAAGTTCTGTGGAGTTTATGATGTGCTTATGGTTTACTTATGGTCATATGTGCATTGGGCAGATTTACCTACAAATATTAACCTCAAGATTTTCCGGAAAAAATGTGGGAGGAAGAGGACTAAGAAAGATCACTCTTCTTCAAGAAAAAGGAGGTTGAGACCCAGTCCATTCCATTATGAATGCTTTACGACAGTTCCATAGGTGTTATGTGGTCTGTGTGTTTGCCTTTTATGGGAACCCTATAAAAGGATTTAAAAGGTTAAAGGATTATTAGATCAAAGGATTATTATTAAATAAAAGGATTATTAGAATTCTTTTACACATCCCAAGCGCTTACAGCAATAAGATACGTACAATTTATTTAATGCATATTTTGCAATGTCGAAATTACTGTGATATGATATAATACGAGGAGAAATGAACAAAATTAACACTCAAATAGATATATAATTAGAAATTTTGTAACAAAATCAATTAAGGAATAAAATATATTATCCTATGTAGAAATCACTATAAATCAATAGAAAGTAATAAAATAAACGAAGTAAGATAAATTAATAACATAAAATAAAATTAGTCTCACCACGTTTTTGATTTCGTGGTCAACAACTATTTTAAAGTTATATTTATACCACTGCTATATATTATAGACCGATGAATACAGGTCTGACATTTGACAGAAGAATGACATGGGGCCCACACATCAAGAATAAACAAAAAACGCTAAACTAAAGACTTAAACTGTTATATTCACTTCTTTCAAAACGTTCAAAATTGAAACTTAGACATAAATTGAACAGTTGCATTTACTTACTCAAGCCCATCTGGACCTACGCTCCACAGATATACGGGACAGCCAAAAAAACACACGTAAAAAAACTCCAAATTTTTCAGTCAAAAACTTTTAGGACTATCAGCCCCTTGATAAATTAGCAACTTTACGTTACCATACATACCTCAATATGCCTACAGTTAACGAACACATACGGACCCACTACAAACGATTTCACGATAACTTACATGGACATCCTAACACACTCATACAAGATATAGCGACAACCCACGTGCCTGACAACACCCGCAGAAGGCTGAAGAGGAGCTGGATGAGGGATCTCCTAGACTAACTATATCCGATTATCACGACAGGAAGAGGTGCCGCTGGGTACTACTCTTTCTCACGCCTTTCATGCCACGTTAACATGTACATAGCCAGCACATTCACTGGTTGTCTCATAGACCGGTGTGAATTTAAAAATAAAGTTTAAAAAAAAAAAAATATATTTATATCACTAAAAATGCTAAAAAGATATCTTGAAGACAGCTTGGAAAATCAACAACTTAAATCAAATAACTCTAAGATAAGATTTTTTAAGCTTCCGGTTCAGGGCGTCCAATGGACAACTTAATTTGATAATGATTGTTTATTTTAAATATATACTTATTCCGTTGACTAGTGGAAGGTACGCTTCCTAATTTGTTGTAAAAAATACAGATCTGTTGTTTTTTAGGATTTAGCTAAGAAAGTTGAAATGGCCAAATAATGAAAACGATGAAATGGCCGAGATGTTCGACGTTCAGTGATTGTACCAGGCATAGCCAGGCAACAGAAAGTCAATCAAGGCCCTCCCTACTCCTACAGTTACAGACACGCACATACATTATCTGTACAAATATTAATATTTTCTTGTTTTGTCCCCATTTCTTCATCAAAATAATCATGTCTTCCAGAGTATATGTACATCTGTTCCTTGCATTATATCATATACGTCGCAATTACTATATTATTATTAAAAATGGCAGAGATGTTGAGATGCCTCATCTTCTGGAAGATGGCCCCACCACTGGATTCCTGACATTGCAAGATGAATGTCTCGGAAATATTGGGAGTTTGACTATTATTAACTCACCCCAGAATCTTTTATTTATTTGTATACACTCCTCCTTGCCTTAGAGCTGGATGGCTTTTACAGACCACGCAGCGCAAATCGACAGAAAGCTAGAAAAGAGCAAGAAAGGAGAGGCATTGCCTTGATAAGGAGTCCAGAGAAGAAGTAGGCGCTTATCCATCCTGTTCCCCGCGAAGTTATGCCTCATCAGTTCAGCGGGATGGTAATGATGGATAGGAAGGAGGTATTTTAGTGATTGGAAATTTCATACTGCTGTGAATATTTAGCCACACTTTGTCTTATCCCAGATACGAATAAACGAAAAAACAAAAAACAAATACAAATCTGCATGTGTGTAATTTATAAAAAAATATAAAAAAAACTAACTATAAATTACGAATGTATAGAATATCACAGTGGATTTACTACGTACTGTATTAGATTTTATATAGTATGTGTGTCGGCTTGGTATAACATTGATCTTTAAATTCGGTGCTCTCAGAATACTTGTTCTGTAGTAAATTTAGTAATTTGTGTAGAAACATTCAGTAATTCGTGTAGTGAATCAAATCTTAGAATTTATAAGGTAATACTGTATATTAAGTTTGTTTATTGAAATTGGGGCTCTTAGTTTCACATCCTATTGTTACTTCCATTAAAAGTTGAAATATATTTTCCAGTATTTTTTTTATGCCTGAAGTAACGTGTTTGGTGAATTCGTTTGAATTCATTTCTTTCAATAAACGTATAAATGAAACGCAGGCAAATATTGAAATGTTGGGTATATAAAAAATGGTTTGGTGGAGCTACACATTTTATATTGCTATCTAATTTTAGTCCAATTTAAGGTAGTAGGTTTTAAAACTCCATTTATGACTTTTATTTATTGCTCATTCCAAAATAATATTCAATGGCTGCCAACTGGAATAAGATCAAAGAGCAAAAACTCTTATCATTCCATTAGTGACTTTATTTTTCTAATTGACCATGGCGAACCTGTGGTTGTGGTTGCGATGATTTTTTTACTTATGTTTCATAATTTTCATAAATCCTAAATATTTTTTCATATTTTTATTTTAGTTTATTATTTTCAACAATAGACCTTTGTAATAAACCCAAGAATTTTTTTTTGTAACCCTCGCCCTCAAAATTTGTGGTTTTACGTTTCAAGATCCGTAGAATCCAAATATCGAATAAAAAAAAAATAGGTCCGTAGGACTGCTGCACCGATCTTCTTGAGATTCGGCACCAATGTCACAGGTCACCCCTGGGTGATCCTCGGAACTCGGCATTACCATCCCTCTGGTTCTTTCAAAATGGCGGCCGATTAGAGATCTTATAAGTCCATAACTCGGCCATTTATAAAGATAGAAGGGAAATGTAAGTTATTTTGGAATCAGCATAACAAGGCATTAAAAAAAAAAAAAAAAGAAACTATATAAATGCCGATTAAAGATCTTAATGGCCCATAACTCGGCCATTTATAAAGACAGAGGGGAAATGTTAGGTGTTTTGGAATCAGCATTACAAGGCATAAAAAAAAAATACAAAAAAAATTCTATATCCATAAATGCTTTTGGTTTATTATTTTCAATAATAGACCTTGGTAATCGACCAAGGGAAAAAAAATTGTAACCCGTTTAGCTTCCTTAGTCTTTCCTTTTTTTTTCCTACTGAAGTGCACATCAAATGTTTCCTCTTTATCATTTTACCCTCTGATTACGTGTCCTAACCATCACAGCCTACTTGCATTGACATAGTGTTTTCTTGACACTCCCAGTTCGGCACTCTCACGGCGATTATCTTGGAACAAGCTTCAAATTTCTTTTCCTTTGGTGCCTACAGCTTAATTTTTTTGACTTGGACAGACCAGATATTTTTGAAATATTACTATTTGAAAAAAATAAACCATTGTGTAATAATTTGCAGCGTTTTTATTATTAATTTATATTTAATTAAATTTACGAAACCATTGTTTTAAGTTGAATAAGAATTATATAAGATACTTCAAATTTAACATGCACAAAATGTTTACAAGAATCTAGTAGTTACGGTCGAACTGCAGATATGTTGTTCCATTACTTTTGTTTTTCTTTTTTAATACTTATTTCTTTGCCTCCGAGGTTCTTTTACTTCTTAAATGAATTAAACTCTCTTCAAGATGCCATCAACGTGTTCAACAGGCTTCTGTCTATTGATCGTCCCTTGTTATCAGAGCCCTTTACCGCATGTCCTTTATTGCGCGGTGTCTCAATTGTGGGATTATTTCGCGTTTTATGGCAGTTGTCAACTTTTCTAACAAAAACTTCGAGAAATATTTATAATATGGTTTGGTAATGGTGATAAAACGGAAGTTGAATAAATTTATTAAGTTTCTCTCCACTATAAAATTTTATTACAACGGTATAAAACATTTTATGTCATCCTAAACATGATAAAAAAGTTATTTGATTTTGCATTCTATTCTTAGGACTTGAAAATGGCCGCTAGTACGGTCGAAAACGTTCTTGCGTTTTAAGAAAAAATTTATTTTAGAGAGACAGATTTCATTTACTTATTTAATGATTACTTAATGACTCCACAACCAGTAAAAATGATAATGAAACGTTGATGGGTCGTCTCACGTGATAAGGATTGCACGAACGCTAAACATAGTTACTAAAAACAGATAGGATCTGAAAACATGAATATTTCAAATTATTGAAGAATTGCACCCAGAACATTCGTATACATCAAGTAATGAAGTAATTTATTACTGAACAATTTAAGGGACTGTATTCGTGTGAAATAATTAATTTAACGTCGAGTAGCGATGTTTTAGGTTTATTAAGCATTACCCACTCCACATCTGCGTCATTTTTATCTCAGTTCTCCTCTTTGTCCAAAAGAAGTTTGTATTGGCTCCAAAGATTCGATAATTTACTCGTATCAAATGAAAATATTTGGTATCGGATAAAAAAATAGTTCTAAACTTTTTCCCCTTATGAATTCGTATATAATTACTTATTAATAAATACCGGATTTGTATGCATTTGTCTCCTAAACAGCGAGAAAAGCTCAAAAAGGGTTCAGCCAATATCATGTTCGATGAGAGAACTGATTCCCAAGAGAAGTTCTTGGAAAATGAATCTAACAAGAGCCGTCTAATTAGATTCTATACCATCATGCGGATATCAACTGAAGAGCCGTCTAATTCAAATGTTAAAAACATATTTTGAAAAAGACCCAATGAAAGTGTGAGGCAGTAGAGGACGCCGATGTACTCATTGTAAACACAGGTCTTTTTTCAGTCGAGCAGTTTTGATACTGTTGTTATCGTAAGTGAGGATGTTGATGTACTCGTTGTGCTGTAAGGACTTTCTAATTTTAACAAAAATAATGTACATTTTCTCAAACCAGGAAGTAGTGGCAAAGATGATCCATATTTCTCGACCTCATCGTATCAGTATTATCCTAAATACCTTCTTTTTGCGCCTGCATTCTTTGGTTGTGACACAACGTCGTCTCCGTTTGACCATGGGAAAGCAAAGGTATGTGCTATTATTGAAAAAAACCGGCCCTAAAAGAAGCCGCTTCTCTGTTTTACGAGAGAACTGCCTCAGCAGCCCAACTCAGTAGAGCAAGGAGAAAATTCTGATGCCCCTGTATGTTGTTGAAACGACCAGAGTTGTGCAAATAATTGACGACTTAAGATAGTACCTCTTCTTCAAAATGTCTACAAAGACCAGGTTCAATTTTCCCAGCCTACTTCCAACACTAGACGCAGCTGAACAACACAGTTTTAGGACATCTTTTGAAGTTCAGTGCTGGCTGGGCAACTACTTAAATCCGTTAAAATGGGGGTGGAAACGTGACAGCCTCGGTCTCACACCAATCCAAATGAAAAAAGAACCTACACCCCCAGCCATTGCTGCAACTAGTGTTTTGCAGCAGCAAAAAAGATTGCAACAGTGCCTGCACCTGCCGAAAATCTAGTCTCATTTGCATCACAATATACAAGAATTGTTCAGTATCTTCTTGCCCCAACGTCCCATCAATTAAAATCGAGAATGACATTAACAGAGATGTCACTGAGGCGGGAGATTTGGAGGACATGGAAGGACAAAGAGAGGAAGAAGAAAATATTACCGAAGCTGCAGAGGAGGAACAGGTATTTGCGGAGGATGAGGAATCTCATCCTGGACCTTCAAAATCTCTGAGAATTATGAATTATTGAAAAATATTCTTTTATTATCATTGTAAATATTTAAGCTTCTATATCTATATTATTCTGCTCAATCTACGCTAAATTTGATCACTTATATTGTAGATAAAACTACTTTTTTTTGTTTCAATTTTTCACCATAATTTTCCTAAAAATCACAAAACTATATTTATATATTATAGGTACCTATGGCTATATATTTGTACAACATAAATAATGTTTATTCATCATAAACAAATAGAATACAAGTCAAAATTTACAAAATCCTGTTAATGTTATTACTTATGTAACCATATATACTACATAAATATGTGTGTTTATGTCAATACATATAAATACATGTATGTATAACTTCTTAATACTTCTACAACATAGGCATAATTAAAAACATAGAATAGGCACCATAAACGATCATACAGAAGTCAAAATGTGCAAAATCCTGCATTTTAAGATTTTTTGGAAAATTTCATCAAACTTCAAAGACCTGTAGGTAAGGGTTAAGATGGTATAAAATTACGTTTGATCAGTGCAGTTTGTAGGTAATTTTGTCTAATTTAATTTTGGTAGGAATACAAATTTCTGTAGAAAATGTAGTTTTTGAGTTATAAACAAAATACTGAAATAAGTGCCAACATTTCGAGGTTATTCGCCTACCAAAGGTTCTTGCAAGAGCTGTCGAGGTCGCAAACTTAGTTTGATGCTCCCCTTACCATACATACCAAGCAATCCTAAAAAAAAATCTTTTGCCACCTATTAATGCACGCTGGAATGTACCTATATATTGGACTAAAAAGCTCACAGACAAAAACTTCAAATTTGTATCGTTGTGGTTGTGATCACAACCATATTGAACGTGTATGTGCCTGTAGTTTAAAATAATTTATAGTATATTATTGGCATTTCAAAACAAATAAAAATTTAAAAGATCAAATATGTATAATTAGATATTCAGAGAAAATAATTTTATGCATCGTAATTTTGATAACTTTTCTAGAACCCTTACTTTCGAGTACTTTCTTTAACAAAGTAAAAAACATCATCTTGTACTTCTTTCTCCCTTGGAATTTTATATTCTATTCTGTCAATTGCTTCCGTTGTGCGAATTACTTTCAATCAACTACGTTTTAATTTTCTTACTTAAACCAAAATGCCCTAAGCAGGAGGATCATTTAGTTCTATACTAAACACTTGGAACCCATTGAATTCAACAGGGAGAGATTTTTGCAATTTGTGCAATCAAAATGTGCCATCTAAAAGAAATATTCAAATCGTCCAGCACGTAAAGACAGGTACTAGTATGAACTATTCTTGGAATTTTATCCTCTAATTTGGAGCGGTGTTCTCCCTAAATTTGTCTAAGAGGTGGAGTGAGGTGTAGATTCCACAGTAGAGGAGGCTTGATCTGCTATAAGCTAATTGTGTGTACATCAATTGTGTGAACCAACCTGCACGGCACTCGGGTGCAAGAATTTTTACAGCCAATTTACTGTTTAAAAGTTAATTTCAATTACAATACGTGTATTAGTTAATTATTTTCACTTTATCAATAAACTTGATAAAAATAAATAAATTACGCTTTATCTCCCAAGCAAAAATGACTCTTAATTAGCCGTTTTAACGCCGTCTAGTTGTTTGGAAACTTCCTGCTTTACCCCGACTTGAGGCGAGCAGTATAACCACAAAAACGGAAGGTTTCTCTAATTGTATGTTACTATCCATGTTATTTGTGTGAAACCCTGTTGCCACTATCCAGGAATCGACATTACAACAATATAATATCCAAATATATATATATATATATATATATATATATATTACAAAATAAAGAGATTTGTATTTCGTCATTAATAACTAAGATCCAAAAGACACAAGAATTATCCATACAAATACTCTTGAGGGTTAGGAATTCAAGACAGCCAAATTGCGTATCTCATCTTTGAAATTCACATTTTTTTCATTTTCCATTGTTTGGCATAGTAGGAACGATATAAGGTGCTCAATGGATGAAGGACGGATCGGCCAAGTCACCATAATTTCTTTATTAATTTAAAGGTTAGTATAATATGGTATACATTTACGGTATTCTTGGTGTGTATTACTCCATCGTTAATTAAGGAAACATTTTTTTCATTTCAAATTTCGTCGATATCAGAAGGGTTATCAGAAGTCCAACTTTTTAAAATAGTATCGATTATAAGATTTAACATATCGATTTATTTAAGCTTTTCTGATTTCTTCGATATCGAGATCCACCAATATGTTTTCGGGGTAGCTCCTTTTGAAAATATAATCGATTTTAAGGTCCCGCACTCACATATCGATTTATTTAAACTTTTCTGATATCTTCGATGTTGAGGTCCACTAATTTGAGGGAGACCCCATCAAAACCCGACGCGGGAAACTGGGACTTTTTCCCTGCTATTACGGGAAGGATAATGGACAATTTATGACCAGTTTCAGCTTCTTTTTTTTTTTTGGAAGTTCGGGTCATGTGTGTTTTTTACCTCATTTTACTGTACTAATTAGTGGACCGACAGAAATGTTCGAATTATCCACGATTTCCGATTTAAAACGTTCGAATTATGCTATTCCTAAAATATTGTTATTAAACTGGCAGAGAGGAATGGGGAAAGAAGGGTAGGTAACATTATATTAGACACTCTGGCAAAAATCCTAGTTCCGACCCGGAATATGAAATACTAGTATGAAGGACCACCTTCCTTTCTTAGTCTTTCCTTTTGGACCAACCTTCCATCTTCCAAAATTTGACTAGCATTACCTATGGCCACTCTACTTAATAGTTCTGCCTACATTATCCTTATACCAATTTTGTCAGTTATGGCAATCGTGCTATTAGACAATATAATCAAAAGCAAATATAGAATTAATATAGGCTTGTTATTACTTTTAGGGCTTCCTGATTAAAGGTGTTAAGTTTTTTGTTTTGTTTTTTGGTAGTTTTTAGTTTACTACAGCTCCATGGTTCTTATTCATTTATTTCATTTACACAAGAACTATGAAGATGTAGTTAACTAAAAACTTTAAAAAAAAAAAAATTGACCTTCAATAAAAGAGCAAATGAGGAGTGTTTTTAGATATAAGTTTCTGTGAGACATAGTTGTTGGGTTATTGATTAATTAGTTTATTATTTTTTGGGAGACTAGAAAAATTAAATATACTGAATAACTGATGCATTTAAATTTTATTTCATACTTGAATGCACAAAATTAGTTACTGTTTATTAACATTTAGCAGCTTTGCATCATCTAATCTTAAAAAATACATAATACGTTCTCAACAATACAACAATAAGTATATATAATAGAAAGTTATGATGAAAACATTTGCGCAAGATCTTGAATGAAAATTAACCAAATCATAAATTATAGCATATAAATTGTTATTTAAAATAAATTGTTTGAATTATTTGATTGATGATGTAGTTATTACACTTTTTATTTAATCCTTTTACAACTTAAATTAGTTAAGCTATTATTTGTCATACAGGGAGTAATTGTATATTAAATTGTTGGGGATCTTTTGTGTTCTATTGTCGCCTATGAATGTTTTTTCTGATCTTAATCTCTCTTCTCTTTCCTGTATGAGTATGTGGCAAATTGTTCAGTTTCTCTCTCTCTCTCTCTCTCTCTCTCTTGTGAGTACGATTATTGATGTATGATTATTGTTCTAGAAGAAGAAGAAGAAGTTTATAATATGCATAACAGTAATTATTTTAATTATAATTTATCTACCTTTTTATTTTTTAACTCAATTTTGTCTTAAATAAAAGATTTGTATTCGCATAAATTTTTACTTTTTTCTTCTCAACAGCAAGTTTGGGTGCTTCCAAACCTCTTTTTACATGGTTTTTGGTTTATTGATTAGATATTTTATGTTGCCAGGCAACTGTCACTGTTTTGTTTTACCAAGGGGACTTTTCTTTTCTCTGTAAATAGTCATTATCTTTAACTGTTATAATATTACTATAACTCAGTTAATTATCATTCCTAATTATAACAATATCTAAATTTCCATTTTGTAATTTATTTTTATTTTTATTTTTTCAGATCTCTGGTAAAGAGTTGTTGACTTATTAAAAGGAAAAAAAGTCTACGGGTGGTCGTGAGGTTTGCTTAGATGCTGACCTTACGACTTGTGTCAACTCATTTCTTAAAGCAGCCATAAATTGAGAGAAAGATGTGTCGAGACAGGGATATGAATCCGTAACAACCCAAAGAAATATTTTTTTTTTATTGATATCAATAATTTGCACTCTTATTTACATGTTTAACAGAGTGCCAGTAAACCGTAGATTTTGAAAGACAAACTCAAGATTCCTTACTAACTGACAAACAACAAATTTGATCACCAATTTCACTTTAATAGTTCTCTTTAGCTGATTAATTATCTCAAACAGGTTAACATTTCCTGAAGTATATGTATAGATGCATATGAATATCGGTAGGAAGTTGATTGCCAATTCACAATAATAAGACTTGAACAAAATTGCCAAGAAACGGAAGAAGAAAGAAATTTCAACAATAGAGTTTTAGAAATTCGTCATCTAACAGACATCAGATCTACCAATCTGTGGAACATAGCAAAGGAGTGTATCGTGAGTATGAGCTACATTTATAATTTTTGTTATTTGTATTATTTGCACCCTTTCTTTGTGGATCTTATGTTATTCTAAACTAGTATTTTTTTTCAAAGCATAAATTGACCATTTCATATTATTTATAAAATATTAATATGCTCATTATTGAACTCACCCTCATTTACTTCCACAATTTTTTATCATGGAATTTTATTTTATTGTTATTTGCATGAATTTCATGAATGCATTTACTACAGTTTTTAAAAATAAATTACCTTAAAAATAAATATGTTCAAATTATTACCATTTTTTTTTCCACATTAAATTTCCTTATCCTATTGCATGCCTTTAATTGAATTAAGAATTAATCAAAACTACTAAAAGTTGCTTCTATTCTTTGTTTTATTTTTGGATAGAACTTTTCATTTTATTTTCTCTTTTTTTGTTTTTTGCAGTAATACAACTTTATTTTTGGCTTTGGTCAACGCTTTTTGTTTGCTTCGCAACTTCATCTTATGAGGTACATCATAAAACATGGCATCAATTTTGTAGGATTAGTGTAGAAACAATTTTGCATTGTGAATTTCTAACACTTAATTCCTAACTTTTGTTTCTCTTTTACTTCACTTTTCTTTCATCATTTAAGATTTATATTATCCATTAATTTTGCATTAAACTTTTTTATTTATTTTTTTATGTACCAACCTTTTGTACATATAGGTTCCTATGCATCCTAAAATTCTTAAATTAAGAGATATACTTATGTTTCTGCTTAAAGATAAAAGATGATATTGACAGTGTATCTGTCATCGATTCGAAAATTCTCTTTATCTTTTAATTGCTACTTCGAAGCCTAAATGCTTGCTCTAGATTCGAACAATTAGCTTATAACATGTATTTATATATTTTTAAGTATTGTTTTAGTTTATCTTAAAATTGAATCCCTATAATTCTCTGATTTCAGTGTGGGTGGGGTGGGGGATTTACTTGCTGTGACATCATGAGGAGACCAAATCTTTGTAACAACTCAGTTACTGTCGCTGACGATTCGTACAAACCTACACAAAAAAATAAGGTAAAATGTTTTGTAATTTGTTTTGGGGATGACAATATACTATGATTAATTACATTATAAATTAGTAAATTAGGAATTATTAATTACAGCATAATTTTAATCAGTCAATTCCTTTCCAATTACAACTTACCCGATTAATGATTAATCCTTTTAACATAAACTATCAAATAAAAATTCATGGCTAAAAATTAAAGATCTTATCCATAATTATCCATCAGACCATTCAGCGACTCATTTGCTCTTTTCAAATCTTTGTACTACTTCCTAAAAAACTAGTTGTTAAAAACGAGATGAGATAAAAGAAAATGCCTTCCAGTAATTTATTTTCTTTCTGTCACCAAGCTTTTCTGATGATAGATTTAGAAAAAAAAATAGTTGAAAGAATTGTATAAACAAATTATAGTTGTCAGTGTTGGAAGTTGGTACTACTGTAATAAAATATATCAAGGTATATTTACAATTAGTATGTTTTTAGTGAACCTTGATAGTAGTAATGGTATGTTTTTAGAGCAATGATCAACAAGTATCTTATCTTTGAGGGATATGGCAAATCTTATCTACATTAAATTAACTCAATTTAAGTACATTTCAAGTGTATGGTCTTCAACTACACAGAGGCGTTTACACAACTAATAAATCTAGATTGGTTATCTTCTGCTCTAGTCCATAATAGGAGTAATCTATAACAAAAAAGATAACAGCTGAGGGGGTCTTTGGGAAAAAGAGATATGCCAGAAGGATGTTAATGGAATGAAAAAATGCAATCTAAGCTCACATCTCTTTCTTCCTTAGACTCCTGGACTACAAGTGTATTGTATGGGAGATTCACTGGGTCTTGGCACTGTTATGTGAGCATTTATTTATGACCAAAATTTTAAATATTTATAATTTTCATGTTTTTGTTTTGTTTTTTTGCTGTTTGATTCAAACAATAATGAATTATTAAGAAACTACAAATTTTGCATTTGTCTAATAGGAAGAAAGTACAAGATTGAGCCTGGTAAGAAGGGTTCTTGGTGCTGGATCTAGAAAGAAAGAACTTTCAAAGTCCTTTGGCGTTCCTCTTTCAGAACTTAGCCTTTCACCGATGTCTGTACCTGTCGTCCTGCAAAATATCTGCCTCTTCATTGAACTACATGGTAACTAATACATTCTTATTTAACTCTTATTATCATAATAAATTTCATCACTCTTTAACATACAGTGTATGCTTGCTGATTGGTATCCTTCCATAATCCTAACAATCCCTTAGTTTTAAATATATGGGAAAAACTAATTTTTTTTTGTGAACAAAATTATGATATTGGATGTTGATTCCTAATTAAAGATATCAACTTCTTTTGTTTTCAAGAAAAACTAATTTCTAAAATTTATAAATATTTTTTATCGGTGAATATTAATCTTTGTACTAAATCATCTTTAAGTTTAAGTTCGATGACAAATTATTTAGGCTATTTAAAAATTAATAATTGCGAGCGATGGGTTTTTATAAAATACATTTTTTTTTCCACAAAAATTGTAAAAAAACTTAATTGTTTTCTAAATTGTAACAATAAATAATTAAAAACCATTATAATAACACAAACTGAATGGTGTTTGAATTACAAATTTTTAATTCTTATAGTTTCAATCAATTATTCCTAATAGTTCGCTAGGCTCTATTTGCCCCCATGGTATGCCTCTGGATATCGGCATTTATGTCATTATTTATATTTACCTGTGAGCCAAGGTATATAAATTCTGGGACACTTTTGAATTTAAAGCCTCCAACTTTCATATATGCTTCTCTGACGCCCCTATCCCTTGCATCAGCCCACATATACTTAGTTTTGGTTTCATTTACCTTTAAGCCAATTCTTGCTGCAGCTCCTTGTAGGGCTACAAAAGCAGCCTTTGTGCGAGTGTTCTCCCAACCAATGCAATTTCATCGGCAAGACAGTTCCACCAATCTGGATTTGTGAGCTCCTAACTGAACATTCTAGTGCGATGTTAAATAGGAGACGTGCTAGCATGATATGATGCCAAGCAATGACCTTGACGCAATCCTTTATCTGTTTCAAAATAGTCCGACATGTCTTCTTGGATTTTGACTGCACTTTTTATTTCCTTCATTGTCACTTATATAAGCCGCACAAGTTCAGGTGGGATACTCAGGTGTAGCATATCTTGATATAGCTCTTCTCTTAGGATGCTGTCATATGCCCTCTGATAATCAATGAAGAGGTAGTGTGTGCTTATGTTATGTTCTCTTGTCCAATCTAGGATTGTTCTAATCGAAAATATTTGATCGATTATGGCTCTCCCTCCCATGAATCCAGTCTGATATATCCCTATTTCCCTTTCAGCGAACGGAAGTAATTTCTGGAATAAAAATCTTGAATGGATGCACATGATAGCAAGGATGTCCAGCGGTAATTGTGACAGCCCAAGATAACTCCCTTCTTATGGATGGAGAATATAACGGTCTTGTACCAATCATCTGGTATAGTCTCTTCTTGCCATATGTCCATGATAATATTGTACATATATCTCGCAAGTTCTTCCAAACCATATTTGAACAGCTTGATACGAAATTGCATTTTTGCTTCATTATGTTCAATTTACTTCAACTGCTTTTAAATTACTTATAATGTGAATATATATATATATATATATATATATATATATATATATATATATATATATATATATATATATATATATATATATATATATATATATATTACTTAAGTTTTTATCATAAGTAATTTTCAATAACCATTAGTTGTTAGAATTTTTTATTATTAATATTATAAAAATTATTAATTAAAATTTAAAAGTTCCTTTAAAAAGTTAATAAAAGTTGAAATTTATAAATATTATGAAAGTTATAATAAACTCTGATACACACAGTTCTGTTCATTAACACAGAATCAACATTAAAACACTTTTATTGATTATGAATAGTTTAGTTAAATATAAATTTATAATTTAAAATGTCTTTTGTTCTGATGGGATTCGATCTATCTCCGGAGCCTTGTAGTTTTTTAGGTACTTTATTGCCTTTTCCATGATGGAAGGTTCCAGGTCGCTTGCTGGTATTTCCTGTCTTCAAAATAAATATTTTTTGTTAATAGGGCATATGTATACACACACACAAATATATATGCATGGTTTATATAATTGTATAAAAAATATAATTTTAAATGTCCCTGTTGCATTTATTTTTATTATCTTATTTTTACTGGTTTGAAGTGAAATCAACCTATCTAATATTGTAATATATATACATGGGCCTTTTTTATATTCATGTGAGCATGAACGTGTACATGTTTTGCTTGTTGGGTTCATTGCTCTTACATACTTGATAGGGTATGAATAATTGGTTGAAATAATAAAGATGTATTCTGTTGGTCTGCTACCAGACAAAGTTTGCTCCTTCAGGCTGTATGAGGGTGCCAAAATCACTTGATATAGAGCTGAAATCTATGAGGAATGACCTTTCTATAGCAGAATTAATACCTCTAAATATTATAATTATAGGGTTTTGATTTAAAGAGGCAGTTTCAGTTTGGACATAATGTATTATTTTTTGATAAGAAAAATTCTTTCATTCAATTGTCTCTTTTTGCAACATACTCTTTGAAGGGTTTCCTGCAATGAGGTGGAAGCTCGGATTAAAGATTTTTTTTTGGCCACAATGTAGTACATGTTAGTCCAAGCTTATTAAAGAGAACTACTTACCTCCTTTTATTTGCAAACCCTTCAATTATGTAAATAGCTGCTGATGACTTGTGCTCCCTCCCCAATATTGTTATTTTAATAGGGATCATATTAAGACTTGCAGAAACAATTAATTCTCCTAGGAAAATAATTAAAATAGAAAGTTTGCTTGGATGAGTATTTGAAGCTTATTATCTTACCCTGTTAAGGTTATATAATAATAATTTTAAGTATGATTCTGTAGGTCTTAATCAGTTATTCAATAAAATTATCTTAAGTCCTTAAGGGTTGTTATTGTATGGCTATTGTTTACTGGATATTCTTATATAGTAATTTTTCAGAACTAACTAGGGGAGTGCACGATTTGTCCTTCTCTTATTTTGATCAAACTTTTTTGGCTGGTTCTACATTAAATAATAGTATACCCGTGTCCAACTCATTTGTCTAGTGTGACCTATGAACTGAGAAAATAATTAAAATATCCTGAAACTGCTTCATTTTCTATCTTGTGTTTGATAAATGGTATCTACATGGTTTTTCCAGCAAAACATTTTATTTTTTTCAGAGCATATTAAAGAATAAATATAAGTTATATGTCTTAATGTTTTTTTTTGTAATTATTGGAGGGTTGTTTTTACCTGCAAATTATAGAATTGTAAGGCTTTGCCATTACATATCATCGGTGAAATTCCAAAAAGGTGTATCTACAAATTTTGCTATTTTGGGTTATGTTACATTTTAATGCATGGTTTTCTATTCCTTTTGAAATGCCGAAAATATCTAAATGAATACATTGTATCACTAATTGAGGACCAAAAATACGACCAATTTAATTATGAAATTAGCTACATTACTTTTGCAACCATAATTCAAACCCAACGTTCTCAGTTCCACAAATTTTCAGATTCGCCAATTTGGCATGGTACTGATATTAATATTAAGTAAGAAAAAATAATAGTGTAATTAACTAATCAGTGATGAGTAAAACAAGATTGGTTGATAATTAATCATCTTGTTAAGTGATATACCAAAATAAATTAATGATGAATCATTCTCCCGTTGGTTTATATAAAAATTAAGAAATGATTGGAGATAAAAAAATAGAATTAATATAGCAATTTGATCTACCAGTCTTGATTCTGTTATCATGGTTAGTTATCCTTGAGGCGAGTGACAATGAAGGGCTTAGAGTTCTTCTATTTTTTTGGTAATTTTTAGTTATTTTTCTTACTTTTCAGGAAGTTATAATATTAAACAAGTATATTGTTGTATAAAATAGGTATATTGTTATAAATTTTGCTACAGTGTTGGGAAAAATACTCAATATTGTAATTTTTTTTTTCATATTAAGAACAATATATATTGAAACAAAAAATATTTATTGAAACATATTTTTAAAAAAATATTAATTCGAATAAGTTATGTTTTGCTGGCTTCATAAAAAAACAAAATAACTGAAAGAAATTTCTAAAAACAACTATATTGTTCGTAAAACTGTATTGCTATATATTAAAGTAGGTCTTGCTATGATATTTATCTACATACTGAAAAAAATGAAAATATTTTTTTTTTTTTTAGAAGGCCAAAAATTTTTATCTCCTCTTTTCTCCCAAGCCTAAGAAAAATAAAAATATGTATTTAGATATTTAAAAAAAAAAAATGGTTTAAAAAGTAAGCAAATAAATAAGCCAGATTCCATTATAATTTTAAATTAACTCGTTCATCTAATTTTGAATTAAAAAAAAAAAAAAATCTGTCGTAATATATGACCTCTAACTATGTACTCCATCTTTTAGTGAGTGGTTGTGATAATGAAGGTTACTTGGGAAAGTTATTATTCACAATTCTAGCTCAAATTTGAGCTTTAAGGAAAATTTGTTTCCATCTACTTTGTGTCTCATTAATACTCAAATTTAATGTTAAAACTTTTATGTCTGCTTTTTTCTCTCCTACTGGATACATCACACCTGTACCACTATAACCCATGAAGGGTTCAGCACTTGGTAAGGGAGTATTGTTTCTTGGCCAACAATAGTGCAAGAAAATGATGTGGTAAAGATCACGCTGAAATTTGATACGCATTGATTGCTTTTTTGCTTCATTATGTTCAATTTACTTCAACTGCTTTTAAATTACCTCGTAATTGTGACAAACCAAGATACCTCCCTTCTTATGGATGGAGAATATAACGGTCTAGTACCAATCATCTGGTATAGTCTCTTCTTGCCATATGTCCATGATAATATTGTACATATATCTCGCAAGTTCTTCCAAACCATATTTGAACAGCTTGATACGAAATTGCATTTTTGCTTCATTATGTTCAATTTACTTCAACTGCTTTTAAATTACTTATAATGTGAATATATATATATATATATATATATATATATATATATATATATATATATATATATATATATATATATATATATATATATATATTACTTAAGTTTTTATCATAAGTAATTTTCAATAACCATTAGTTGTTAGATGTTAGAATTTTTTATTATTAATATTATAAAAATTATTAATTAAAATTTAAAAGTTCCTTAAAAAAGTTAATAAAAGTTGAAATTTATAAATATTATGAAAGTTATAATAAACTCTGATACACACAGTTCTGTTCATTAACACAGAATCAACATTAAAACACTTTTATTGATTAGGAATAGTTTAGTTAAATATAAATTTATAATTTAAAATGTCTTTTGTCAAAATCCAGGATTAAAAGTTGAGGGTCTTTGGAGAGGGGTATGCAGTAGTGGACTTGTCGAAGATCTAAAAAATCAATTAAACCGTGACTGTGAATCTGAAATCGATCCTAATACTGACGTCTCTGCTGTTGCTCTCTTGCTGTTGGTCTGGCTTGGAGACCTGCCACAACCTTTACTTTCCTACCAAGCCACCAGTGATCTCACAGCACTGATAAAAAGTAAGTATTATAAGTCTAGTCTAAGATTTATAAAATATTTGAAGTTGTTACATTCTTAAGTTATCTCAAAGAAAATACAGAAAAGAAATTGGTAATAAAATTGATAGGTTTTTAGAAATTCTGCCTTAAAAAAAAAAAATCTTTTGTATTATCGGATCATAGCTATGCATAAAGTTCTATTTATTTTGTACTATTTACAGTTATTCTAGGTTGATATTGCACTATCAGTATTTCAGCAGTTGTTATTAATTAGTCAGGCTCTCCTATCTGCCCACAGGCCATGTAATTCTTATTTTGTAGTAAAATATTTAATAATATTTTACACGATTTGAGGCATATAACACTACAATATATCATCTTTACAACTAAAACTGACCAAGTCATTAATTTTAGGATTTTTTGTCTTTAAGCCTAGACTTCACCTTTATGGGTTCCAGTCCTTAGACTGCATCAGGTATCACTGCTGTCTCCTTCATCACCCTCTCTATTCAGCAGACTTGTTTTCACCTCTGTACCTTGAGTGGTACTGGGCTGGGCCCACTGATATATTCTTAGGGCTTCCATAATCCTCACTTAGAGATTTTTGAGAAGTCCTGCCAAACTTTCTCTCTTAAATAAATGTTTGTTTGTTGTTTTTTTTCTGCAGAAACCAACTTTCCTATAAACTGGTTAATGAGGTTTGTGTTTCAGTCCCTATGGCACTTCTGTTTATCCATCGTTAAGTTTCACTAAGGCAGTTTTTCCCCTCTGTCAGTAGACACTATTTCTTTGTTTCAATCATGTTTCAAGCATTTAACACATATGCCCCTCTCTATACTTATAATCTCTTTCAATTCAAGTTCTCAGTCCACTCTCAGCTGACTTTTATGTTCTATCTCAAGGAATTACTGCATTCAAAAGTTCCTTTCTTCCCTGTTCCACCTCCCTCTGGAATTTACTTCCCTCTGAAATCCAGCATGCTTCTTCATTATTGTTATTTGAACCCCGCTCACAACCCAAAGAGATGCTTGATAACTAAGAAATATTTTTATTCAAGTTGTAAGGTACTAAATAATTTTTTTTGTAACGATTATGTTTTTTTTATTGAAGGAAGTGTTTTTTAAAAATATTTACCCCAGAATGAAATTTTTCTTTTTTCTATTGTAGTTTTATTTATTTATCATAGAATAAAAGTAGTGATTCATATAAATTTTATTAGTTTTTTTTTTATTTTATTTTTACCTAGAAGTTTATTTTCATATCTATTGAATTCTTCATGCCATTAATTAGTTGGTACTGAGTCTCTATTGTATTGAAGAGTACATAAAAAGGCGTTTAGTTGATATATAATACCTGTTATGAGTCATCCAATGTAAATATGATTATCTTACTTCTAGTCACACTCATATTACTCAGCATTTTATCTTTATATAAAATGGAACCAGGATCAGTTTTGTGTCCAGTGTGGCATTCTAAATCTTCAGGTAACACACTTTATTAAGATTTCCTCCTCGACCTTCAATGATTGTTATCCATAATTTTCCAGAAGACCCTGTAGATAGTGTATGGTGGGAGGAGGGCCTCGTGTCTCTGGGTCTCATTCGGTTGAATAGCCTACAAACTCTTGTTCGCCTGCTGCATCATTATACTACCGTTCACCCGTCATCTTTATCGTATATCCCAGCAGTGTTTGCGCCGCTCATCACGCCTCCTCACTACTTCAGTTCCAGCTCATTCGATCTAATGACTAGCCTTATAATCAGCTATTCCAACATATTTAAGAACAGGTAATGCTTATAAAAAATATTAGTTAATTGTTGATAGTAAATTTTAAAATCAAGTAATTAGGTATTATTTCAAATTTTAGATTTATAGATAATCAGCTCCTCCCATAAGGACTTGGAACATTAATGCAATATTGCAAATTTTCATTGATATTTCGCCCTCTAAATCAATTATGTGTATATGTATAGATTTATTTGAAAACCCATTTATATAAATGTAAAACTAAAGGAACAACAAATGATATTTATTTTGTGAAAAGTAATACGTTACTATTTTTTTAAAATCTCAAACCAGCCATCACTACCTTTCTGTAAAATCTAAACTTTTGTTTTTTGTTTATTGGTGTGTTTGTGTATAATTGTTGGCATTGTGTAAAACATCATGAAAGACAGTTTTCTAATTTGGGATGCTTTTTTCTATGTTGTTTTCTATTGATCGTTGGCAGTGTAGCCATAATGATCCAAATTTTTAATTTTTTAATTTATTGGACATAAATGGGGGAAAACTAACATGCCAGGCCATGTTGATTTTCTTTTTACCATCAACGATGGCTATCATTGTCTTTCATTTGAAGAACTGAAAGGCGCTTGCTTAATGCTCCACAATAGCACTCAGTTTGTACTGGACACAGCCGCTGAAGACAAACAAATTGAAAAAAGGCATGAGTCATATTGACTCCTAAAAGCTTGAAAAAAATGTAAACAAACCACATTAATGGAAGCCTTTATGTTATAGAAGCCATGAGCTAACAGTTATGGAAACAGAATTATGAACACAGAAACATTAACTGGGAATTATAAAATACTAGACTAAGTAGTTTTGAGATGGAAAATCATTCAGATTAAGTGAGGGAGAGAGCATTATTTTATCTTGTTTTTATAAATAATTTTCTATAATGACCAGTTGTTTGTTGTTATTATATTAAATTTACAAATTAACAGTGGATTTTAACACCTTCCTTTCCTACCAGCTGATAAGACTGAAGTACAAAAGGGGCCAGATTGGCTAAGTGCTAAATTTCAAAAGGAGTTTTGTAAACCCTTAAAATACCATACACTGATCATTATACAAGTTATAATAGACATTCATAACTAAAATATGACTCCTATTTAGAATAAATATATAATTTCAGGTAATTCTTAAAATATTCAAGCTAGAGATTTACTTTTGTTAATCTTGACAAAATATATGCTAAAAATTTAAATGATGTCAGTTTTCTCATTACCTTAGATATTTTTTTTTTTCTGTTTGTCTGTTGGCTTTACAAACCTTTTATGTATTTTGCTGCTTTAACTATGCTTCACCTGCATCTATCTTGGAGTTTGGTTTCCAATTTCCGGCAATAGCTCTGTTGTATCTTTATTTATTCAGTTTATCTTGTTTGAGGTTTTAGGTGCTGCATGTGATCTCTTGCCTACTGCTTTTGTGATTTTATGTCAAATCAATAAATTAATTTTTGTTTTCTATGTTATGAAAGAGAGGTTATAAAAAAAATTGTTTGTATTCTTTATTCACTGTCCTACAAATAAAAACCATATGGGAATTATGCTTTTAATTAAATAGTCAAATTTTCAGTTCGGACTGCAACTGTTTCTACTTGTATTAAAAAATGTGAAGCAAATTTAATAGTTAATAGAGCTTTGTATAATGAAGCAATTTTAATTGTTATACAGCATAATGGCAAAGTCTTCAAGTCCTTATTTTCTTTTTCACTTTCTTTAAAAAAATAAATTATGTATTTAACTTTAAAAATAGTTTGGCACATTCCAGATGTGTTTTATTAAAGTAAACAGTTTTATGCCACAAGGGCTGAAATAGATGTTCATTTTTTCGGAAGAATCTATATTTGTTTTATATTCAGGGGAGGGAGGGAGGGAATTTGTAGATCTAGAAGACACTGACGTATTTAAAAGTTCTTTAATTTTACAGGCTTATGCCATAAAGAACAATTACTAAAAAAAAAAAAAATGTTGAGAAAATCAATGTGGGCCTTGAAAATTGTATTTCCCGGGCACACATTTCTTTTAATTTAAAAATATAGAGAAGTAAAAAATTATTTTTAACTTAAATTTATTTCTATTTTTTGCAAACTTAAGTCTGAGATAAGTTTTTTGAATGGAAAAAAATATTTATTTAATTAAAAGATTATTTTATTAAAACATTTGTTTTTAATAAAACCAAATAGGTACCAAATAGATTCCTTTATACCTATAGTTATATTCACAACTTTATGTATAAAAGAATTCATCGGTTATTCACCTACCTTATACATTTGCCACTAACACTGGTAAAATAATTTTGTATTAAATTGTTCCAACTCATGTATTAGGAGAGGTTCTGCAGATCATCTAGCTGGCTTGTGTCGTATATTTCTCCCAAACAGCTATCCTAAAAATAGTTGATTTATTTTGACCCGTTTCACTGGCAGTTTTAATTTAAAGTTGAAACATGTGTTATCTCTAATTATCTAATCAATTGATTTTCACAAATTGGTGTCTTATTATCATTAGTATTTATAATTCAATTAATAATGTAATAATAATAATAATATAATTTTAAATTATATTAATTTTCAAGGGTTGGTTTGTGCAAATTATACTTCTTAGAAAAACTCTTTTATTTGATTACTAATGAAAGCTATCTGAAAATTGTTTGTAGTCGGTCTAAATATCAATCATTTTAAGTTAAGTTGTACAGACAGGTATATGTCATTTAAAAAATAAATAAAATTTAAGGAATCATTTAGGTAAATTAGTTTTAAGGTGTTTTATATAAGATTTACATTACATTTATCTGCTTTTTTAAAAGTATATTAAAACTGCGGGTGACAATTTTTTTTATAGTCAACTTGAAAATTCTTTGGAAAAAAATTGATGTACAGAAATTTTGATAAGTAAAAAAAATCAATTTTTTTTTATCATTGACATCCAGATGACACACAGTATATTTGAAAGAGATGAGCTGTTCAATTTTTAAAATTAAAGAATTTTGTTTTCTGTTTGCTTCTATGAGTATTTTTTTAAGTTTGAAGAAAAACAATTAAACTTTATGTATTTACATTTTTTTTAAATTGTTTTAATTACCTATTTATTCAAATTTTTTGCATGTAAAGAGTGTACACAAATATTTTAAAGATATTTATAAATGATATAAATATGTACTAAGCAAATTTCTAAACTTTAATGCATACTATTTTCTCTTATTTTTGGGACAAGTAATATCTTTGTGAAATAGTTTTTGTTTGGTATTTAGAAATTTCATTCAATATACAATAAATATGTTTCTGATAAAATTAAATGTTCCTGAATGATGGAAATTCAATTTGTAGGGGTTTAACTATATTTCAAAATTTCTGTTGTTTTTTTAATACCTTAATACTAGAAGAAAAAATCTGCTATATAAAAATTCTTCAGTCTACAGTATATTTTTATATTAGATTAATGTTTTATTCTATTGCATTTAATGGATAGTTGGTTATAACTGTGATATTATGTTCATTAGTTTTTTATAGTTAATACTCTTTTTTCCTGTAATACTGTAATTCTTATTATCACCCTAATTATTATTTCTAATCAGTGACATTGATTGCTATCCATAGACATTGTGTTCAAGGAAATATAACTGGAAATATCCAAAAAATATACAATTTTTATGTGATTAAGCAATTCTTCAGTTTATGATTCAATTAATTCTAATTTGTTGTTTATTTGTATTTAGTGAATATTTTGAGCTTTTGTATTCAGTTTTATTTATTTTAAGAATTGAGTCATATTGTTTTTGAGAATACTCTGTTTACGTGGCTGTTGCCAAAGTTTAATTTAACATTTACGTGTCTCTCTGCACTCTCACACCTTTACTCTGTGCTTTTAAACTATCTGTAAACAACTTAGTGCATTTTTTCTTATTATTCTTATTACTATTAACTTAGTTTTGTACATGAAATTTATTGTTTGTCTTTTTACTCTTAGGGAGACAAGTATGAATATTTCTGCGAAATCTGAACTAAACAACATATCTGAAGACAATAGGCAGAAAGCTTTAATCATATTTGACCCCAATCAAAATCACAAACAGAGAAAGCGTAAGGAAAGGCAGGATTCAACATCCCTTGATATGGAAAGGAAATTTGTTCGGTAAGATCTATTATTACAGAGTTATAATGTTTTTATTTTAAAATACCTTACTGGCTAATTGTTATTCAAATGTACTAATACTTCATTAAACTTCAAGACTCTACATGATGTTTGCAAATTCTTTACCTTTAGCTTGAAAATGTTAAGCAAATTTTTACTTTTAAACCATTGTTGGAATATTTTATTACTTACCATCTATGTAAAAAATGTTTTTAATTTGTCCATTTTTGTGAGATGGTAATTTTCATTGTAATCCTTTTTCAAATACTTTAATGGTTTAAATAAAATGGAAAATGAAGCCTTAAAATGAAAACTAATCTATTTAATTCGTTTTGGTTGGTTTCTCAGAAAAAATTCAGAGTTCTGATTAAGCTTGTTTAACATTTTCTTCTGGTAATTCCATGTACCTATTTGATCATTTTCTCTCTATTTTTTGGCTTCTGCTAAAACTTACCTAATTAGATTAGTATTTTCAAATCTTAATTCTAAGTGCCATTTATGTCAAAAAATATTCTGTTTTGTTTTTATATAAGCTTTGTTTTCGTTCTCAACTCTCAGTTTAAACATTAGCCTTAAGCGTATGCATTATCTCTGATCCCGTTTTGAACAATTTTTTTTTATTGTATTTTCTCTCTCCAAAATGTGGGAAAATAGTGAACGAGCTATCACTTATTACTAATATAAATTGTATGAAGTCTCTCATCACAAAAGTAAAATCAAAAATAAATTCAGAAGTGAATTAAAAGCTTTGAGTTTTGATCAAACTCAAATATTCCTAGATCGAATCCTAATATAAGTCGACATCATTGAATACAGGTCGAACCCTCACTTCAGAGAAGAAAATTAAAAAAAAATAAAACCTCAAATTATCTTGGGAAAAATATGGTATTCTATCTATATATCATAGATAACCATTAATCATAGATGTCTTTTGACATCTCAAAAAGCTTTCTGGAACAGAAACAGATTATTAATATACACTTTTGGAAGCTGGTATAATTACCTAAATTTTGTTTATCAATTATTAAAAACTACAAATACTTTTTAACTTATGTAGATATTTCTGCTGGTCTTCTCGTGTTTTTTTTCAGACTTTTTACTTATTTAAATCCCTGATTAGAAAATGTTATTTAATAAGATAATGTAATATATTTCTTGTATCTTTAATTATTGCATACATACAAATATATGATTAATATTAAACCTCTGTAATAATATTTCAAATCTGTGTATTATAGTCATTAACCGGGCTACTTGAAGTGAAGGATATTTAATATTTTCATTGTAATTTCATATAATTTTTGAAAAAATAGTAAATTATGTATTTTTATTTGAAAATATAATTAAATGTAGTAAATGATATTTTAATACAATTAGTTAACTAAATTATTTGTGCATGTAATTTCATAACTGAGTGGGTGGCTATCATATTTTGTGTTTACATTGGCTTAAATGAATTAGTGTTTATAACTTAGTAATAATCAAACTGTCAAAATCATATGATAACTTTTCTTAACCTTAACATGACACTTTAGAGAAACATTACATTACCAGCCTAGCAAAACCAACAAGATTTAAACGAACCCAATAAGGTATCAATATGGTGTTCTTAAATTGTAACAATCAAGCAACTGTTGAAGATATTGACGAGCTACTGTCACCAGAAAAAAGGTCAGAAATTAGAAAATGGATTCAAGACAGCATTAGATTTTCTTCTCCCATGTCACAAGGAGATAATTTAAGGTTTGGCTTGAAGATTCCTGTACATAACTACCATAAAGCTGTTTAGAAAATGTCATATTGAGGTCCCTTATTTCAAAGAGCCCCTTATTTATCTAAACTATTGAACCTTTAGGAACATTAAGATTACTATATTATACCGTGATTATATCAGAATTATACAGAGCATAAAAGAGTTCCGATCAAAAATCATCTGGAGCAAAGTTATAAGCATTGAAAATAGCATCCATTATATTTGAGAACAGTTAATTAATCAAACCCAATCTTAAATGTTTTTTTGCAGTTTTGGCATGAAAATGAATTGTATAAGTTTTGCGTTTTTCGATTTAATCTTCACTACTTAGATATTTTAACTAAATAGCAAAAATCTTAGTATGTGAGTCACGGTGTAACTTCTTTCAATAAAGCTAAATCATTTACCATGGTCAAACAAACCTTTTAATCAATATGAAATATGGCAAATTTTTAAAAATTACTAAAAAAATTTCTTATCAAGTCTTTTAAGATTTTATAGCAACCTTAAAAACATTGGTTTGTGTACCAAGTATGTTTTATCTTCCTATGGTTATTGGCAAAACAGAAATAGATTATTTAGACTTTTGATGTTTATATTGATCCGGTTTCATAAACATTCATTGGAGAAGGTTATTTTTAGATAAATACTGGTTTATTAAACTTACTTTTTATTTATTTTTTTCCCACTTGCAAGATTCTTTCAGTGTTATTTGTTAATACAAATTTTAATACAAAACTAATTAATAAAACCTTAAAGACAGTAAAGAAAAACATTAAACCTTTACAAAATTTCTGTAAACATGCCGCTATTTGCAATTGATGAAACCATCAAAATTGTAGATAATCAATTTCTGAAATATCAATACCTTTGTTGGTATAAAACATACTATTGCTATTGTCTTGCCTATATTTGTTGCTTTTGTAAACTAATTTAAACAAAATTCATACAATATTTATTAATGAAACAATAACATCAAAATCATAAAAAGATTACAGAAAATGTGCATGTTTCAAAGATATTGAAATTCAAATTTTTAATATTTTCACTAAAAACTTAGATACTTATTTAGCAGATTTTTTAAATTAAAATTCATTTTTTATTTTTTAAAATTTGAATTCTTTTAAAAACAAAAATAATTTTTTATAAAATCAAATAAAAAATTAGTAATCTTTGACGTTTAAAAGTAGTTATGTACACTTGTACTATTTTTATAGTTTAAGAAACAGTTTTATTTATGTTTTATGGTTGAAACATTAACCAACATTTTCTTCATTACTAAAACTATGATAGTTGAAATTATTGTAGGAATTTATTTATTAGGAACTTATATTATTTTGAGCTAATTTTGCTCGATAACTTAGATGTTTAAATTGATTGATTTATATTGTAAACAGATCACCACTTTTATAAGGGCGGTTCCACTACTCTACAGTAAGTCACGGCCTCCTCCTATACCTTTATTCTTTTAATTATTTAGAATTATGTTGGTTCATCTTGTGATATGGTTTGGTATTATATCTAAATATATTAAATTTCACTTATAGATTTATAGTATATACTTACATATAAATATAAATATGTACATAGTAGATGTATATATGCTCAATAGAAAATTAGTAGGCTTATTCAGGATGGATGGGGAGGTTATGGTTTCAGATATACTTTTTGTGCCCTTTTTTATTCTAAATAATTTGGGAATTGGGGAGAGCGGGACTGGTTAGGTTGCCCAACTACTTTTTATTCTCACGCTCAGGGGCTCTGGAATGCTACCTTCTCACGATGTGATGTCATACTCTACAGATAGTTATTATAAAGTTTTCAATGTTATGTAAGTTTCCATGGAAGAGTGGTTTACGAAAGTTTGTTTTTCAGCTTCATAAGTAAATTTTTTCTTTAGTTTGTTTTTTTCTCTACAGAATTTGCATGTCAAGTAATTTTTCCATTATTTGTCTAGTGTAAAACTTCTTCTCAATTTTTGCTTTCCTGGATCTTGGTATTGGCAGCAATGTTTGTTTGAAATCCATTTCGGGGCTGGTTGGCCAACATGTTTGCAATGTAATATTATAGTAATACGTGATGTGATATTGTGAATATTATTAATGTGATATTATTTTAAATAAAAATAATGATAGAAAAATATTGTAAAATTGGAATAAAAGATGGACACTTCCTTTATAATATATATATATATATATATATATATATATATATATATATATATATATATATATATATATATATTGCTATGTTTCTTGCAAACTGCTTTTCTAAGGCAGGTGGGGGTTCCAGAAACCACATTTACTCAATTTAGTGATCTAATTTAATCTCTATTTGCATCGGTTCCAGAAGGGAGGCGGTCAATCTAACTATATTTTAACATAAAAGGCTAGAGACTGCAGAACCCCCCTGCTATGGCCAATTTAGCTTGGAATATTATAAATACCATTGGAGTCCTTTCCAAGGGTGCCGTGTTCACCATTTCACTTAATTAACTAGATGATGGCATGCAGGGTAAATAGAATGTTAAATTTTGTTACAGATCTTACTTTATTTACGTTACGTTATTAATTACACTATTGGCTTAATAATTTCTAATTTAAATTACCCTCATTGTAAAAATCTACAGACTGTAACATATGTATTTGAGAATACTGGGAGAACTCTTGCTTGTTTAAAATATTAATCGGATGCCACATAACATTATACATTGATGTACACAATGAATCAAATTACTAGCACTTATCTATAGTTAGAAGTTGCCGGGGCTCGATGGACTAGGCTCTCTTTCTGGCTCGAACTTCGTCTCTCGATGGACTGCTCCACTGCTCCCTCTGCGAATCTCCGTGTTCTGGCTTCTCTCAAGAACTACTCTACTCTACATTTTCCCAAGAACTCTCTACTTCAATATTCCTACTCGAACTCTCCACTTCAACTCTTCCCAGAACTGTCTTTCCTCCGTCTCTTATATCGTTTCCCCTACTTCTTCTTGAACAGATGAATTTTGTTCCCCACTCTCCTTTTGGGACATCCTGTTGGCTGTCGCTGTAAGAATATTTTCAAAGGACTTGTAACCTAGGGCGGCAGATTTTATTACACCATGTCGACCTGGCCTATCTCTAGGTTTATGGTGCTCTTACTTTCGCTTATCTTAAGCGGCCTATTGGCTGTCTTGAACAGCACCCTCCAGGTACAACGGCCGACCTTGTAAATATTCCTTTGTCCGAAAAAGAAACTGGTTAATGTTGGTATTACTGAACCGGGTGGCATCTCTTTAATTTATTCCTTATTTAATTACTATTATGAATATTAATTATTTCCTTCAATCCCAGTATCCTCAATACATAACAATATATATATATATATCTTGGGCACTTGTAAAAGGTATTTTTAGTTAAGTACAGTTGAGTGTAGTTGATTAATATTAGTATTATTAGGATTAGAATTTTGTTGTAGGTATTGAAGGGCCTATACTTTGTAGCTTAATTTGCAATAATTATATAGTTTTACAGAAATTAATAAAATGGCCTCATGGTGTATTGGTCTAAGCATGATCAGCCTCTGAGAAAAATGTATAGGTCCTACATTGCTTGCCGATCTTGAACATTCAGAATCCATATTTTTATTATTACCTTATTTTATTTTATCATAATTGAATGTCTTTTCAGCTCTAATAGTGAGGAGCGACCTTTTACAAAACTTGAGGAAAAAGTACCTGGAGATGGTCGAGATTCCATGAGAAGAGTAAACAGTCATGAAGACTTCTCAAAAGCTAAAAACACAACTCATCAGGTATTTTTTTATCAATATAATAAATATATATGAGTGACTCTCTCTCTAAAAAAAGGTCAATTATAGTGAAACTTAAGTATCCCTTCAAATGGTTGTGTCCTATCGATAGTTTTTATTTTTTATATTTACTTTCTCATCCCTGTTTACAACATCCATTGAAAAAACTACGGTTTTCTTCAATAAATTTTTTTTTTTTTGGTCTTAAAACCCTCGATTATCATTACCACCATCTGTAGTGAAAACAAATTTTGATAAAATCTCTCTCCTGAGAATTCAGAATATGTTATTTTTGTGCGAAAACCTTATAAAATGAAAGGTCAGGGTATGCTCTCTTCAGAAATAGCTTCATAATTATTTTAAATGCAACTCGTAATATCAATAGCTTATTCGATATATTCAATAGTTTGTTACTCGAAAATTCTTCATTATCGCGCATCTGTTGATATTTTCTGTTTGCAAATCTTCAAGAGGAAATTTCATGCAACTTGAGTGATAACTTTGCATGGGAAACTATGCCGTAACGGAGGAAAACTGTTTTTGGCAGCCTGTTTACAATCAATGTTGAGCTTTCAAGGTTGAAGTGTTGTTGTCAAGAGAGTATCTTTATGACTTTCATTACCACTCTGTGATTGTTCTTTTAAAATATTAATTTTTTTTCTGTAATTTCACTGTTTTGTCTCCTACTAAAAGCCTTTGAAATTGTGCTTTGGTTTTTGAATATCCAGCTAACTAACTAGGGTAAGCAAGTTCGAAAACTTCAAATTCTCATCCCAGTGCATTAATCAGTTCTCATTACCGCCACTCTAAAAACTAGGTGTTGTTTGTTACCACCATACTAATGAATTAGTAAATTGGAATTTGGACTCCAAAAAAATTATCTGGCTATTCTGTGTTATATATTGTTCTTTTTGATCCCAGAAAGGCCACATGAAAAAATCAGAAATTTTTGAAGATGGTCCACTTGCTCGAAATTCAAGCCCTGAAAATGAAGCTTTTTTAAGAATCGCCTATTAACTACTTGGATTATGGCCCTAACTATACACTGTCAAATAAAAATTTAGGTATGTTCTTCATTACAGCCCACAAATCTCATTACTACATCACAAAAAAAAAATTATTATCATTACCATTGCTTAAAAAATTGGAGATTTTGAATACTTGGACCAAAATTTGGATTTCAGCACGAAATTATCCTAAACATCATTGATTGGTATCTCTATATTGCTCATTATTTTTATAAGAATTTTTGGGTAAAGTTCACAATCTCACTTTTTTTAAGGTCTTTTTTTGAACTTTTTCTGAGAATCGCCCACTTACACTTTTTTCAGATTCGTTGCCTATCGTGATTCCTGTGTTAGAGAGCAATTTACTGCTATATGCTCCATGCTCTGAGAAAACATGGTCAATATATTTAAGATATTATTTACAATCCATCTTCAACATTTTTACATTATGAAACATTAATAGCTTTAATATAAAATATACCATATTTAAAAATAATATTTATGGTTCTACAAATTTAATTATTTTGCTTTAGTTTATTTTAACACTTGATCTTAAACACCAAGAATGAGCGACTTCCTATGTTAGCTCTTAATATTTTTACTTAACGTACATGGTAGTCCTTATAATTTTTTTACAGGACCATGCTACTGATCATCCTCGACCATCTGTTCATCCAACCATGATGACTGTTCTCTCTAGCTGCCTAGAATCATTGATGAAATATCACTAGTATTGCACAATCAAGTGATCATATTTAGATTTGTTAGTTGATTGTTCAAATCTTGTTAGGCAGTTTCTACTTGCACCTTTTTCAGTCAATAGCTCTGTCAGTTGGTTATATTTACCTATCAATTTATAATATTTATTAACTGTTATGTATCAAAGGAGCTTGGAAAGAGGTCTTACTTTTGTGGTTTCTCACTTTGTTTTCTTTTTCAAGAAAAATGGAAGAATAGAAAGTGGCAGATAACTTGAAGATAGAGATGTCATGCAACTTCTACTGTAAACTGTATTGCCGAGAGGCAAGGAAGAAGAAAAAAAACAAAAGATGCTCCTTTTGTTACTCCAAGCTGTTGACTAGGTTATAGTTGCCTGTAATCTCATTTGTGTCTTTAATGATCATGTGATTTTCTCTCCTGTTTCGAAATATTGTACAATTTTTTCAGTTAAAATATATTCCTAGAATATAGAATCCTAAATTTTTAAGAGTTTTATTTTCATGTATATGTCTCTTGAATTATTCTAAATCTTAATTTTTTTGTTTAAATAACTGTTTTCTTTATTATATTATAGAGTCGAAAAATTACTGAGCCATTACATGAGCGCAATTGCTGCTCACCAAATAGGAAAGAAGAGGAATACAGCATTGGCGAACCACTAACTACTACAGTTGGTTACACAAGTGATCTATATGATGACAGCGAGCATGAAAGAAGGCGTAACAGTGAGAGGTTTGCTCCCCAGGCAAGGAGAAGACGGACTAAACATTATAGATCTTCTCAAGCAAAAGTCAGTAACTTTTTTACCATACTTTAATTCTCTATTTTAAGAAAGATTCATTTAATTATCAAGAATTACTAATAAGAAAGGTAGTTTTCATAAATGGTCAAGTCAAATTAAGCTATAACGCTTTCCCTTACAGGAATATGCCAAGAAATAGTATGCTACCTAGTAGCTTTGGTTACTTCTTTTTTGTAAGATTTTTTTTCTATTTAGTTATTTATTACAAAAAAATTTGTTTATCAATGCAGTCTACTTTTGTGATTTTTATATTAATATAAATCTTATTTATATTTTTTGTTGGCATCATTTACAAATAAGGAATATGTTTTGTTGTATGTAAAGTTTCATTAGAATTGGATTTTAAGTGAATATCTATGAAAGTAATCAATGAAAACAATGTTAAATAGTAAACAAAAAATATATTATATTATAAGTATATTATTATTTTTCTTTATTTACCTCGAGCATCATCGCATAATTTTAAAATAATCTTTTTTTTAGGAAAATGATTCCACATCTGGACATAAGCAAAAGTACAATTTTAAGCACCAGTCTTTTCGCCTGAATAGTACTATAATTTATAATAGCCTTCCTAGCACTCCACACGATTTCCCTGCTGTTGATTACAAGGAATCATTTAAGGTTAGTATTCATTGCATTTTGTCTAAAATTATAAAATTAATTAAAATACATATTTACTTTTATTTTAAAGTTAAGATGTCTGTAGTGAGTAGTACCTGTTTACACCCTATAATGGTTTAACTAATTTCATATTCTTCGTTTGTTGTATATATGTGTCAAATATATTTTCAATTTAGCTGTTGTAATGATATTTTTATGTATTGAACAATAAAATTTGTAATTATAACTCCAGTATACAATATTTTCACACATTTAAAACTAAATTTTAGACCGACTTGCTCATAAATTAAATGATTCATGTTTCCACAGTTATTCCTCCTCTCTGGTTAATTAATAAAGTATTAACTTTTTGAAAAGGAATGAGATGGTCTGGTAGGTGTTTAAAAAAATGGAACACAAATAGTAAAAACTGCAGGTCTTCTTCAGGGCTGAATAAACAAAATACAAAAATAATGGTATATATAATGAATGAATCAAAATTAATAATTAAAAAGACAGTGAGAAAAAATGAAAACAGTAATGAATTTGTAAAATGAAACTGATAGAATAATAAAAACAACTAAAAATAAATTAGTTAAGATGATTATTAATAAAACTGGCTATAAATATAATAATAGATAAACTAAAAGAGAAATAACAATAATTAAAAATATATTTCTCTATTAAATAAATAAAAAAGGGAATAAAAATAAATAAATAGACAAAATTTAGTACCTTGAAGCTCAAAGTGAGGCGGAGGAGTGACTTAGCAAAAATCAAAGTAATTAAGGAGGCGGTGTAGGAGTATTAATTGAGAATTTCATTAATAGTTAAATAGCCTTCTCTATTTAACTATTAATGGCATTCTCAATTACTACTCCTACACCACCTCCTTAATTACTTTGCTTTTTGCTAAGTCACTCCTCCACCTCACTTTGAGCTTCAAGATACTAAATTCTGTCTGTTATTTATGTGTATTCCTTTTTTACTTATTTAATAGAGTTATCAAATTTGAATTATTGTTATTTCTCTTTTAGTTTATCTATTATTATTATTATATAGCCAATATTATTAATAATCAGCTTAATATATTAATATTAACTAATTTATTTTTAGTTGTTGTTATTACTCTATCAGTTTCATTTTATGAATTCATAACTGTTTTCATTTTTTTCTCACTGTCATTTTAATTATCAATTTTAATTCATTCACCTTATATACCATTGTTTAATTTTTATTTTTGTATCTTGTTTATTCAGGTCTGAAGAAGACCTGCAAAGTCGAATCGTTAGTTCCTAATAAATAGTTTTTACTATTTGTGATCCATTTTTTTTACTGCCTCCCTGACCATCTCATTCCTTCATAAAGTTTTACATCAACTGTTGATTATTCAATATGATAAACTTTTAAAATATTACTTCATTTATCCTTTCCTGAAAAAATACTAATGATTAAGGTTCTTGTCTTTTGGTTATTGGTACAGCAACTTATAATATCATAACATGTTAAAAAGTTACTGGAATAAAGCAGTGTTACTTGCGAGTTAATTTAATTTAAACATTTTTGACTATCGACTCGGAATCAGTTGCATTTTATATAAGAGGGTAAGTCAATAGTTATCCGCAATTTAGTTATAAATTTTATTGCAATACAAATATGAAGCTTACATTAACATCATTTTTCAACATAACGCTCTTCCTTTTCAACTCACTTGGCCCTCGTTGCACAAGCTTCCTGATGCCCTCAGAAAAGAAGTTTTTCGGCTGAAAAACAAGCCACGAATGCACAGCTTCCTTCAATTCTTCATCCGAGGAAATGTAAAAATTTACCAACAGCTTTCCAACAGAATAAAGAAAGCTAATAATATATATTATCATGCAACGCAGTGGTAGGGAAACGGGAGGTGGAAAAAATGTTAAATTACACATATTCAAGACCGTCTATCTATCTACACTTCTTAATGGAAGCCAAAGCTGAATCCCGCTGGAGAGGCATTGGAATATAATAGAGTATAGAGCCACTGAAATGAAGTATCTCTGGAGAGTGACTGGCTGAACAAGAAGGGATCAGGTCAGAAACGATAGAATAAGGGCCATCTTTGGAGTACCCACCTTGAGGAGCACTGTCGAGAAGAGACAGCTAAAGAGGTTCAATCATCTATGCCTAATGAATGAGGAACTGGATCCATGGAAGCCAGGCCGACAACATTTCGGCTACTCGGATCATTCTACATTCTGTAAAACATGTTTTTTATTAAATTTTTATTAAAAATTTGTTTGCTTTATACTTGTACTCACAATATTTCATTAGTTATTTACATGTCCATTTAATGATTAATTACCTATCATCCTTAATTTTCCAAATATGATGTACAAATGTCAAAAAGAAACAATATCTACATACATATCATAAGAATAGCATCATAATATCTTATAATATTATGATGAAGCTTTGAAATTAGGAGATAGGTACCTAATTTGTAAGTATATAATAGGATTTTCATACTTTTAAGAAAAATGGCTGATTAGTAGTTGAATGAAAAAATGTTTTTAATTAGTCTATTACTGTGGGATATTCTCTTTTATTTTAATATTTTTTTCAAATCGTGGAATGGCTCAAATCGAAAGGATAATAAAGCACTTAAATGAAACCAATCTGTTTAATTTGTTTTGGTTGGTTAACAAGATCCGATTAAAGTTGGGTTAAGCATTTCCTTTTTATCTTTTTGTTTCTGCTGAAACTTATCTACTTAGGTTAGTATTCTTAAATCTTAATTTTAAGTACTTGCCATTTATGTCAGCTATTTTTCTGTTCTATTTTTATGTAACCTTCTTTTTCGTTCTCAAATCTCAGTTAAAACTAAAATTTGCCTTGCTTGCATATATCATCCCTAGTCCCATTTTGAACTTTTTTTTTTTTTTACAGTTTTTCTCTCCAAAATGTGTGATAATAAGTGAATGAGTTATCATTTATTATTAATATTAAACTGTATTAAGTCTCCCATCATGAAAATAAACTATGAAGTGACTTAAAAGTCCGAGTTTAGTTGAACTTAAATAATCCTAGATCAAATCTAAATAATAGATGACCCTAAATAAAATTCAACCCCTCATTTGATGGTAGAAAATTTCAGAAAAAAATCTCAACTTTTATTTGGGCAAATACGGTAAAAATATTTTTTTATTAAACCTATTTTTACTTCCAGATTAATAAACAAGAGGTAATACTACCTAATTCTTACCATTTAAAAAATTAATGATTTTTTTATAGTTAGATACTTTATAAAAAATAAAATCCAAATATTTGTCTTTATTGAACATGTTTTGAAATTATATGTATCCTCTTTGATATGTTCTTGATATCGTTTCATTGATGAGTTATTTACAAAGAACAAATGGTAGTTATCATATCCTCATATATCTTAGAATTCAAGTTTAATAATTGACATCCGGTGTCATAATTTCATTTTATAACTGATAATTATTTAAATGACGTCAACATTATTATTGATAGTAAATTCCTATCATTATTTTTTATCACAGGGAGTATTTATTTACCTTCTGTAAGATGGGATTACTTTGTGATAGGGACGATAACTTAGTGATAAGAACTTTTTTTTCGTATATTTTAATTTCCTGCCATAAACTAGCAATAAACTTGATACCTTGTAGATATTATATAAATCTTGACGGTTACTGAATTTAATATGAACCTCTCATGGTTGATGGTCTTCCGTAAAATGAAGCGGATAACCTTATTTAAATATATAACTTATACAGTTTATCAAAAACTCTGTAAACTTTGTTATAGTGTGTCAACCAAAACTATCCTGTTGCCATATAAGTATTTTTTTGAAATCTTACAACCATCTGAGATCATAATGCCACATAACCAGATATAAAATATTGTTTTTCAAGTGAGAAATGAATTAATATGTAAAAAATACCCAAAATAAATGGCAACTTTGTGACAAGCGTCAAACTCATCATTTACTTCTCAGTAGCTTCTTTTCAAAAGTAATAAACATTTCAGAATCTGGGCCGTGTGATGTGAGGGCTCAAATGAATGAAAGCACTGCAAAAAATCAACTAGAAAGAGATTTTATGGTAGAAAAATACATCCTGGTGACCTATTTGTGTAGTGCCTGCAATATGAATTTTACGGGAAGAGGGGAGGAAGTTTCTTGGTTTAAGAAACGTGATTAAATGTTTTTGAAGGTGATTATGTGTGCAACATAAGGTAATATTGTGGCAAAAGTAAATTCAAGTGCATTTTCAATCTAAATAACATCTATCACAAAGTTACCCTGACTGACGGGAGAAGTTTGTGACAATAATAAAAAATCAGTTGACATCCGCATGATGGTATAGAAGGATCAATCCCTAATTATAATAAAAAATTGTTGGCTCTTCATTTGTACCAAATTAAAATTTTCTCATGAAATAAATAACAAGCCTAGACGTAGGACTATTGTTGAAAAATAGCAGGATGTGAAAAATAAATTATCTTGTGCACCAAAAATAATGAAAACCTCAAATGTTGTCAAAGTTACTCTGTCTTACGATTATCTAATAATTTTGCGTATATTTTATCACCTAGTTGAGTTTATTTCTCTTTTGAAATAATTTCGCATTTAAGAATTTTATGTTTTCCATGTTTATTTCTATTCTCTTTTATTGTTATTATTATTCTTTGTTTATTTTTTTTTTTAACAAATGGTTTAAATCTAGGAACCAAAATATACTATTTCAATTATTTCTTTGGCTAATAAATTTGGTAATATATTTTCAGGGATTTTCAGTTTATTTACTTTTTATTCATGGCATAATGTTAATGTGTATAGAAATGTTGGCTGTAATTTTTTTTCTAAATATAACATTTATGCTGGGGTTTATCTTGGTAAGTTGGATATTTTTTTAATACAATACTTTTTCTACATCATAATATTGTTTACTGTCCCAAATTTGTCCCCTACAGCCTATGATCGGTCTAAATTCTAAACTAAATAACTGCTGTTTGAGGGTATACCGAATTAAATTTTCTTTTTTAATTAAATTTATTTTCAATGGTTTTCCTTTTACCATTTACATTTTTTAGTGTTTGCTCGGTTATTATAACTTTCTGCTTAATGCCAACCTCAGATATTTGCATCCATTTACTGAGTTAATTTGATTTTTTTATTTAATGTCAATTTTACATGCTGTCTTCTTTGTTCCAATTACTAAACCTCACAAACTAATTTTGAAGTCCTGTTTCTTGCAGTATCGTTTGTAATGTTTAATCATGACCTGTAAAAGCTTTCGGATTTGATACTAATAATACAAAGTTGTTAGCATGCACAGAAATTTTGTTTTAATATTGTATTAATATTAATACCTTTCTTTATGTTCTTATTTATATCATTGATAAGGGGTGAAAACAAAAACCGGGTACCATTGTTTTATCACATCATATGTCCCTAAATAGAGATGTTAAGCAGATTAGAAATATCCTATTTTTAAACTGTTATCTTTTTTAAAATTTGTTACGGGTTATTAAGGTTGATTAAGAACAAAGTTAAGAACAAAAAGAAGCTTCTGAATTCCTGACTTCCTGGTTAAATGACAAAAATTTATTAGAACAAGGGATCAAAATTACTTTTTACCGTACAAGAGAAAAGGATCTGCTACCATTCTTCTCTCAAGAAGAAAATCTTGTATTTCATCACGATTTTAGAGGACTCCTGGAAAAAATGAGTCTTCCTGAATATTTTCCAGATGATTGGCGCCTACTTATTGTTAGTTCAAAGCGAAGCTTGAAATGTTCTTCTTCACAATGGAAACAAATATGATTAATTACAAATTGCTCACTCAACGACAATGAAGATATGGTATCGTGAACATAATGAATGATTTGCGTGGACTTAAAAATGGTAAACTTTCTCCTCGGATAGCAAAGTGGCCTTACCAAATATCCTTGTTTCTTGTGCTTCTGGGATAGCAGCGACAAAACACCCCAGTGGATTAGATAAGAGTGGCCTAAGAGAGAAGACATGGTTGTTGGAGAAAATACCATTATTAACGAACCCTTAGTCAAATGAGAGAAAATCATCTTCCCTCCACTTCATATCAAGCTGAGCCTTATGAAGCAGTTTGTAAAGACTCTTGATAAAGACAGATCATACTTTGCATTAATAGGAAAAAAGATGCCTCATTTGAGTAAGGAAAAAATTAAAGCAGAGATATTTAACAGCCCAGAAATAAGAAAAAATTCATTAAGGACCAAGCCTTCATAAATGAGGCTGAGTGAGAATCCTGGATTTCATTTGTTGCAGTTGTTGGAAACCTGGACCATTTTTCTGAAAATTTAGGATACAGCAGGGAGGAGGAAGGTGAAAGATTCATCAATAATTAAAATTATGGAGGACCACTATCAAGGAAGATGGGATACGCACATGATGGCAGATTATTTCTAGAGTTCGCAAAGGGACTGTTCCTAGATATATTCAAGAAGGTCACGAAAAAGAAGCTTCCGAAGTGTTGAGTGACTAGTTGGTTCCATCGATGACTTGGTACTATCTTTGTATATACAATAATTTTTATGTATATAAACTAATATAATGATATTTGTAGAATATAATAATATTTGTGTAATTTATTAATAAAAATTTCATGTTTAATTTTTAGATTTGATACATGGATTTAACCTAATTTACTAACGTATATTTCACTAAAACGTTATCTCTTAGAAATTTACCTCCTGGCAAAAACTAATGCCATATTTGAATTCAGGGTGCACCAAACTCATATGAAATCAGCTCCAAATACCCCAGCAAAAATGTAAAAGAACCCTTGCAATTGGAACATACCATAGAGTCTTCCAAACTGAAATACATTCCATAGAAATAGCAGGACGAGAAAATCTCAATAAGAGTCCAAAGGAAAAAAAACATGCATATCATATCAGATAGCCAGGAGGCCCTAAAAGCCCTAAACTCTTATACAATTACATCACAGCTAGTCTGGAATTGCATCGATATCCTAATGCAATTAGCTAAAGGCAAAAAACTTACCCTAATGTGTATGCCGGGACACAAAGGAATCGAAGGCAATGAGATAGCTGATGACCTACCACGAAAAGGCTCAGAAACTATGCTAATTGGTCCTGAGCCTTACTGTAGCTTATCTACTAGCATAATCAGAAGAGAAATTGATACCTGGAAAATAATGAAGAGGGAAATATACTGGAATTCCAAATCTGTATGAAACAATCCGAACTCTTCATTAGTATGTCAAAGGAAAAGGCAAAATTTTATCTAAACTTGACAAAGAATGAGTTGAGAACGATAACGGGTCTCCTCACAGGCCTACTAAAATATCATCTCAAAAAGATGAAAATAGTGGAAGATTACACATTGAGGAAGAAGAAAAAGCAGAACATATTCTTTCTAGGTGTGAAGCTCTTGCCTTCCAAAGGCTACAACACTTACAACAGGCAATAATTAAACCTGAAGATATTACTAGAATTAATCCCAGGGAATTAATTTGCTTCATAAGGAGCATATGATTCCTTTCGGATCTCTAGTCAGGAGGGTATCTCACAAAAGATCCACATGGGTCGCGGTGAGGAAGGGTTGCCCACCCCTTATATATTAATAACAAAAAATACCCGGCACCAAAACTACTATTGGCCTGTGCAATTGTTTTAAAAATAGCAACCCCTTTATTTTCAAGTTCATGCTAAATAACCAACTATTGAAATCTCGAGATGGACTGCTTGCTTTACTTTTATTACTGTTATGTTATTTTTCAACAGAGTAGGTTAGCTCAGTAGGTAAGGCAATGTGAATTCTACTCCCTGGCATAGGTTTGAGTTCAGCTGTGGATACTGACCTCGCCACCACCTTAGTATAGCTGTTAGGTAACTGTAACTATTCAGGTGACACATCATGGTTTAGCTTTTCTGTAGCTCCAGACTGGAATCCAATAAAAATCTTATTACCACCATAGGCTGATTGAGTTTCTTATTCTGTTGGGAATGTCTCCAAGAATTTTGAAAAAGCAGTCTGTCCTCTCAGCAGGCTTTGCCCTTGAGCTCCAGAATGTCTGATCTATCTCCAAGGTCCTGCTGGTAGTTTTATAGATCTCAGAAACTACAAGTTTTTTCCCAATTTTCCACATATTTGAGAAATGGCTAATATTTTCTTCACAATGACTGTCATTGCTCAAAATGTCAATAACTTTTTCTTCACTATGCAAGTTTCTTACCAACAAGATGTTCAAAAATATATTCGATAAAGACTAAATACTAATATATATATTTAACATGTATGGATATACAAATAAATAAAAAGTGATTTTTCTGATTTTCTTGATTAAGGATTTTTTATTGCTTCTGAAGGTTTGTGATTTTAAAATGGAAGAACTGTAAGATCTAGTTTCGGCAATGAACTTTCAAGTTTTTAATACTCTCTTGATCATTTAGTTATAATTTACTCCAAACAAGGTTTACTTTAATTAAAAGTTTTGTTAGATATATAAATTTTTTACGAGTAATATGAGAAAGGTTTTATCTGTTAAAGTAAAGTCTATTAAGTACATTTTCAATGTATGGAGGTTCAACTATATATATTCCACTGGCTCCAAGGTATCTTCTTTATTATCATCATCTTCTTCAGCCATATTAAACATCTTAACATTATTCCTGCTCAATATTTTTCTCAAGAAATGCATTTTCTGCTCTTGATATTTTAAGGCAGTCATCTGCAATCTGTAGACTTGTACTATTTATTGCCCTAATATTCCTGCTAAATGATATATTGTTAAATACCATCTCATGATTATGAAATACCCAATATTAGTCATTATTAATTTGTGTTGTATTTTTTGTAGGAACCTGAACAGGACGAGGAAAGGTCACCTTCACCAATATCTGGAGTTTCAAGCCCTACTCTAGATATTAATACTTTTCAAGAAAGTGACAATGAACCTGTGACTGCATGGAACAACATTTTAACTCCTGTAATCTTTAAATTTATTTTCTATATATTTTCTGCTATATATTATTTGTTATACAGATTATAGTTTTATTAATAAGATACCATACTATGCTAATACCTTTGTGCATTACAGTCAGAAGAGAGATTGGTGTCTCCCCGTAACTCAATTGTTATGAGCAAGAGGACTTTCACTGCTATGCAGCCTGAGGACGATCTAGTCATTTCAGATCTGACAACACAAATCACTAAGTAAATATAATATTTTATGACTGATTGAATCAATTGTAATTATTTTTGAGCATTTTTTGGTTGAAAGAAAATAATTTCTAAATATTAAACTAGAACAATTAACTAGGGTAATGAATGAAAGAAGTAGGCACAAATAATGTCGATTCACAATTAGTAGATCATTCATTTTATTAATAACCATTTATTTTACAAATAACCATTTACTGTATAATATTTAATCATGGAAATGTTAGTTTGGGATTCCTCAGGTGACAAACAATAATCACTCCAAATTATGTTATTATGAATATTTAAAAAATATAGTTTAATTTGTGTTTTATGGGACACTTACTTACCCCAAACAACATTGCCTTTATGCATGTTATCTTTGATTTCCAAAATAATTTTGATTATCTAACTTTCCTAATAGATGGGTTAATTTTTTCTAATTCTAAAAGAATAATAGAATTCTCTGTGGCATACCTACCTCTATTTGGAGGGTTCAGAAGCCAATCAGTGTAAGCCATTAAAAACGAGATAATTACATGTTTTAAAAGTGTAATACAGAAAAATCTTAGTCATTCTGAACATATGATAGTAATAAAGAAGATTTGGATACATTTTTATAAGAAATGTTAACAATTGATATTAATCGTTTCCCAGTCTCTTCATAATTGGTTCAATTAACCTTCAACATATTAAACATCTTTATATTTTTTTTACTAATTATTGAATGGACAATAATAATACTATATATTGAATTTATTTTCTCTTAAATATATTTAAGTTAGAAATGATGTTAGGTCATTGCTATTAGTTAACAATTGATTAATGTGTGTTTGTTCACAAAAATAACAAAACTATTTAATTTAGTACTGAAAATTTCCGTAAAGTAGTAGTAATTTTATAATATAAATTAATGTTATTTTATATTGATGGCCTAAAATGAACAATACTCCTAACTAAATACATTACAATATATATTTAAGTGGGGTCGGGGTGGCCGAGCGGGTTAGCGCGCTTGCAAAAGTGCACCTACTCACAAACCCAAAGGTTGTGAGTTCGAATCCCGGCACCGGCACTACTTTAATTTAATTAAAGTAATAATTCAAGAAATCTATCACCCCTCCTCCCCGGGTATGTGAGGCCCGTCAGCCTACTGGAGGCTACTCACACAGACCGGGCGTAGGAGTGATGACCCTACCCCGTGTACCTTAATTGTGAATCGCGTTGTGGTCTTCCAGGACATAAAATAGCCGCCCGGAGGTTTGGTCCATGGACGGTCTGTCTCGGGGAAAGAAATATAGGTCCTCGTGCGCCTGCTGACTCCGAACAGCCATAATCCGTGGATCTAGACCGATTTGTCACTGTCCTTGAACCCGAGTGAGTCGGTGGGAAGGACACTGCCGAATTGGCCTCAAAGGGACCGGTTATGGAGCAATGGGCAGCCTGCCGCTGGACCATGGAAACCATGGTTCGCAGCAACGTGAGGTTGGGTGACCCCCTCCAGGCTGTCTGTGCTCCCGCAAGCAATAAATGTCTGTAAGAACACCAAATCGCGCGGCCAAAGATCTACAAGGTCTATAGAGCCAACCGAAAAAAAAAAAAAAAAATATATTTAAGTAAACCTGCTGTTATATTTGCTTATTGTTGTTTTGAAAATACTTAAAACTATGTTTTTCTTCTTTGTTTTTTCTGTGAAATTGTTTTGATGAAACATTTAAATTTATTTAATCAGTGTTTTATTTACAAAATAAATGTTTCCTTTTCAATATTGAAGAATATGATATTATATTACTTTTTGTAATTTCTAAAAAACTAATGAAATATGTTAATTTTGCTTTATGTTTGTTTAGTTTAAAGCGGAAGCTGAAGAAATATGAAGATGGTTTCGAAAAAGAATTTGGTTTCAAGCCTTCACATGCTGATAAAATGGCCAATCCTGACACCAAAAGAATGTGTGCTATGTTGAGTAAACTTCGAAAGCAACTAAAATGTAAGTTTTATGAGATATACTGCTTGTCTTTGTTTGAATTGAAAATGGTTGATTCATTTTTTATTTTATAAATGAGTGATAGTTTCCTTAGATCAAAAAAGTATTCTATGACACCTTTCCATATTTAGTTGATAGCTTAAGAGAATATCAATTTATTTATATATATATATATATATATATATATATATATATATATATATATATATATATATATATATATATATATATATATATATATATATATATACATTCATATACATTTCATGGAAAACATGCCTACAAACCATCTCATTAAAGATATAAGTTTATTTATTGAATTTCATAGAAGAAATAAAACTATGCTAGTTATTACATAAAGTTACTTCCGATTATAGTATTTTAAAGTAATGGAGATAAGTCTTTTTTTTAGTTTTTTTTTATATTATTTTATTAAAATTTATAATTTTTCAATTAATAATTTGTATTGAAGATATTCTCTGCTTTCTACTTGGAACTATGTTGGTTAGCATATGCCTATCTGCGATGTGCATTATTTCAAAGACCTTTGCGAATCCCCTTAACCATAAAGAACAACTGGAGACTGAAGTAGCTTTTAAACATCAGTATCAAGTTTCATCAAAATTAGCCAAGTGGTTAAAATGTGGTAATGAACTCCCCTGCCTCCCCAACTAAAAAAGGAATATAACCTTTGTTATCCCTTAAGAATTTTCATTTTGCTAACAAAGAACATGGGTAGAAACTTTCATCAAAATCAGACAAGTTGTTCACAAGCCTTGCCAAATGATGGGAGGAAAGGGAGAGTTAGATACTGATTAACCTCAATATTTTTCTGATTGTCCAATAAGAAACATGGGTATTAAACTTCATCAAAATCATTCAAATATGATGCTGAGCTACAACCATCCCTCCCACTCTAAACATCTAGAAGGTGGGGTTACCTGATTTTATCCCTTTAGTATTTCTAGTTGATGGGTGAGATAGATTAATCTTAAATAATTAATTATACCAATATTGGACTTTTTTGCACATGAGGATTGCTAGTGTTGACATTTTTTGTGATAAAATTTGTTGAGGTTTTTTCAATTTATGTGTAAAAAAATAAAAATGTGTTCTACATTATAAATAAATAATAATCTTAAATGCATCATAAATAAATAATAATTTTAAATGCATTATAAATATATAATAATTTTAAATATTTGCAAAGGATTCTTTAATAAAAATATGTTATTCACCATCTATTTCTGATGATAAATATGAAAGTTTTTGTTTTTACGAGATTATAATACTTCTAAAACTAGTTAACCCTGTCAATAGCTGATTCACTCTCAGGAATATCAAAAACTTTCAGTTATTTTAATTTAGGAAATACTATTTGAACCAATGATTTTTTTTTAACATTACAATTTAGTTTGGTTATGCCAAAGTGAAAATTAAGTTTTTCTTGATATCCAGAGTGGTGATGCCTGGAATTCACATTAATTTACTTTAATCATCAGATTAGTTTTGGTTTGTATTTTGTAATAAAATACGTCTTTATGTAATTTGTAAATTGCTTTGTATGACTCTGCAGAGAGAATGAAGGGAAAGAAAATGAAAAAAAAAAATACAAATATTGGAATGAAAAAAAAAATTATTTATTATTCAAGCAATGCATCTTTTTTCTTTTAGCAACAAAAGAAGAATGCAGTAAGATCATGGGTTTTGAAAATCAATCTAGGCCAGTTATTAAAGAGGTTGTAGTCAAGGATATTGAAAAGGTAATTTCCCTCCTTTTTATTTATTTATTTTTTCTTTTATTTTGAGTCTTTATATGCATTATATATTTTTTTTCCCAATATTGTAATTCTTATTTCTTAATCCTATTCAGAAGTTGGCCGATAAGCGTGCTACTGCTGGTCGTAGTGACGAAATTGAAAAGATGAATCCTGAAGAAGTGATAGAGGAAAAGTGTATTATGCAGAAGGCTCTGCTTGGCCTCGAAGCAGCTTATGGAAGACCTGAGTCAAAGGAGGAACGTGAACTTGTCCGTGGGCTTTACGATCGCTATAGGGCCCTTAAAAGGGCCCTTCTCCGACATGCCCCTGTAAGCTAAAATATTTTTTCTACAATTTTAATCTTTTTAAGAAATAAAAGCATCAATTTTTTTTTTTTTTTTTCTAGGAATGATGTACTCGATTCAATTAAAATTCTTGGAATAATGTTTAATTAAATAAGTATATCATTAAATGTTTTAAAATAAAACTATTTAAATTAGAAATTTTCAAATTTTTACTAAAAACTTTCGGTGTTACTATTCTTACTGAACTTTTTCAGCAGAATTTATTGTTATTTCTGAAATTTTAAAAATAAAGTAGATATGATTATTGGGCCTAGCAGATTGTTTAGAAACAATGTACATAATGTGAACAAACGTTTTTAATATGTAATGAATCATGAAATTAAAATATCTAATGAATTGAATATATTTGATGAATTTAATATTTTTATTTTAGTCAAAGGTGAAAGAGAGTGTTTCTGAATTGGGAACTATACTTGAGCATGAAGCAATGGAATTCAACCCAGCGCAACCTAGGGCTACAACACCTGCAGCTACAGCTTCTTCTGACACTCTAGAAGAATCACCTTCTGAATCGCTCCTTGCTGATCTTCATGCTCTCCCTCCGTAAGTATTGACCTTTTTCTTATTTGTTTCATTTTTTGTTCACACTCATTTGAATAAACATCAGAGACGTATTAAAATAATAATTTATGTATAAATAATTTATAGAATGTATAAATAATTCATGTATAAAATGTATTATTAAAAATAATTTACTTTTCCTTAACATAATCAGATATTCTTTTAATTTTATGATAGTAGTGATTATAAAAAAAAAGAGAACAAAAAACTATGAATTGTAAACAAAAAAAACAAATTGAAAAGTATTCACAAAATATTTTTTTTTTTTAATTTATTAAAAGCATCTCCCAGGAGACTAGTAAGGAGTAGTCATATGCTAAGAAATATCTGACATTTGTTTGGTATAATTTTTTTAGTTAGATTTTGGATCACGCATGCACGTTTTGCATTTCCGTTGCTATTGAAGATTTCAATGATAAAGGTTCATAAGGTTTTCGAAGTTTCTGATTCCATTTTTTTAGTTGGGCTTTAGATCGCGCATGCGCGTTTGGCATATACCTTACTGTTCTATATTCTGATACTATTGATATTATCTTTGTTACACAAATTGTTAATTAGATTTTATAGGTATCGTTTACTACATTTTCAAGGGCGCTATTTCGGAATTCACTATCGGATTTCCAATCGCACTTGCCCATTTCGCTTTTCCGTTGCTATTGCAGATTTCTATGATAAAGGGATCGTTTATTAGGTTTTTGAGGGTTCTGATTCCATTTTTTTAGTCAGATTTTGGATCGCCCATGCACGTTTGGCATATCCGTTACTGTTGGAGTTTATGTACATTATTTATAGTTTACCGTTAGTTAGGTTTTTGAAGGTTCTTATCGAGCATGTGCATTTCAAATTACTATTAATGTTGACATCTTTTTGGTATCAGTATCATTTATAGCATTTCCACGTCAATTTTAATCTTTTCCAAATCAATTGTCACCTTTTCCATTTCAACTGTAACTTTTTCCATTTCAAATGTTACCTTTTCCATTTCAATTGTAACCCTTTCCAAATCAATTGTCATCTTTTCCAATTCAATTGTAACCTTTTCCATTTCAAATGTAACTTTTTCCATTTCAATTGTAACCGAACCGGACATAAATTAATTCAATATTATTTATTTTATTATTGAAAAATAATTATTTTAATTACATTAATGACTTTTGAAATAATTTCGGCATATTCTTTCGACATTTCTTTCGTTTATTAGATAATTGATATTAAGTGCTAATTTCAAATAGGTAGTTTAAATTTTTAAAATAAAATTGTCGTTTATTTATTTTTAAATATTTATTATTTTTTATATATTTAGTGGGAGGAGGGTGGATTTCATCGATTTGGTGATCGTTCATTAGGTTTTCGAAGTTGTTAAGGTCAAATTTACTACCGAAATTTTATTCGGCCACGAGTATTTCTACTTAATTATTAGTTTTGAAAATTCTTCGATATAGGTATCGTTTACTAGGTTTTCAAGGGCGCTATTTCGGAATTCACTATCGGATTTCCGATCGCGCATGCGCATGTCGCTTTTCCGTTGCTATTGCAGATTTCTATGATAAAGGTATCGTTTATTAGGTTATCGAGAGTTCTGATTCCATTTTTTTAGTCAGATTTTGGATCGCCCATGCACGTTTGGCATATCCGTTACTGTTGGAGTTATTTATGATATAGGAATCGTTTATAAGGTTTTCCAGGATTCTGATTCCATATTTTTAATTGGATTTAGGATAGCGCATGCGCATTTCGCTTTTCCGTGTCTATTGGAGTTTTTTATGATAAAGGTATCGTTTATAAGGTTTTCGAGGATTCTGATTTCATAGTTTTAATTGGATTATTAATTACGCATGCGCATTTTTCATTTCCGTTACTGTTGAAGTTATTTTATGATAAAGATATCGTTTATTAGGTTATTGGGGATTCTTATTTTATTTCTTGAATTAGAGTTAGGTTCGCACATGTGCATTTCACTTTTCCATTACTGTTGGAAATTTCTATGATATAGGGATCATTCATAAGGTTTTCGAAATTTCTGATTCCGTTATTTTAATTGAATTTTTTATTGAGCATGCGCATTTCGAATTACTGTTAATTTGACATTTCTTTGATACGGATATCGATTATTATGTTCAATCGGATTTTTGATGCGTGCGCATTGCGATTGACTGTTCTTATTGAACTTTTTTTTGTTTATGAAGGCCATTTATTTGATTTTCAAAGGTTCTAGTTTATTTTTTGGAATTGCATATTTCATCGAACATCCTCATTTAGGATAACAGTTATCATTGACCTTCGGTAAGTCGGTAAAGTTATTGTTTATTAGGTTTTATAAGACGATATACTCAAAAAAATGTCAAATATAATTGTATTTGAAATGCACATGCTCAATAAAAAATAGAATTTGAAAAAAGGAATTAGACCTGCAAAAACCTAATCAACTATTTGTGTAACAATGAAAAGTTCAATAGTATCAGAATATGGAACGGAATCAGAAACTTCGAAAACCTTATGAACGATCCCTAAATCATAGAAAATTTCAACAGTAACGAAAAAGCGAAATGCACATGCGCGAACCAAAATCCAATTCAAGAAATAAAATAAGAATCCTCGAAAACCTTATAAACGATACCTTTATCATAAAAAAACTCCAATAGCCACGGAAAAGCGAAATGCGCATGCGCGATCCTAAATCCAATTCAAGAAATGGAATCCTTTGAAAACCTTATTAGCGATCCCTATATCATAGAAAACTCCAACAGTAACGGAAATGACAAACGCGCATGCGCGATCCAAAACCTAACTAAAAAAATGGAATCAGAACCTCCAAAAACCTAATAAACGATCCCTTTATCATAGAAATCTGCAATAGCAACGGAAAAGCGAAATGCGCAAGCGCGATTGAAAATCCGATAATGAATTCCGAAATTGCGCCCTTGAAAACATAGTAAACGATACCTATAAAATCTAAAATCTAATTAGCGATTTGTGTAACAAAGATAATATCAATAGTATCAGAATATGGAAGAGCGCTGGCGCAATCACAATTCCCATTAACAAAATCGAATCAGAACCCTCGAAAACCCAATAATCGATATCCGTACCAAAGAAATGTCACGGCAATAGTAATTCGAAATACGCATGCTCAATAAAAACTTCATTTAAAATAACGGAATCAGAATCCTTGAAAACCTTATAAACGATGCCTATATCATAAAAAAACTCCAACAGTAACGGATATGCCAAACGTGCATGCGCGATCCAAAATCTGACTAAAAAAATGGAATCAGAACCCTTAAAAACCTAATAAACGATACCTTTATCATGAAAACTCCAACAGTAACGGAAATGCAAAATGCGCGTGCGCGATTAAAAATATGGAATCAGAACCCTTGATAACCTTATAAACGATACCTTTATCATAAAAAACTCCAACAGTAATGGAAATGCAAAATGCGCATGCGCGATTAAAAATCCAATTAAAAATATGGAATCAGAATCCTGGAAAACCTTATAAACGATTCCTATATCATAAATAACTCCAACAGTAACGGATATGCCAAACGCGCATGCGCGATCTAAAACCCAACTAAAAAAATGGAATCAGAACTCTCGATAACCTAATAAACGATCCCTTTATCATAGAAATCTCCAATAGCAACGTAAAAGCGAAATGCGTATGCGCGATCGAAAATCCGATAGTGAATTCCGAAATAGTGCCCTTGAAAACCTAGTATACGATACCAATACCTACTGAAGAATTTTGAAAACTAATAATTAAGTAGAAATACTCATGGCCGAATAAAATTTCGGTAGTAAATTTGACATTAACAACTTCGAAAACCTTATGAATGATCACCAAATCGATGAAATCCACCCTCCCCCCACTAAATAAATAAAAAATAATAATTATTTAAAAATAAATAAACGACAATTTTATTTCAAAAATTTAAACTACCTACTTGAAATTAGCTCTTAATATCAATTATCTAATAAACGAAAGAAATGTCGAAAGAATATGCCGAAATTATTTCAAAAGTCATTAATGTAATTAAAATAATTATTTTTCAATAATAAAATAAACATTATTGAATTAGTTCATGTCCAGTTGGGTTACAATTGAAATGGAAAAAGTTACATTTGAAATGGAAAAGGTTACAATTGAATTGGAAAAGGTGACAATTGATTTGGAAATGGTTACAATTGAAATGGAAAAGGTGACAATTGATTTGGAAAAGGTTACAATTGACCTGGAAATGCTATATATGTACCAATTACAAAATACTCATCTAATTTTTGTTGGCTTCCCATAGACCAGAAGAGATCGGTAACCTTAAGGAGAGGCAGGTTCTCCTCTTTATATTAAACATCTATATAACAAGCTGTTTATGCTTGAGGGATCATTCTTTTGCATGGGTGTCAACAATTATTAATCCTCTTCCAAACAAAAATGTTTTTTATCTTATGTAGCATTTCACTAGTTGGAAATAATTTAGTCTTTACTAAGATATAAAAGTGTGATTTTCACATAATTTCGTTTTACGACTTTACACTCGGTCGGAATGGAGCCCAAAAGGCCAGAAACATTAATGAAGTCTAGAGCGATGGCAGTGTGAATTAGTTCACTGTTCAACGATAGTTTAAAAAATTTCGAGAGAGAGACTTCAGAGTTGAAGACAAAAATGCTCGTGGCAGGATTTCTTTCCTTGATGACGATGTTCTGCTAACTTTAGTCAAAGAAAATCCCAGAACAACTGTTCAAGAACTTGCAGAGAAACTCACAGTTAGCAAGTCGACCATCGCTGATCACCTCAACGCAATTGGAAAGCGACAGCCAACAAAATCATAGTTATGAAGTTTATGTGTCACTTCTTTGCCGAAACAAGACACTGCCTCACCCGTCCTACTCTCCAGACCTCTCGCCTTTGGACTACCACTTTTTTTGATACCTGGGCCGATTTTTTAAAGATAAAAATGTTATTGATCAAAATTCGTAAGAAAGTGCATTTTCAGAATTTGTTAATAAAAACTATTCAACATTCTATTCAGAGGGAATGGGAAAGTTACCAACACGTTGGCAGAAATTTATCGAGAGTAATGGAATGTATTTTATTTTAAAACCATAAACCTGCATTTATTTTCGGACAACACAGTAATTTTAATGTTGAACAACTTAATAATTAATAACATTAAAGTAATTAATAGCATTGAATAAATATAAATAATAGGCGTTGATGCCTGAAAGATTTTATGCCTTGATCTTAAAATGATTAATTATCCTGCATGACTAAGAAATTCAATCTTTATTCATCGTTTCTAATGGCTTATTATTTTATAGTCAGAGATAAAACAAATACTGCTAGATTTCTCTTAACCAGCCATTCATTAAATTTCCATTTTGTCAGTTTATTTTTTGCATTCATTGGAAATTGGAAATATATTGTGTATATTTATACAGGATTGCTTGATTATGCTGAAGGAGAGATGAATCTGTTGACAAATTTGAATGTGAAATTGGAGTTGAATGTGGTGAATAGTCACTAATAGGTGATAGATAGAATTTGATAGATTAGTAACTTCTCAAAACATTTTTTTGAAATGTAGGGGAACAATGGTCATAAGAAGCTTAAAAATTAATTTTTAATTTTTCACTCTGTCATGAAGTTCAGTAAAATTAAAACAGTAAATATCATAGTTATCACATTCTTGAATCATCAGACAGATCAACTATAAAAAAAAATCCTATAAACTTGTGTTGTATGTTTTCAGAATAAACTCATACAGAATTAATCTCTCCTTCTCACTCAAAATATTCAAGATTTTGCATTATAAACTTCTATTATAATCTGCCTAGAATAATTATGTATAATGAACTAAAATTTCTGAATTCCATTTCTCAATGTAATGAATTTTATGAAAATTATATTACTAGTAATGCACTTGTTATTGTGTATTTATAGATATATGTGTATATATACATATATATATATGTATTTGTGTATTTATGTATATTATATGTATATTATATGTATATATACGAGGTGTGGCTATTAAATAATGAGACTGACGTTGCAATAAAATTTATTTTTATTTTATATATAATTATTTCTATCACAACGCTCCATGCGAATTTTCCATTGTTGAAACAGTGCTGGAAGTCATCTTCTGTCAGCTCCTTCAATACGCGTGCCGCTTTCTCTTTTACAGCTTCCAAGGTAACATGTGATGAAACGTGGTTTTTTACTTATGATCCGGAAACGAAGCGCCAATCCATGCACTGGAAGACCCCAAATTTACCGAGATCCAAAAAAGCTAGAATGAGCAAGTCAAAATTTAAAGCAATGATGATTGTTTTTTTTCGATATTCATGGGATTGTGTACCTTCACTGGGTTCCTGAAGGTCAAACTATTAATCAATACTACTACCTTGAGGTACTTGCAAAACTACGTGAAAGAATAAGAAAAAAACCACCCGAAATGTGGAAGGACAAATCATGGGTTCTCCATCAAGACAATGCGCCAGCTCATTCCGCATTATCTGTGAAGAGGTTCCTAGCCCAGTACAGCATCCCAGTGTTAGAACATCCACCTTATTCACCAGATCTTGCACTATGTGACTTCTATCTGTTCCCTAAAACAAGGTGAAATCTTCATTAAAAGGGACGAGATGTGAGTCCGTGGAAGCTGTAAAAGAGAAAGTGGCATGCGTCAGAAGCTGTCAGAAGATGACTTCCAGCACTGCTTCCTCGTAGATGCCTTCCACCTCGTATATATATATATATCAATATATATCAAGGTGTGGCTATTAAATAACGAGACTGACATTGCAACAAAATTTATTTTTATTTTATACATAATTACTTACTATCACCTTCAATATACACCCCTTATCTATCCTTACAACGCTCCATGACAATTTTCCACTGTTGGAAACAGTGCTGGAAGTCATCTTCTGTCAGCTCCTTCAGGACGTGTGCCGCTTTCTCTTTTACAGCTTCCACAGACTCAAATCTCGTCCCTTTTAATGAAGATTTCACCTTAGGAAACAGATAGAAGTCACATAGTGCAAGATCTGGTGAATAAGGTGGATGTTCTAACACTCTAATATATATATATATATATATATATATATATATATATATATATATATATATATATATATATATATATATAAATGTTGTCTATAATATATAAATATATATATATACTAAAGATGTTGACTTGTTTAATATGAATGCCAAGGAAATAAATATGTAAAATGTAAAATATATATATATATATATATATATATATATATATATATATATATATATATATACTTTACATTTTACATATTTATTTCCTTGGCATTCATATTAAACAAGTCAACATCTTTAGTTTTTTATAAGGCAATGGTAGCACAATAACAAGTACATTACTGGTAATATAATATATATATTGAATTTGTAATCCAATGTAATGTAACTACTTTATCATTTCAGGCATCAGTTATTAGAACTGGCCAAGACTACTAGGGAAGAGAAAAAACGGCTTAGACGAAACCTCCGAGAATACGAACAAGAATTTCAAGCAAAAACTGGCAGAAAGCCTCAAAAGGAAGATAGGCAATCATTGGATACACTCTATCTTGAATATAAAAATGTTAAAGCCAAACTGAGGTTCATCGATGCACTTGTCGCCAAATTAAAATAAATGTTTTATCTTTTTAATTTTGAATGCATTTCTAACATCTATAAACAATTTGTGAAGGTCTATGTATTTTTAATTTAATAACAAGACTTGAGTCATGCTTTAGTAATAATAATGAAGTGTTAATTTTAATAAATAATTTCAAGTGAATGACGACCGTTGTTTCAAGACATTTTTAATCAGTGAAATGAACTGATAGTTTTTTTAATGAAAACTATATGAACTTTTTTTAAGTAACACATAATTTTATTTATTTCACAATGAACCATAATTATATATTTTATTTTATTTATGTATTGTTATAGTTCCTTTTTGATTAAATAATGATCTGAACAGTAGGTCTGTAATCTATTTATTTGTATCTGTAATATTTAATAATTCTTTTAAACTATGATATAATATATTTATTTATACTATTATTATAATATTGTATTATATTATAATGTTTAATACAGTTTAAAAATACAAGATTTCATAAATAGTTTAATTGCCAAAGTAGGTATCTGGGTTTTTTGTTTTTTTTAATTTTTCTAATCCTAATGCTCTCACAAGCAGAAAACCCAAATTATCGGGTATTTCAATGACTTTATGTCATGGATTGGTATAGTGCATGTTTCTTTAGCATGTATAACATTATAAATTTGTCTATAGAATATTTTTATACGATTAGATATTTTTAGGTTGAATATATACTTCTGCATTGTATAGAATTTATTTATTTAAAAAAAATTAACGAATAAGGAAGTATGTTTTTTAGTGTTATGACTAATACCATCACTGCAGTAAGTAGTAACATTTGGTTGGACAAAAATATGGTTTAATGTTTTAGTTAGTCTTTTCTCACTTCTATTGTACAATAATTTATTTATTTTATAATATTGATTGTATGTCGTACAGTAGGCTCTCCTTTTTCTGGCATTGCCAAGAATAAACAATGTATCAAGAATAATACTCAGGTACAGAAATAAATTTATCAGAATAGAATATAAATACTATTTGATTAAGTATAAAATGAAAGAGTATGAAATGTGAGTTTAGGGCTTATGTTTTAACAATTGCTTCATTAAATTCTATTTATCGCAACTGTTTTAGTAACTATAATGTTATATTATTAATGTAATAATTGCTTTACATTGCACAACACATAAGTTAAGTGTGACTTAATTCTATCACTTTTATTTTACTACCACTATATTATTTACTCTATTATTTTTTTTCTAACTGAACAATTGCTAAGATTTTTGGAATGCAATTTATATTTTTTTATTAATTTGTGATTTTAAACTTTCTTTCCTATCAATTCATGCTCTTTCTTAAGGCTTTTTACCTCCTTTGTATCTGTCACAGATTTTTATTTATCAGTTTTTATATAAACTATTATTATTTTTAAAATATAAATAACACATATTTGATTTTTTTTTCATAGATAATGCCATAAAAAGTTAACTGCTTGTCAACAGAACGCCATATAAGAGAGAGTTTACTGATATGCACATAGATTCATTGATTTTATAATCTTTTGGTATGTAATATATTTTAGATTAATGCATCTTCTTTTTGGCCATGAATGGCTGCACTATAAGTGCTGGAACATATCAAGTCTTAATATTAGAATATTATGAAACTTGTTCCTGAATTATTCAGCATTTACTTTCAATGATTATTTTAACTTTTCTTCTCTTAATAAACCTTGGCTAAAAGTTTTTAATTGATTTTAAAATTTGTGTTCCGTGAACGATAATTTTTTATTTTATGCCCATCAATAAATTTTACATTTTTGAAACATTTGTTTGTATCCGTAGTATATTTGTAGTGAGTAGTAGATTATCGGGTGGTGTTAAAATCAAATATTAATTTTTTTTTTTTATATTTGTTGAATGATACTATAACTTTTGTCTTTGAACTTGAAAAATTGATGTGATTTTCTACTAGTGATTTGACTTTTTCAGCTGAAGAATTATTGTATCGTAAGTATTGATATGTTCACTGCTAAAACTTACTCTTAATCTATACCTATCTTTGTATGATTATGAGATATTCTAAACACCTAATTGAGAAAAGTAACCAAAATAAGAATGATTTGGATGTTACTTTTAAGAAAGTTTTATCTCCTTTTTTATTTCAAATTTTTTTATAATAATAGAGAGAACAAGTCACTACAATGCTCTCATAAAACAATTAAGCTCAAAATATTTTATCATTTACAAATATATAAGTGAGAACCATGAATATGATTATTGAATGTATACTATTGAACATTTTTATAGGAGTAAAAATTAGGGGTAACAATGACCTATTCCATGTATTAAAAGAAAAGAGAAGATAAAAGTTTAAGTAGAATGTTAGACCTGTTATTAACTTGGATGTGAATCAGAGAAACTAATTGTATGTAACCAAAAAATGTAATGTTTAAATAGTTATTGTTTGTATGAAATTTTAAATTACTTGTACAATTAATTACAAGTAGTGATATTTATTTATGTTATTGCCTGATATGAATTAACTAATTAGTTGTACATTGCCGTTGGGTAGTATTGACCAAAGTGTTTATTTCAGTTTTTTAAATTTAAATAGTCTATATGTTATTGTATATTGCTTCTGAGAATTGTCTGTTGAAACCACTTCTGGAATTCCTGTTCTAATAAGGGAATTCGTGATCAATTAACTCTACAAACTGACTTGAAATCTTTACTGGCAATGTTAAACTTTTAAATATTTTTTGTGCAAATATTTTTCGTTGTATGTAAATATGAGCATTACATTTGTTTTGTACAACAGACATTCAGAATTGGAATTAAATGATCTAGTCTTAGCATTTTTTATTATTATTTTAAAAAATAAATAATAAAATTTGATTATTCCTTAATTGTCATTGTTGATATATTTTAAGTTTATATTTTGTTGGCTTAAAAAAATAAAATAAAAAAATGTATAATACGGAATTCCTTTTATACTTTATATTTGTATAGTGAAGGAAAAAATATATCCCATAATTGAAACACTTATATGTGATTTACAGGATGTATAAAAAACTGAGTTAATATATATTGGCATACTAAGCAGTATATTGATACAAATACATTTTTAAAAATAAAATATTAATTAATGAAATTTTAGCTTTCAGTTTTACTAGACTGATTTTTTAAAAATATTAATCATTAATGCAATGTGCTAATGTAGGTGCATACATATTGTGTATAATATTTATATATCATATATGTATGTTCTTGGGTTTTGTACTTTGGAATGTATAAACATTGTACTATTGACTGTGGGCTGTTAGTATTTTTAATAGAAGAAAGTATTTAAAGATTTTATTGGGGTTGTTGGAATTGGAACTTTCTCGTCCTTATAGTTCCATTAAGAATTTTATTATATATTACAATATACTGTTATTCGACCAGGTTATATAATAATGTATATGATTGCACATTTAAACTCTGTTATTTGCTGATGTTTTTTGATAATGTGTATATGTGTATTTATTTTATTATGCTACATTCTGATAACATGTTTTATTAGTATTCATGAGTAATGACACTATCGAACATATAATGGATAAATATAACAAATTTATATAAATAAAGTTTTATTTATATATCATTGCAATTTTTTCTCAAATACCTTTCTCATATAAAAACATTGGTACATGTTATATGTATCTTATTACTCATCTATCTATAAGGGCTATAAAAAGTATGGGCAACCATAATTTTTCCATGACATCTTAGAAATATATAAATTTTGTTTCAATTAAATATTTTTAGAAGTAGCTCTTGCGTATTGCTTAGCATATACCTTAATGTTATTTAAAATTTATTAGCTAAGACAAAATAAACATTAATGTTCGAATGAAGGAATGCTCATTGAATGATAGATGAGAAGTTCTTTTAATCACTGCCTTCAGTAGTGAGGAAGCATAAACCAAATCAACAAAAACATTTGTACATTCATAACTTCTTATTTGTGGTAGTAATTGAGACCTGCCGAGTCAACCCAAATTTCGGAGAAGGGGAAGGGTCAATAGTAAAAAAATGATTTGCACTAAATAAGTTGAATAAGGCATTTTTAGTGTATTTTTTGCTTCTGGATCGAATGAGACCATTCCCCTGATGATACAGTCAATAGTTTAGAATTTATTACTGATGTCTCAATTGCAATTGCAGCATTATTAAATTCACCTTTTTTCTAGTAAATAAAACTACACGTAAATACAGATCTATGGAATAGAATGCAAACATTTTTTTTTACAAAATCTACTTAAAATAAACATATCATGAACTAGAGAATAAAGTCAGGATGGGCGCTATTTTAAAGAGAGGAAGAGCACGTAGAGTCCTCTCTGACTTTTCTCAATAATTATTATAATAAGGATATTTTAGCTTTATATATTTTTTTTGTTGCAAGGGATGTGGTAAAATAATTTTATTCTTTTAAATATTTAAGTATTCTCAGTATACATCACGTATCGATTTATTTCTGTATTACTGATATAATCGATATAATGTTCTTCATTAGTGTACCGAGGTTGCTGATTATGAAAAATATATCGATTTTAATATCGCGACTTTATGCTTACATTTCGAATATCATTGATATTGAAGTCGTTTATTAGGTTACTGAGGGTGCTGATTATGAAAAAATCAGGATTTATTTAACAGGTTTTTAACGACGCAAATTGCTTATTTACAACATAGTATTAGACAATTAAAAACGTAATTATTTGGCTTTGGCAATTTATTGGAGGTATTGGAAGGTAAACATACTAAAAGTCCCCATCTCTACTGCTTCATGGGGGAAGTCCTGTAAAAAGGCCACTTTTTTTCGTTTTGTCACTTATATCTCGAAAACGGCGCGTCTCACTAGAAATTGAAGTAAATAAAATATCCTGAATGAATATCTGTATTAATTTTTTTCACATCTGTTTTAGTTTAAAAGACATTCGTTTTCAAAAATTGACAATTTACGGAAAATTGATTTTCGCCTCACTTTTATGTCAAACTTGTCTTTTTTTACTCCTCACATTTTCGTTTAACAGAATAATCAACAGAAGGAAGTTATAGAAAAATTGCAATTCCTTTGAAAGTGTATATTAGTTTATTAATTTATCTTCAAAAGTCTGCCAAGTCGGATAGTACAGCTTCCTCGCTATATCGCTAGACTTTTTTTCCTGTACTATACAGAAAATCACGATATTTAGCGAGAAATTCTAAATTGCCTTAATGTTTGATCGGTTGAAGATAAATTAATAAACTAATATACACTTTTAAAGGAATTGCAATTTTTTCTATAACTTCCTTCTGTTGATTATTCTGTTAAACGAAAATGTGAGGAGTAAAAAAAGACAAGTTTGACATAAAAGTGAGGCGAAAATCAATTTTCCGTAAATTGTCAATTTTTGAAAACGAATGTCTTTTAAACTAAAACAGATGTGAAAAAAATTAATACAGATATTCATTCAGGATATTTTATTTACTTCAATTTCTAGTGAGACGCGCCGTTTTCGGGATATAAGTGACAAAGCGAAAAAAAGTGGCCTTTTTACAGGACTTCTCCCATGAAGCGGTAGAGATGGGGACTTTTAGTATGTTTACCTTCTAATACCTCCAATAAATTGCCAAAGCCAAATGTTTTTCTTATCCATGTTCTCTAAACCTCCTTTGTTGACTGAACTAAATGTTCATTAGGGTTAATGAGCAGTTGAGAAGGTATGGTATTCCTCACGACGGATCAAACAGCTAACAATAATAAGATACTTTTATTCCACAAAAAATAATATTTGGTGAGTAAATAAAAATCCAGGAGTATAGAACACTTAATCTAATAATACTAATCGATCTTATATTCCTTTAAGGGCTGATTTGTATCATTTGGTTTCTAACCATCAGACCTTTTCACTTTGTGATTCGTCAAAAATGGAAAGCATTAGACAATTTTCTATAGAGATAGCTTTCGAACAGATTTTCTCAATTCCTAGACTAGTTGGCACATTTCCGTTGGACCGTAATTATAAAGTGTCATGGAGGTTGTTAATTTTTTTTGCTGATTTTATCATAAACTTTCTCATGGTACAACGAGAATTCTCAAAGGCACAGAGTTATCTTCATGCCTATCTTATATTATTTCGTTGGAGTCTGCTACTGTTTCCTTCTTTTACCAATTTTGCATGCTTGTACTATAAAGTCGAACGACTCATGGATTTATTCAAACAACTCCTCGCGTTTGAAGAGTATACGCACAGAATCGGAGTGACTTGGAATTATCAGCACAAATGGTGGAAACAATACTTGAGCATGGCGGTTGCCATGAATTCGATTGGCTGCTGGTTTTATGATTTCAATTTGATAACAGTGATCAAGGTTACGTTAAGACGTATCCATGTTTACATCGTTTTTTTCAGCATTCTTGACCAAGTTACTGGAACTACTTTCCTTTTGGCATCGGCCATTGGACATCTCAAGTACATCAGAGAGGACAGAGAGCTCTTGAGAAAATTTGAGCAATTGATAATACTTTGCAGAACTGTAGAAGATTACTTCGGCCCTCAAATACTGGCTATTACTGCATGGTCATTTGTATCATCTATCGCACTAACCTTCTGGTTTGCAATTTCCACTTTGAATGCGTTTGAAACCGCATGTCTTTTTCTCCTCTCACTGTATCCCTTGGTGGTGATATATATTCCGTTCCTGTCAATTGTTCACCAGGTCAGTGCTTACGTAATAATAACTATTTAAATTCAATAGATTAAAAATAAAAAAAGTTAATACCTGTAACATTATATTTAAACTATGGGGGAATTTACTACTAAAAATACAGCAATTATGGGGCTCCAAATTTATTATCCATCAGATAAAAATACGATTCAAGGTATTGAACTAATGGAACTTCTCCATCAAATGATTTGAACTTCTCGATCAAATGGGCGTGTTTGCACTAGAAGTTTCCGCCTATTTCTAACGACTAGAAGTGATTTTAATTTCATGAAATCCCCAAAACGAATATAAATTGAGCCAGGTTTGAATCGAATAAACACTGACTCAAGCAGTTCTGGGACACTCACCTCAAAGTGCCCAGCTAATACTAATATAAGTACTAACTGACGTGTACTTATTACAAAAGATCCAGTGAAAACTATTTAAAACGAATAACTGACTTTTTATTTTACTAACTTGTAGGCAAGATGGGTTGAGGCAATTGTGGGGCACAAAGCTGGGATATGAGATACTTTTGCTTCCAAAGAAACTCTTTATTCATCGTACCTCTTATTTAACATTTTTTTTTCAATTTTGGGTACCATTTAGAGATTAATCTGTGGTTTAGAACGGACAGACAATTTGAAGATAGATGACAACTTCACTTAGATATATTCTTTCCCCTATCGACGGCTTCTTCTTCTCTCACCACCCTCCTACTTGGCTGGCACATAGTTCGGCTTCTATTTTCAATTCGACTCTGCTGTTCCGACGCTCCTCACCAAATTTTATTTTTATATCTTAGTGGGAAAACGCTTCACAATCCAGCGGGTAAAAAGTCAAAAAATTTATGAAATATATGTTTGTTATAAAACTTAAATCTAAAGTGTGACTAGGGCTAAGAGATATTAGATGATTGTGTTAACCAAGTTCAAATCAAACACTCCAAAATAAACAAACAAAGAATCTATGCCTTGTAAGTCGTCTTAACTGGTAGCACATCTGTAACTATAGTCCATCTGTGATTGCCAGTATATTTTATATTGATTGCCAGTATAATGTTTGATGGCCATACATCTGTTTGATTGCTTATGTGTTTGATTGCAGTATATCTGTTTGGTTGATTAGTAGTAGATCTGTTTGATTGGTAGTATATCTGTTTGATTGCCAAGAGTTTTTGAATTTCAAACCGTTAAGCTTAGATTTTTTCAAAAATAAAGACTCAAACACTAGAGGTAAGCTGTTTTAAAATGTGTTAAAAATACAACTGAATTCATAAAAAAGTGCTGTAGATTTGATTTTTTTTTTTTTTTTTTTGTGATTGAGTAGACATTGAAATATGTGATTAAAAGGAGTGAATTCTGTATTTATTTAAAGGGTCAAGAAAGAGTTATTTGACCAGATCAGGAGTGCCGTGATATCGTATATGAATATTAAATTAATATATGAAATGAAGTATATGAAAAAATAAATTCAACCTTCGGGCTCCTGCTAAATGTCTATGAGAAGAACTGCTTTAATCCTTGCTTTTGCTTTTACTTACTTGTGCACAGTAAGAAAGTATTGTAATCGCGAAAAGTTTCGATTTCAGATTTCAATTGAAATAATCATTTTGAGCATTCCTGAATTCATTTTGACTATAATTTCGTCGTGACGTCTATACATACGTTTGTATCTCGTATAACTCAAAAATCCTACGATCACGGGAAAATCCAGAAAGATCGGAAAAATAATATTGAGAGTATTGTAATAGGGCATTTCCGAAATTTCCAAAGGGTTGCTATCAATGAGGATGTCATCGACATGCTTCAAGTGAAATCCGATGCTTTTGTTAATAAATTAAAGAAAAACCAAAAAATACGAACTCTGGATCTCCGTGTTGTAAATAAATACAGTTGGGCAATTTTTTTTTTCTTAAATTATGTTTTATTAATATTGCACTATTTAAATTAAAAATAAAACGATACATTAATTTAAAAGTTACATAAATTAATAATAAAAGTTTTTAAATGATTATTTTTTAGTAAAATTATATTTTATTAATGTTCACATAGTTTTTTTCAACTCACTTTCATTTACCCAATTATTTTCCAAACCTATTGAATTATATCTTGAAATGTTTATCCCCATTGAATCGGGGTATGCTGTATACGATTTAACGTTAAAAATACATTAATACAAACCTCTTGTAATGTTTTTCCGACAGAGACAAGATGAGAGACTTGTTTATTCGCAAAAAGACCGGTTTTGACTCCTGTGCATCGCAACATTTATTAGCGTCTCTCTATTGATATAGAGACACGAACGAATGTATCTCGCATAACTCAAAACCGGTTAGCCGTAGAAGATTAAAATTTTGTATTGTTGTAAGATCTATTTGTGAACCTCGTTTTTTGGTCATTACATGATTACCGGAATTGGTACTTTAATGTCAAATAGATTTGCTTAAAAAATTATATTAAAATATAATACAAAACTTTTCGAATTTGTTGCAAAAAATTTAGATTACAATATAAATAACATAATAGATTTTTGTCAAAATTGGTTAACCGAAAGTGGTGCTTTACTTGAAGGTCATAATAGATTTTCATAAAAAAAATATTTTCAAATATAATGCAAAAGTTTTCAAATTTGGTATGTTAAACTTATATATTAATATATATAACGTAATAGATTTTGGTTGAAATTGGCACCAAAAAAAAAAACGAGTTTCACAAATAGATGTTACAGCAATACAAAATTTTAATCTTCTACGGCTAACCGCTTTTGAGCTATGCGAGATACATTCGTTCGTGTCTCTATGTCAATAGAGAGACGCTAATAAATGTTGCGACGCACAGGGGTCAAAAACCGACCTTTTTTCGAAAAAACAAGACTCTCATCTTGTCTTTGTCGGAAAAACATTACAAGAGGTTTGTTAAATGTATTTTTTAACGTTAAATCGTATACAGCATACCCCAATTCAATAGGGGATAAACATTTGAAGATATAATTCAATAGGTTTGGAAAATAATTGGGCAAATGAAAATGAGTTGAAAAAACTATGTGAACATAAATAAAATATAATTTTACTAAAAAATAATCATTTAAAAACTTTTAAAATATTATTAATATATCGTTTTATATTTAATTTAAATTACACTGTATTGCGCAACTATATTTATTTACAAATCGGAGTCGAGAATTCGTATTTTTTTGTTTGTATTTAATTTATTAACAAAAGCATCGGATGTCACTTGAAGCTTGTCGATGACATCCTCATTGTTAGCGACCCTTTTGAAATTTCGAGAATGCGCCATTACAATAATCTCAATATTATTTTTCCGATCCTTCTGGGTTTTTTCCGTGAGCATAGGGTTTTTGGGTTAAACGAGATACGATTGTACGTATAGATGTCACGACGAAACTGGTCAAAATAGATTCAGGAATGTTCAAAATGATTATTTCAATTGAAATCTGAAATCGAAAGTTTTCGCGATTACAATACTTTCTTACTGTGCACAAGTAAGTAAAAGCAGTTCTTCTCATAGACATTTAGCAGGAGCCCGAAGGTTGAATTTATTTTTTCATATAATTCATTTCATATGCTAATTTAATATTCATATACGATATCACGGCACTCCTGATCTGGTCAAATAACTGTTTTTTGATCCTTTAAATAAATACAGAGTTCACTCCTTTTAATCACATATTTCAATGTCTACTCAATTACAAAAAAAAAAAAAAAAAAAAGAAAAAATACAAATCTACAGCACCTTTTTAAAAAATCTAAACTTAACGGTGTGAAATTTAAAAACTCTTGGCAATCAAACAGATATACAACCAATCAAACAGATCTACTAATAATCAACCAAACAGATATACTACAATCAAACAGATATGCAATCAAACAGATATACAACCAATCAAACAGATCTACTAATAATCAACCAAACAGATATACTACAATCAAACAGATATGCAATCAAACAGATATACAACCAATCAAACAGATCTACTAATAATCAACCAAACAGATATACTACAATCAAACAGATATGCAATCAAACAGATATATGGCAATCAAACCATATACTGGCAATCAAATAGATGCACTACCAGTTAGGACGACCTGCAAGGCATAGATCCTTTGTTTGTTTATCTTAGTGTGTTTGATTTGAACTGGGTTAATACGATCATCTAAAAATTTTAACTTTCTACTGCTAACCGGTTTTGAGTTATTCGTCGTGCATTCATTCGTGTGTGTGTGGACGTCAATAGAGATAAGCCAATAAATGTTGCAACGCACAGGGATTAAAAACCGTTTTTTTTTTTTCAGAAAAAACAAGCCGTTCATCTTGTCTTTGTCAAAAATACATTGGATTTTTATGTATTTTTTAACGCTAAATCGAATACAGCATACCCCGATTCAATAGGGTATAAACATTTCAAGATATAATTAAAAAAATATCGAAAATATATATCGTAAATATACCATCTATGCAGTTGTATATACAATTTAGCAGTTTCATGACAATAAAATTGTCAAACTTAAACAGTATATAGATCACGCAGGAGACTACATTGAGAAATGCTGGTGTGGTTTGTGTATAGGATTGATCAATAAATGTATATAAAATAATTATCATTCATATTTGGAACATAATTAAAAAATGAAAAAATATATACATCTCCATTTTTTTTTACTATGCAATCAGGTTTATAGAAGTTGTACAGATAGTGGCCAACTTCTCAGGAATACAAAATAATGATCCTGGTATAATTTCGTCTTTGTTGTCGAGTTCTCTCCAAATTTAAAAGCATGGGAGAAAACATTAACATAAAAAAATATTTTCTTTTTTTTATAGTAAAAATAACTGTTATTTCTTTGTTACATAACAAAACAATTAAACTTTATTCTTCCAGACAAGGAAAATTGATAAGCTGTTGTACAGAAGATTACTGGCTAATCCAAATGATGTAAGTATCAATCTTATATAAATTATTTTTATTATTTAAACATTATAATAAATTATTCCTATTGTTCATTGCTTTGCTATTTAATAATATTAAATTACATAAGTTGTCCACTACACCATTTCTTTCGAGATGAAATTTGTTATTTTGGTATTAGTTGGTATTCCACAATATTAAGGGTAGCATCATTCTTGTCTTGGATCTAACCACAGTTGCTAGACTTAACATTGGTGCAACTTGTTATGAATTCAATGTAACAAGTTGTTTTATGCCCGCGTGTCTCATGGAAATTATGTTTTTTCTATTGATCGAGTCAAAAAAGGTTATTTCTAATAATACTAAACAATTTCTCAGTAGATACAGAATGAAAACTTTCAGGACCCGAAGCTTTTCTCTTTCGAGAATGAATATAATTATGGAATTATCTTAAGTGTTAGTTCCATTTATTTGGAAACTATTGTTGGCCGCTGACACTGCCTGCAGACCGCTAAATTTCGGTGTCTCAGCGTCTGATATCTCTGAGAAAAAGTGGATCCAATCTGTCCAAAAAAAATGCGCTCACCGTTTGTGAAGACCCCGTAACGAGCTCGAGTTATCAGAAGATAACTACAAAAATATTATAAGAAAAATCTTTAGCCGGGTGTGAAAGAATAAATATTTCTTTCCTAGAAATACGACTCCGGTAATACATATAGTGGGTATTTTCTTTTCTTCTGTTTAAGTTTTATTCCATTCAGTAAATATTCGAGAAAGTTCTTCTATAATTAACAAATGTTTGTTTAGAAAAAATAAACCGAAAGAATTTACTGTATTCCAATAGAAATTGCATATGCTTATCATACTGTTAGGCGATTTAGTACTTTACCCCAATACAAATAAAGATGACCTCAACTCTACATAATGATGAATAATTTACATTGATATCAATAAACAAAAATAAAAAGAATATACTTAAATTAATTTAAATTAAGAATAAAGCTAAATATCGTCATATTTAAAAGTAATATTAAAAAATTAATACTTACTGGCTGTGAATTCCATCTGAGTGAGTACTATTTGCATTTCGCCTCTTGAAATGCCAAGCCAAACTCTATCAGTTACACTGTTTTGTTTTTTAACAACTACATGCCAAAATTAATCTACCTTAAAAGATTAATATGACACAACTGTCGAAGATCAGGACCGTAGTTAAGACCAAATGGTTTTAATCCAGAAATTTCTCTATGTTTATTATTCTCTAATGTTGTGCTATTAGGATCAAAAACCGCCTTTGCTGTGGGAAACTGTTTTTGGAGAATGAAGAGGTGATGAAAAACTTTTTTGATGTTTGTAATTTCTGATTTACAGGAAATGCTAGAATTCCACATGATTGCAAAGAGAGAAGTTACCTTCACTGCTTTTGGATTTTTTCGTATCAACGGTCCTTTAATTGGCTCAGTAGGTATAATTTTAAAATGATTATAAGAGTTCTTATTTTACTTGACTACCAACTCCTAGACCCAGATTCCGACTGAACGTAGAAAATTTATTTTCTTTTTATAATCTGAGGATCGATTGGGCTCGAGAGACCCTCGTGAGGCACACCCAGGCTCTACAAAGTGTGTACATGGATGGCCCTTCATTGGGTCAGGGAATAAGCTTGGCAGTTGAGTGGATATTCTATATATATAATGTGATTTTGTTAAGTACATACTATTTCTAGTCAAAACGTATATAACCTTTTGTTAGATATAACCAGGGTTGGCGTGTAAAGTGCGTCAAGTACTCTGGCGCCTTCATGAAGAAGGCTCCTAAAAGATCAAAAATAGGCCGTAAATTCTTTTATTAAATATTTCTTATGAGAATATAGAATAATAAATTTTATAATGATAATAAAATAAAAAATATAAAATAATAACATTTCATATAATTTTATAAGATTTTTCTTATGTTAAAAGTCAATGACGCTTGACTTATTTAGATAGAGGTTGCTTGTCTGCGATATATTGACAAAGTTATCATTCTGAGCCTGTTTATGCAAAAATGAATTTTATAATATTTTATAAATAACGGCAATTGCTTCCATGAAATAGCGTTTTGAATTACCCAGTAGCGTGCTGAAGCCGTTTGATTTTTTATATAATATCTAGGAATATGATGAAATATAAGACGAAGTGTTAAAAGAAAAATTGAAATCACTAATAATACAATAACTGATAATGAAAATAGACACTGATGCAGAAGAACTAAAAATAGAGCTGAAATTGTTGTTCCGAAATATTGACGGCATTAGTTCGCCAGAGATGTTTGAAGTTAACAACCAAAACCTAGAAGAACTTTTCTCAAAAACACTATGCAGTTCCATTGAGATTTCTACTGGCTCTACCTGTTTCAGTTGCTAAGAGTTTGAGAACTTTCTCCAAAATAAGAATTACCAGCGATCAAGTATGAAACCGGAAAAATTGAATAGTAGGGCGATTATTTCAATAGAAAAACGTGTTGTTTAAGCAATCATTGACGAACTGCGGCTGAAATTTGTATAATGAAAGCACGATGCGTTTCTTTCAAACAGTATTAGATTTATTTATTAACAGTATTTATTTATTAGCAATTTAAAAAAAAATATACTGTAATTTGCATCAAGTAGTTTTCATAGGCATTCCATTTCCTATTTAGTTAAACGTGTATATAGCTCACACACACACACACACACGCACAAGGCAAACGCTCACGCTCACGCACACACACACACACGGCTCATATAATTTTTCTTTTCTGAAAGGCGTCATATGTTTTTTTCCACAAACAAAAATTATACCACACGCTGGTCCTGGATTCAATCTTTTGTCTGGAAACATTACATTTTTACCAAGTGTTAAAACCAAATCCCTTTAAGTGGTACATGTTTAGTTTAGAATTATATTTTTCTTATTATTTCATAGTTGTTTTTTTGTCTATTACGGAATAATTATAAGATTAATATTAATAATAATTATTAAGGAATAACATCTTTTGTGTAATGGTGCTTTCTCACAAGCAGCATTATTCAAAAGCAGCATTCTATCGATAAAATTCAAATTTCTTAACTTAATAGTTATTGTTATTGGATTTAAATTTTAGTAATCCTTTGAGCAAAATTTTTTACCACAATTTTCGCAATTTGAAATAGGTTCTGAAATCAAAAATTTCCCAACTTTTTTTATTTTCAAATTATTAGGGTAGGTGGTGAGTGACACCCACACCTACTTTCCTTATGACGTCGTCCTTGCCTTTAAACTACAAGTACATGTAACGTGACCGATTGAATGGGAAGTTGAAGCTAAACTGATTTTGAGTTTCAAACGTTTCAAGTCGTTTTTCAACTTGAAAGCAGATCGCCTATGGTTAAAACCTGAACCATAAAGCTTGACTGGGCCAATCTTTGTTAATCCACCAAAAAGTTGATCAACTCAATTGAAACAAAAGTTGTTGCTATAGTTTCCATTGCTATAGTTGTATAATCGTTCAATTAAATTTTATCTGTAAGAACGCACAAGATTTGAATTTGAATCAGTTATCACAATACCGCATTGCTCACAGATGGCAGATTGTAAATTTCATTAACAGCTGATTAAAAGGTCTTGCTGGCCGACCTATGAACCAAAAACCGGTAGCGTAACTACAATCTCTGTAAGGGTTTAAATACTATCTGAAACCAGTTCGGATTCGTAGTGACTCCAGCGGGGGCCTGCATACAGCCATTACGAACCATATACAGGTTCAGCCATGACTTCAGCGCAGTCAATAAAAGTTGTTTAAAATTGAGACGGTACCTCGAACGAATCTGGAAAGTACCTGGCGGTAGTAGGAATGTACCTAATTCCTAAAAAAAATATATATAAACTACCATAAAGTGCTATCAATAAATACATTATACAAATATTCAAATCATGCCATTTTATTTGCAGATCCTTTTGCATAAACAATTTTAAATATTGTTTCAGATGATCGGAGCGGCTACTACATATTTAGTCATTCTGCTGCAGTATGGAAAATAGAAGAAAACAATTTTAATTAAATTTATTATGACACAACAACTTAAATTAAATTTATTACACAATTTCGGCGAAGTGTTTTGGCTAAATCCGTATTAACCTCAGTTATCTGTTAAAATCAGTATTAACATTTTTGGAACAAATCTTCATTGTGACTGGAAATATTTGTTTTTACTAATTCAATTAGGATTAAAACTAGAAATAATTAATTTATAGTCTTCAGAAAGAAAAAAAAAACGCAGAAGAGAGTACCACCTGTTGATTGATGAGAAAATTAAGGTCCCTTTTGGAAAGAAAATAATGATATCAAATCATTATTTGATTTGATATCAGCTAATTAATTATTGGGATCTCACGCTGCTGATAAGGAAAGGGGCGTGGCCTAAGTAAGGTTATGCATCCTCACGTCACCAGTAACCCCCACCATTTTTCCCCTTTCCCCTACTTTTTGAAAAAACCGCGCCTCCCCACCAACATCAACTTCCTGCAATTCTTCGAATGTAATGTCTTTAATTTTTTAAAAATAGCGCCACTCCCCTCACTGCCCTCTAGCGTCAACAGTACAAAGTTACAAACAACAGTTACAAATAACGTAACTGTTATTTTGTCAAATTAAGTAACTTTGTGTTTGTTATCATATATATTACATTTAAGAGAATGTATTTAGTACCTCATACTTTGTAAACATCATTAATCAAATTAAAAAGTGTCAAAGGAAATATGTTTTTTTGTTTGTAATTTATTGTTTCTAATTAAACATGCTATATACTAAGAACTGTTTGTTTAAAATATACTTGTTTGAACTAAAGGATAAGTTTTTCTTGATTATTTTTTTCTATTTAAACAATGCTCTGGAGACTTATCTTTCATATTTCTTCTCAAAAATTTTCCAAAACGTTAAAACTTTGTTAAATTAACCATTACATACTCTCTGAATGCAGTATGCACAGCCACTTATACGTAATCATTAACTAGATGTCCTTCCCTCCTCGATGAACCTCATGTGGTATTAACTAAAATTAAGACCAATAAAGTCTGGTCCCGATAAAATTACTTTTGAGTTTTTTAAAAAGGACCCAAATGAAAACACAATAAGTAATGAATCATGTTAATAAAATCTTTGAAACTAGGATTTTTATCAGGGAAGGCAAGCTTAATTTCGCTACCACTGCCAATAAAAGTCAACAGTTATATAATAATATTTTAGGTAATATGTATATTTATAAATAAATATCATTAACTTACTTTATGGACCACATAGTAACATTTTGAAGGTTAAAATAATAAGGAAAAAACTAAGCAAATATGTTTTACTTAACTGAAAATAAAATTTTCTTCAAAGTATGCCACTCTGTTCTGCCGCCCAGGGCAAATATCCTTTTTGGCCTATCCTGGCATATTTCTGGCCGTGATACATTATATTGCCACTTTATAAGGTAGGAGATAAGAATAACCCAATTTATCTTGGGGAAATGACATTTGGAAACTCAATAGTTAAATTATTTATAGCCTTACTAAAGACTAGACTGACAAAATGGTCAGAAACTAATAAAATTGGAAAACAATCTCATCCAGAATTAAAGAAACATTACTCAATCATAGACAATATTTTTAACTTACATAGTATAATTAAATTTAATTTGCAGAACAAAAAGAAATATTTTTTTTTTCATAAATTTCTTACGTACTTATCACACACATTGTAGAATAAAGGTACAACTCAAAAATTGTAATTAGTTGGCAAATCAGATTCAAAGTTTTTGCTCGACACTTTTGAACACCTCATTACATCAAACTGAATATTCATAATACCATCGCTTAGTCTTTCTTACATTTATTACTCAAGCAGCCGATGGTCAGATGCAAGAAATATGAGCAAAGAAAAGTGAAACAACAATTATAAAAAGCAAAAACCAATTAACACAAAAATTTAATTACCTGATTCAATGTTTTATGACATGTCAAATATTTTTTTAAAAGTTAGTCAAAACATTAAGTATAATTATAATAATTATTCAATAAATTATAGGAACAACAAAATCTTTTTCATGATTGCAATATTTGGGAATCATAGAAGAAAATCTCTGGACCTTACTACCTATAAAATATAAAATTAGTTGGTAATATCTTTATTACTCATTCGATGGGAGGCCAAACAGGATATTTGGGATCTCGCCGCAAGTAAGAGCCTAAAAATCTCAAGTACAGAATTTCAACATAAACCTATCCACTTGGAAACATGGGTCTCACTGGATGGAAAAACCAAGAACCTTGATTGAAAGCCATCAGCAAAGTGATATAGAACATGTGAGCAGTTACAGGGGTGCAGATTGTTCAACAGATCATTAATGTCCGTGTAAGATTCTATAATAGCAAAGACTGGCCGGCTTGCTTTGTCGATGAAGCGAGTGGTCAGGAGAGCAGAAGAGGTTCTAGGCGAGTATCAATGTGGATTCCGCCTGGGAAGATCGACAATAGATCACATTTTCAGTATGAGAATGATGCTTGAAAAATGCCGGGAATGGAATGTGGAACAGCATCACCTGTTTATAGACTATAAGCAAGCCTACGATAGTATAGACAGAAATGTGCTCTATGAAAAATTAAAATTCCTACGATGCCCTATGAACCTTATGAGGCTTATCAGGATGACAGCAAAGGAGTAGTCAAAGTTCAAGGAGAACTTTCAAAGCAATTCAATTAACGTATTTTGAAACGACTTTTTTTAATATTTAGGCTCCTTTCGGGAAAAAAATAACAACACCATCGGATTCCTTGGGTGTTTTAACAATCTTTATCTTAATTCCCGAAAAAATCGATTAGGGTTCATTTAGGAAATAAACCACTCAACTAATCAATATTAGTTCATTGATGGAATAACCTTCGCTCTAGTTATCCTGTTTGTGGAATATTTATTTATTAACATCTGATAAATATTTTGTTTATAAATGTGTTGGTAACAAAGGTGAAATATTGAATCATCTATTTATCGTGATAGTTTTGGAGGAACATTGCTTTGTATTTCCCATTTGGCCATCTCACATTTTCCCGCTTCGACTGTATTGTTATCACTGATTGATAACACGAATTTACATAATTTTATAAAACAGTAAGTGGAGTTTTCTTTACGGTATTGAATTAGAGTTAAATTTTAACCGCCGTTAGTTGTCATTTTATTCAACTAAAGTTCAACTTCAACACCACATCTCCCAGTTTCAATTAAACTTATAGTGGATCTTACCATAAGTCATTCACTGTGTTAATTGTTTAAGCACTACTTAATTGTAATGTGAGTTTCTTACCATAAAACAAGAATTCAGTCCATAGCTTTTTACTGATGCATTATATGTATTTTATTAATTTGTTCTTATTTAATTTCTTATTTTCTTAATACCCTCTCAGCTAGTAGTCTGAAAAGATCAATTATACCATACATTTCATTAACAACAAGAGGGATCACAAATAATAATTTAATAACTAACCTGGCATATGTTTTTAAAAAATTATTTTCTTTATCTTCAACTTCTACTCTCATATTTTTATTTGTATGGTATTTCTTCATTATTAATATTGTATCTATCTATTCTCATTCATTTTGATAGTTTATATCATATATAAATTATTATCATAGTAGTTGATATTATTATTTTTTAATTATTTTACTATTGTGTTCTTTGTATTATGAATTTTTGTTGTACACTTCTTCCTAGGCACTACAATCTACCAGTGAGTCAAGAGCCCCAGCCAAATGTCCCAATCATGTGCTGTTTACATCCAATTTTTTAAATATTTTTACTTAATTCAAAGCTGTATTAATTCAAACTTAAGCAAAGATGACTATGATGTTTCTTTAACATCATAGTCATCCTTTGCATAACTTACAACTATCTCTGTATGCTTTTATATACTGTATGCATTTATGCTTTATGCTTTCCTATGCATGTATGCTTTACACATTACCAAACCTTCATACTATTTGTCTTTTTAATTAATAGATTTCATATATTTCACTATTCCCTGTGTAAATAGCGCATTATTTTTATTTTCAATTAATTTTTAATTTTTACATTGTTATTTCATTTATTTTATTTTATTTTATTTTTTCATTTGTCTTTTGTATTATGTAATTTAGTGTTATCTTTTTCTTTTTATTCTTCATACTTTTTTATCTTACTTGTATTTTCTGTTTTTTATCATTTTTACTGTTACTGGTACTGCCTCTTTCTCTTTTTTCATTGTTGTTATTTTGTTTTCCTTTTAGCCCTGAAGATGGCCTAAAACTTAGGCCGAAACATAGGCACAATTATATAAGTTCGCATTATAGTAGTCTATTTCTTTGACCGCACCCCCCGATCAACTTCTCCCTCTAATTCTATTTAGTTGCAACTGATTTCAATGATTTAAAATTGTTTATAATTTAAAGAGCATTTCATATACATAAACAACTGATGCCAACACCTTCGATTTAAAATCTCTATCATGTCCTCCTCTGTTAATACACTTTCTCCAAAATATTTTTTTCTATATGGATTTAAAACAGCATATTTTCATCTTTCTTGCTATTACACATAGCACATCTTTAAGATAGAATATCATGTATCCAAGGTCTACAATTTCATTCAAAAAGCTTTCCTCTAGTCTTAAACACTGTCTGAATCAGTTCCTTAGGGTTTTCATCATTCATATAGCTAATATGGAAGTCAAGTTTTTTATACAGCAAATGATAAATGATACATTACAGTTATCAGTAATTCTTTTTTAAAAATTTTCTTTGGCTTTATCAATTACAGTATGCATTTGAAACTCCCATCTTTCCAGACAATAAATCACTATCAAGTATATAGTCCAAACTATCGGCTAATTTTATCCATTCCTTATACCATCTATTTTTTTTTTATACCTTCTAGTGCTAACATTTTTGGTAATCGGTAATTATCTTATTTTAAAATTTTTGTGGTGTAATTCACATGCAACTGTAAGGTAAAAAAGAATAGGTCTCTGTCGGTTTCCAATATAAAATATAGTTAGGAGTGTTCCTTGATAGGCGGAAAAGCTTCTTTATAAACAACATTTGAATGCATTCCACTTGTTGAAATTATAGTATCCTCAGAATTACGTACCATAGCACATAACGGATCTTACCACTGACTGAAACATCCTGTATTTCGCTGATACTGGAATACACCTGCAACTGAACACATTTTATACCCAACTTGGCCAAGTTCAGACGGCCGTCTGAACTTTTTCCTTTGATAAATTATCAAAAAGCATCAATCCTCTAAATACTCTTCTAATTTAGCTAATATTTCTCTTAATTTTAATGGTGAGTCCGTAAACACTACAATATCATCTGCAATGAGCAGCGAGTTAATTTTAGTTCTTCCTACTGTAATTCCTTCCTCTAATTCTTGTATTATATCATTAATAAAAAGCAAAAAGAGAGTTGGACTCAAAGAACATCCTTGCCTCAATCCCTTTTCTATAACAAATTCATTAGAAATAACTTTTTGTGTCCATACTACTGCTTTTGTTTTCATGTATAATTTGTTTAAAGCATTAATAAATTTACGCGACACTCCTATAGAATCAAGTTTATAAAACAGCAAAGTATCATCTACTGTATCGAGCACGGACTTCAAATCAATAAAAAGACAATAAATTTTTTCTCCCTTAACCTGCAACCGTTGTTCAATTAAATTATACAGAACAAAAATATTGTCAGTCGTACTGTAAGTTCGCCTAAACCCTGCTTTTCTTTCATTAATTACATTTTTCATCTCTGTCAAATTTGGAGGTCTTTCTGATAGAAGCCCAGCATACAATTTTTCTACATCAATAAGATTGATAATGCACGATAATTATTTGGGTCACTAATGTAGCCTTTTCTTGCAGAGGATATACTATAATCCCCATTATAAGAAATTTAATTCAAAGCTGAAACAAAAATTACTCTACTTACTTTGAACTCAATATACAATGCTTAGGCAAAATATGGATTGTGTTTTATTTGATATTGTACATTATGTTGTTGGGAAATCTGTAAAATGTTCTGTTGTTTATAGATTTGTGCAGTAAATTGTGGTTTATCATTTGTGTCTACTATACTGACTTAATTTAAACTTATACACTATAGTGTATATTTTACTGGTAAATTGTTGATGCCGATTCGATGATATAATATTCATCATTCATCTGCATTATAAACCATGAATACATTGTTTGGTTTTATTCTTAGGGCTCTCGATGGTATTTACAAAAAGTTTGGGCTCCAACGGGTTTCTTTCAGTATTTTTCTTGATTAAAGAAGTTGTGATCCTCTCTTGGAAAGCAAAATTTAAAGTTGTGAGGAATAATGTAGCTTTTATTTCATATATATGTATAACCATTTTTGATTGAATTTTAACTTTCATCTATAATGTTCACATTTTTACAGCCTTATTGGATAGAAGATAAAACAATAACAAGATGGCATCACCTACTGGAGGAGTGAAACCCCTTTCAATCGAATCTGTGTTTTATCGAGAAAGGGAAAGATTGCGGGGTATGACTGATGAGGATCGTTCTTGGAGAGCCAAGTGGGTCAAAGATCAAGTTTTATCCCCTTGCGAACCAGTAGAGGTTTGTCAATTACAAAGAGAACTGACAAATCCCATTAAGAGATTTTATAAGGCACCTTTAAATTTAATTTATAAAATATTAAAGCCAGTAATAGGAGCAAATGCTGCTTTGTGGACAAGAGTCTTGACTGGCCAACTTATAATGGGAATGACCTTATTATATGGAGGAGCATATTACTTCAAGTACAATGCTAACAATTGGACCAGAAAAGGAGGATGGCGTGTTGTATCCAATCGTCAGGCAGTCTGCCCAGGAGATCCTGAGTTTCCTTACTGTCCTGAACGAAGTCCTAATGAATATGCCCCTAGGGGATTCGATCAGTCACCAATTTGAAGAGTTATAAAAACTACTTTATAAACTAATCTTTCTTTTGTTTGCTACAAAATGCTATTGTATTTAATTATGTATTGTTTTCAATTAATTTTATATATATATATACATATATATATATATATATATATATATATATATATATATATATATATATATATATATACACATAAAGTTCAATTTGCATTATTTGTTAGATTTGTCCGTTTTGGCTTTAAGACATAAAACACTAAGGTCATCCCAATGCCTAATTATATTTATCATAATCATGTTTGACTTTAATATAAGGTAAAATAGATGTCATTTTCTATACTATTCTGTTCTACTATACTATAAATAGATACTTATTACTATTACAAATGGAAATATTAGTTATTTCGAATATAACTTATGAATTTATTCTCTATATAGCAAATTAAATAATTCATCTGTTCAGCATTAATATTATTACCAAAATTTTAATCCTTCTGCTACACACTATTTCTGATAAATATTTGAACTTCTTCAGTGATTTATGAGGTTTACATAAACCTCTTAATTGATTTTCTTAGTCCCTTATAGAAGAAACAGGGTGTAAGAAGTAAAAAGTGCTTCTAGTGGAGGCAAAATCATAACTTGGGACAGAAATGTTGACATTTATGAATTGTTCACTGTTTGAGATTTTAGTTCAAGATATGGGGCCTGCCTATACCTCGAATGCTTAAAATAACTGACGAGTCTTATTGCCTTGATGAACGAAAATGAATATGTCACTCAGGAATTTTATCAGTCATCTATTTGAAGAGACATAAAAACTAGTTAAATAGTCTTTCTTTTGTTATGATTTTATATATATATATATATATATATATATATATATATATATATATATATATATATATATATATATATATATATAGATATATATAAGTTAAGATAGCGGATAGGACAATATTGCACGTAATCCTATATCAGGAATGTAAATAGAGCCTAATACTATATATAGAGGATTATAAGACAGAATAAAGCAGTCTTTCTCCAGCACTCGAGTGTGTTATTTCGCCTCCCTATTTCCTTTTTTTTTTATCAGTTTTCGTCCGTGAGAACATAATTGGTGCCGAAACCCGGGAGGAAAGAAGACCAGTAAGAAGATAAGAAATTTTTTTTCTTTGTCTCTTTTCTTTTCTTTTTTTTTTTTTAGTTCATCGAGATAACGCCACGGATGGAGTACTGAGAGCGCCACTCCTGACACTACCATCAGAAATTCCGGCACTGCCAACGGAGACTCTGGCATCGGCGCACCCTGGAATGGCTGAAGGTGAGGACGGCGACATCTCAAGATCTAAGAAAGGCCGTGTCGGACCTGGAAAGATTCGACGGCGGAATCGGGGAGCTAAATCATTTCCTCAAGGGAGGCGACCGCGTGATGGCGCGGATAGAGGCTAAGGCGGCCGAAAACTTAATTTGATCAATTGACCCATTGATGGACGCGAGCGCTCTGAAAGCCGCTCTGGTATGTCGGATCAAGAGAAACGTTTTGAAACTAATACAGACGGACGAGGATACGCCATGGGCCGTCGTATAAGATAGACTGCAGATGTTCTGGGAGACAATACAACCTCATTAGACGAACGGAAAATATGCAGAATCGTTGTTAGCACGGTTTAAACGGATAACGGAAAAGATGAGGGAGACAGTTAATGCAGCTGAGGTAGAGGGCAGAATGGGATTCATGGCAACGATATTGGAGGTGCAATTGGCACGGGACACGGGAAAGAAGGATGGATTACCCCGGGAGAAAAACTTCATAGAGTGTGCCCAGGACATGATGGACACAAGCGCCCGAGACGAGGAGGCCCGACATGGAGAGGGTGTCGAAGCAGGATGGAGTAGGGTGACGTATAGGAGGATCCGAACCAGACCGGAAGTATGGAAGAAAAGAGTTCGGTGGGAGAGAGAGAATAGCGGCAAGGGAGAAAAGATCCGAAAAGAAGAGAAAGAATTGGGCAAGAGAGGAGAGAAAGTGTCACGGATGCGGAAAGATAGGACACCTGGTAGCTCAATGTCCTCGCACAAAATGTTTTGAATGCGGGAATAAGGGGCACATTGCGAGGCAATGTCACTACATGAGTAGACGAGGAGAAATGGTTTTTCGGAGAACCCAAGGAAATAAATGCGCAAAGGGTATGGAAGAAGAGAGGAATACCATCAGAAACGGAGGAGTATTCAGAATCGTCGGGAACGGAAGAGGAAGTAAGTGAACCAGGAGAAGGCCGAGTCCGAGGAGGGAGGAGCAGTAGGAGGATCGGAGGAAGAAGAACGCCAGCGGAGAGAGGCAGACGAGATGAAGAATGAGGAGAGGGGAAGGAGAGCGGCAACCACGCTATCATAAATAATGTGGAGAGTGGATGCGTGGAATTGCCAATTGTGAGTGTCGCTTGTGGAGTGAAGTGTTTGGTAGATACGGGGAGCTCAAATACGATCATGTGTCGCGGAGCTTTAGAAGAAATTTGTAAAGGAGAAGGAATACCCCAATTACAGGTATGTAAGTGCAAATGATCACTTTGAGCGGGCTCTGTAAAGTAGAGGGGGAAGTAGAATTGGAGCTGAACCGGTGGGTAACCGGGGAAGGGAGCCTGCGGATACAAATAGTGGAGAGCATGCCGAGGGAATACGGAGGGATAATAGGGTGCGATTTGTTAGGCAAATTAGGGACAAGGATTCGCAATAAGGGTCAGCGATGGGACATCCGAATAGGCGGGAAAAGGTATAGGTGAGGAAGGGCCGATCACGGGGCATGATCAGAGTAGGGGCGATCAAACAGACGGAGCATTGGAGGCAGACGATAAAGCGAGAATATGCGGATATTTTTTTTACGGAAGGCGAGATATTGCCGGCTACGGGGAGAACAGTCCATGAAATTCCGCTGATACAGGAGAGGGTGACATATGTCAAAGAAAGGAGATACCCACAAGCTATACGCCAACATATACGGGAGGAGCACGAGAATCTCAAGATCCAAGGCATCATAGTATAGCACGTCGCCGTACAACAGCCCCCTATGGGCAGTAAAGAAGAAATCCGCTAATGGGACCGAGAAGTACAGAGTAGTCGTCGACTTCAGGAAATTAAATGACAATACCTTAGACGAGAAGTATCCAATTCCCCGATTTGAAGATATCCTAGACAGAGTGAGCGGGGCCACAGTCTTCGGCACCCTGGATTTGAAGGCGGGATATCATCAAATAAGGATGCACCCCAACGACAGACACAAAACAGCATTCTCCTTCGAGCGAAGACATTATGAGCTCACGCGGATGCCGTTCGGCCTTAAAAACGCACCAATAACCTTCCAAAGATTCATGGATGAGTTCCTACGAGGTCTAGAAGAGGAATTTTGCCATATATATATAGGATGACCTCCTAGTCTTCAGCAAAGACGAGGGGCAACATGTCGAGCACTTGAGAAAGGTATTCGACAGACTACGAGAATTTGGGCTGAAGCTTTCGGAAGAAAAATCGACCCTAGACCAGGAGACGATTAATTTTTTAGGGTATTCCATTTCGAAGGAAGGGATTCGGCCAGACGAAATGAAGGTGGAAGCGATTCGGAACATGGCAATACCTAGAGACGTAAAGAACATTAGAAGGTTGCTAGGCATGCTAAATTTTTATCACCGATTCGTTCCGGAGATGGCGGAGTATTTGGCACCCCTCAATAACTGCTGTGAAAAGGCAAGCATATCATAATAACCCCGGAAATCGAAGATAATATTAGGAGATGCATGAGACGGTTACAGGAAAGACCGGAACTGGCGTTCCCAGACTTTACCAAAACTTTCACAATTACCACAGATGCAAGTGACTACGCTTTGGTGGCAGTCTTGTCACAATAGGGAAAGGCTGGAGAACAACCGGTGGCTTACGCGAGCAGGCGACTTAAGGACACGGAGGCACGGTACAGTACCTTAGAACGGGAACTTCTCGGTATAGTGTGGGCAGTGGAACACATCCAGCCGTACGTTTTTGGTCGGAAATTTAAGGTGAACACAGATCACCGACCATTGCGTTGGGTAGGGAAGCTGAAGGAGTCATCCGCTAGGGTCACACGTTGGAAACAGCTCCTTAGCCAATATAATATGGAGGTCACGTATAAGCCAGGACGATAAAAATGCGGTGGCAGACTGGCTGTCACAGGCCATTCAAATAAACTCTGTAGACGAAGATAGAGGGGAAAACCCAGAGGACATCCGACAATTCGTGAGCGAATGGACGCCGGAGAGGGAAGGAGAACGAGGATCGCAGAACTCAGAAACCGAACGGGAGTCAACAGGGGAAGAAAGTTCAGAGGGTGGAAGGGTGGCCGACAGATATGGAGGAAAGGGAAGAAATCGTCAACCCGAAAAAGCGCCAGATAATCTGGAAACCAAGGACCTCGGGCCTGACAAAGATCGATTACGCCCAAGACAACAGATGAAAATCAGGACCATCTGGTCACAGCCTGACATTCCGCAGGAGCAAGGTCCAAAGTGTTGAAGGACGCCTCCCAACCGGGGAAAATATATTACCTCTATGTAGGAAACGAGTTGCTCTGGCAGAAGATTCAGCGATTATGGAAGACGAAAAAAATAGGTGTTGACCGAACGTTTGTCCTCTGCAAGCTGATGATCGAAACTATCCGAGAGCCAGAACAGCAACAAGAGTTCACACGGGCGTACCACCAGGGGAAGACATATCATCGTGGGGTGAACGAGACGTTGCAGGCACTGAAAGGGAGGTATTTTTGGCGGGGTATGAGGAAGACGATTGAGGACATAGTCGGAACACGCGAAGTGTGTCAGACTGCGAAGTACGCTCGCCATCCAACAAAAGGGATACAGGAAGAGACGCCAACACCGAACATACCACTCAGCGACTTGCAGGTAGATACGTTAACCTGGAAAGGTTTCAAGTCGGTAACAGTCATAGATGTTTTTAGTAAAGTCGCTATGGCCCATCCAGTGAAAGAGAGGTCCGCAGATGCAGTAATCGGAGCGTTGGAAACCTGGTTTCAGTTCTACGGAATACCGGACAGAATATCGTCGGATGGAGGAAGAGAATTTGATAATGCTGAGGTGCAGAAGCAGATGCAGAATCTGGACATTATCTGGCACATCAATACCCCGGGACATCCAAAGAGCAGGGGAGGGGGAATAGAGCGACTACACGGCACATTGGGGGACCACCTTCGGGTGTACCACGTGGAAAAGGGTTTGGACTAGGGTTGGAATATCGGAACGCGATATATCGATATATCGGATTTGAAAAACCGATATATTATATCGTTATCCTAACACCCGATATATCGAGATATCGATATTTTGCACCGATATATCGGTGATATTGATATTTTAAATTTTATTTTATTTAGAAATTTCCTTTATTCTTTATCATATTTTTAATTTTATCCGTGAGCTGTACTTAACATCACAGCTTAATTATTTAATCAATCTAAGACTCTGTCTCTGAGCTGTTGTAACTTCCTTACTGTTATAACTCATTGGCGTCACCAACGGTTAGTTGCCTGTTGTTCGTTGTTATTGTTGTTGTTAGTGTGGTGATACAAGTAAAATGTCGCCGCCAAAAAATGAAGTATGGAAACATTTTAAATCGAGAGACAGTAAAAATGCGGAGTATAAATATTGTCACAAAATATTTCGGACTTCGGGAAACACATCAAACCTACGGTCACACCTCAAAGCTTTCCATGGACAAATGTTTTCGTCTCCATCAGGGTCAGGTATTTCTGCAACACCATCTACTTCTAAATCAGAAGCTAATAAAACAGTTCCTCCATCAAAAGCTTCAGACATAAGAAGTAGTTTCCAAAATATAGCATCATTTGATGAGGGAGGCGAACGAAGAAGAAAAATTAATGATGCAATTTTATATTTTATCTGCAAGGATACTATGCCTTTCTACACAGTTGAAAAGGAAGGTTTTCTCAGCTTGATTAAAATTCTAGCCCCTTTATATAAGGTACCTTCAAGAAATTCTTTTAAAAAATTGTTGAATGAAAAATACTCAGAACTGCGATCTCTTTTTCAAAAACATTTGAATGAAGTAAATTCAGTGACATTGATTTGTAACATATGGACGGAGTCCCATCAGATGAAAAGTCTCATTGGTGTCACTGTACATTATATTTTAGAAAAAAATGATGAGATGTCCTCAGTGTTCCTAGAACTTCGAGAACTCACTGACAGGCATACATCGTAATACATATCTCATGTTTTGGAAGATGTGTGCCGAAGTTTTAACATCTCGAATGATAAAGTAACACCAATTGTCACTGACAATGGGGCAAACTTTGTGAAGGCATCAGTGGATACGTTCTCACATGTACATTGTTTTGCTCAATTGTTAAATCTAGTGTGTGAAAAGGCCTTGGTGTCTGTGCCAGAGTAGGAAGATTTATTCAGAAAACTTCGTAGCATTACAACGTGGTTTAAACACAATATTACTAGCTGTGACCAGTTAAGAAAAGCCACTGAAGGTGGCACTAAACACAAGCTAATTTCAGATGTTCCTACCAGATGGAACAGCAAGTATTACATGATCCAACGTTTTCTAGAACTTCGTGTGGCTTTCGAAAAGGACGATCCACAATTGACCAAATATTCTGCTTACGCATCATACTTGTGAAAGGGCGCGAATATAAGCTTAAAACGCACCATCTTTTTGTGGATTTTAAAGAAGCTTACGACAGTGTCCACAGGGAACAACTGTACAAGGCAATGAGAGAGCTTGAAATCCCGGAAAAGCTTATTAGAATGGTAAGACTCACCATGAGAGAAGTGAGATGTATGGTGCAGATTGGAGGAGCAAGATCTGAGGAATTCACATCTGGGAAAGGACTGAGGCAGGGGGATGCACTGGCACGCCTCCTATTCGATCTAGCTCTGGAGAAGGCCATTAGAGAGTCTGGTATTCAAATGGGCGGAACAGTATTCAGCCGAACAGTACAACTCCTGGCTTATGCTGATGATACTGATATCGCCGGACGATCCTTCCAGGCTGTCTCTGATGGATTCCTAAACTAGCAGAAGCAGTGAGAAAAATGGGACTTACAGTAAACGCAGCAAAGGCCAAGTACATGGTCACAGAGGAAATTCCCATGCCAGACGAAGAAATCACAATCGGAGAGTATACTATTGGAAAAGTTTCCGAGTTTATCTATCTCGGACCCCTCATAACCCAAGACAATGTTGTGGTTTCAGAAATTAAACGAAGAGTGCTAAGCGCCAACCGTTGTTATTAGGAGCCGTGCATTGACTAAGGACACAAAAGTTCTATTATACAAAACAATTATCCGGCCATTTCTCTTTTATGCCTCAGAAACGTGGAAATCTCCAAAACTAGTGAGCAGAATTTGATGGTCTTTGAGAGAAAAATTCTGCGTAAAATCTTTGGAGCTGTGAAGGTTGTTACACTATTAATATTTATAGTTTTATGCACTATTAATATTTAAAAGGTAATTAATAGGAAGTAGAAAACCTAAGAAACCTAAAGTAGATTCATTTTTATTTTTGAAAGGTATGCCTTACAATAGGAAGGTACACTATGAATTTTGTGGTATATGTGTGTAAACAGGTTACCAGGAAGAGACAGTTGAACCTATTCCTAACCAATCAAATAGGCATTGATGATACCAGAAAATACCAATTTTTTACTAGTGCCCATTTTCAATAATTTCACAAAAACAAATTTTATCTTTAATCATTGGCACAAATTTTATAACTTTTATTTTAATTTTATCAATATTTTATTTTACGTTACTCAACCCTAAAAGTACCCAGAAATTCTGCTTAATCTAAAGCTACAAAATTTATCCACCTCACTGTTTCTTTCAATAATAGGCAAGAATTTTTCACATATTCAAAATATTTACATACACACATTACACTAAACTAATATCTATATACAGATTGTTCTAGTTATCAGTCCATTTAAGCACACTCACTTTTCACAATCACTATCATATACAAAATCCATTGCAATCTCTAGATTGTCTTTTTTCTTGGGAATTCATAATTCATGTCTTTATGGAAACTCACTTTATTCTGTCTCTTCCTGGTAACCTGTTTACACACATATGCCACAAAATTCATAGTGTACCTTCCTATTGTATGGCATACCTTTCAAAAATAAAAATGAATCTACTTTAGGTTTCTTAGGTTTTCTACTTCCTATTAATTACCTTTTAAATATTAATAGTGTATAAAACAGATGTACCCAGTATTCTCACATGAAGGTTCATTCTATCCAAATCAGACCAGTGCATTTTACTACCTCATTATTACCTCTTATGGAAAAAGGTATTAAAGCTGTTTGACTTTCGTATCAGCTGCAAAATTGTGAGATTGCTTAAAGCTCTATTGGCACATCTACAATACAAATAAAAATCAGAGATGAAGTGTCAGAGGAAATTGAATTTAGTTTCATTAGTCTTAAACCCTGAAAAATCAAAAGTCCTAGTATGCCACAAGTCACCACGAATGAAAAAAATGAAGTCACTGTTTTGGCAAACTAAACCTTTGGAATTCAAGAAATGGTACTCATTATACCATTTCGTGAATGGAATTTTCATCATTTTCAAGTCAAAATTTTTTAAGTCTGCTGACCACCTTTATTCACAGGAGCGAAGATACTAGAAATTCTAATAAGAGGTAAGAGCGATGCGTGGGAAACTAAAATGTCCCTTTTTGATTCAATGGTCTCCTCAACTCATCTCTATGCAGCAGAAATTTGGAGCTTAAGATATTTGGAATCTATTGAGTTAGCACAGAGCAAATTTCTCAAACATTCATATTTTTGGCCATGATCAACTCCAAATTATATAGTTCGATTGGAAACTGGCCGATCACCAGTTTTGATGACAGTTTTAAAGAAAATTATAAATTTCTGTATAAAAATATCAGCATTACCAGAACATCGGCTGTCTCGAAAGTGTTTGCAAAAATTGGTGGTTTTGGGCAGTAAGGAGCCAAATCTTTACTTTAACTGGATTTCACAAGTTAAGAAGTTAGCCGCTTCTAATTGTGTTGTATCATAATAATGCCTTAACGATTTTTTGGATTCTAAAATATTAATTATGAATAACAATCCTATTTTAAAAAGCCTCTCTAATAGCCCTCTACTTTAGTATATTTCTCTCTACTATAGTATATTTCTTGATGTAATATTTGTAGATGGTTAATCAACTACATTATGTTGACGTTGTACTATCATAAGAGACAAACTCTTGAAAAAAAAATAAAAATATTTGTATACTGTATTATGCAACTTAGAATTTTATGTATAAATTCATCTCATTTTAATATTGACGTTGTACAATTATAAGAGAATAACTCTTGAAAAAAAAAAAATGAATTTGTTTGAAATACAATACTCATTGTGTTTTCTTGGTGTAATATCTGTATATGGTTAAATCAACTATATTATGTAACTTCGTATTTGATATATAAATTCATCTCATTTTAATGTTGGGATTGTAAGAGACTAGCTCTTGAAAAAAAAAAAATGAATTTGTTTGAAATACAATGCTTAGTGTGTTCTTGTAATATTTGTATATGATTAAATCAACTACATTATGTAACTTAGTATTTTATGTTAATTTTGTGTAATAATAACAGACGAACACTTGGAAAAAAAAAATCTTAATAATTTTTTTTTCTCTACAGGAAATGGTAAATGTAAGATCCTAAAAAAAGGGCCCTTTTATTTTATTGTAGCTTTTATTGTATTACATCCCTTGTGTGAACTAAGTGAACTAACTCACGGAAATTCAGCATACCTGCTTTTTTATCAACAACTAAATTATATGCCATTTAGTTATCAGCATTTAATGTTTTTTAAAATGTACTGTGATATATATTGTAATTATAAAAATAAAAATAAGACTAAAAGGTGTGCTGATATGGCCAAGAAAATTATATATATATGTTAGACTTCTCAGACTAGAAATTACCCAGCAGAAGCGCACTAGTATAAATAAAGCTCCGTTTTACTGGCCTAATCAGAACACCTTATGGTCGAAGCTTAGCAAGATCCTGTCAGGCTGACCGCCAGTATTCTCATTTCCTCCCCTACCCACCTCCCTCCCTCCCTCTTGCTCTCACCTTACACCTTCCTATGCTTGCCTAGTTAGCGGCTTCAGCTGCCGAGTTCCATGGTTATCCCTTGGAACTAACCCCGGCAGCCACCCGACTGGGTAAAGGCAGCTTTGTACTATCAAGCTTACCCTTCCTTCCTGAGTGGTCGGGCTCGAACTCTGGTCCTCAGGTTTCCTTAGGTAGTCGGGCTCGTACCCCGGCTCTCGGCTTTCTTTCCTTCCCTCCTTCCTGAGTGATCAGGCTCGTACCCCGGTCCTCTGGCTTCCTCGGGTAGTCGGGCTCGTACCCCGGCTCTCGGCTTTCTTTCCTTCCTTCCTTCCTGAGTGGTCGGGCTCGAACCCCGGTCCTGAGGCTTCCTCGGGTAGTCGGGCTCGTACCCCGGCTCTCGGCTTTCTTTCCTTTCTTACTTCCTGAGTGGTTAGGCTCGTACTCCGGTCCTCAGGCTTCCTCGGGTAGTCGGGCTCGTACCCAGGCTCTGAGCTTTCTTTCCTTCCCTCCTTCCTGAGTGATCAGGCTCGTACGCCGGTCCTCAGGTTTCCTCGAGTAGTCGGGCTTATACCCTGGCTCCCGGGTTTCCTTACTTGCTTAGTTCAAGCCTTTAGCTGCCGAGGTCCATGCTTATCCCTTGGAACTAACCCCGGCAGCCACCCAATTGGGCAAGGACAGCGTCGCACTGGCAAGCTATTCCCCTACCACCATCCTATCTTTTCACCCCTCTCAATAAGTTTTTGACAGAGGAGAGCAGTAGGTAGACAAATTACAAGACCAAGAGTGATCCCTCTCACTATTAAGGTAACATTGCGGTGTGTCCAGAATAAAAAAAGGCTAGAGCATCGATACACAACAAAGGGCACATAAGTTAAACAATTTAGAAACTATTTGAAAATAATAAACCAATGTGTATGAATTTGTAGCGTTTTTTAAATACTCTTAAGAATTAAAACGCTCTAGAAAGTAAATCATCATAAGGGCACTTTTTTGTTTTTAAATTATTTGAATAAATCAGTTAATTGCTTAAAGAGAAGTTAAATAAATATTACCATCCATCATTCTCATGAATGATAAAATTCATAATTAAAACCCATAAAATTCCCTATTTCCTATCGTAAATAGTAAGTAGGATTTTTCACATCATGATGGAAGAATTCAGACCCACGTAACAAAGTGAGGCAAAATATTTTTTAGGAAGAAGCAAAATTGATATTCGTTTTTTTCGGACCTCAAAAATCCTTAAATATGAATTTTCAAAGCAATCTAAAACTAAAGATTTTTCGCCTAAAATTTCCGGCTTTTCGATTTTTTTTTTTCGAAAATCACTAAAATTACAATAACTTCAAAACGACAAAACGGAAGCCATACGAAAGTTGGGAGTACTTTAAGATCCTATAAACTTCACAACGTCCGTAAATTAATTAAAACCGGAGATAAAAAATAAAACGTTAGAGGAGTTGTTTTATTTTACACCACTTTTTCTCTTGACATACGATCTGAAAGTTATTGGTATTCAGCTTTCCAACGGTTGTAGTAACGTTGACTTTGGATAAAGTCCTGAAAAGTTATGTATGCTTAAGTGAACGCCGGACATCGGCAAGAAAAAGAAATTCTAGCAGAAAAAGAAGTCTTCCTGGGGGCTCTATAAGTGTTGAGACAAAAAATCTATATGGTCAAAAAGTTTGTTATGCAAAAAAAAATATTTTTAGTCTATAATAAACATGATCACATACTTTTATCATACTCAGTATGGCCTTATTTATTGGTATGTGTGTTGTTTATAGTTTAAAGAGAAACGAAAGTTATTATTATAAGTTATAATGCAAACTTTCGCAAAAAAGAAGATCAGAAGAGCGTTGTAAATAAAAATAGTTTCAGCTCTCCTAGTATTATTATGAACACATTGCTAAAGTAATTATGATTAAATTATAATATCATCATTAAGTAATTTTTTAAAAATAATTGTGTTGTATATTAAGTAATACAACAAACATTAATATTATATAGCAGTAAGTTTCGTTTTTATAAAACCTTAATCCATGTATTAATATTATTGAGAAAAATAACACAAATGAAATATTGAGTGGGGTTAGGGGAGGCCCGGTCCCGGACTCAGCTGACGGCGGCCCTGGTTTATGCCCAAAGTAATACCTTCGGTTATCAAAAGATTTATTTATGAAATATTTCACCCAGCAACTATTCTTTGTTTATCTATAATATCTTTCGCAGTGCTCTGAATTTTGTCTAAGGTATTGGAGCAATCGAGTTCCGCCTGACTTCTTCAATACGTTCACCCAATACAGCTTTAAATAGCTTCGCCTATTAATACTGTTACCTGTGCTTATTATTTGTGCACTATATTTATTTAAGGTGTTATTAAAAAATTTGGGAATGCGAATCACGGTTGTCCAATCGATCGATTATCTCATGTATAATGCGGTTGATATCACTTCTAATTGTTGTCCTAATAACCTGGTGACTGTTTGGTACTTTTACTCGACACTCTTCCGTTACATACGACGGCAACATCAATACGTAACGATCGGAGGATGGAGGGTGGGGAGTAGAGCGGCGATATATAACTGAGTAATTACAGGAACTCAGCAGATCACAACCACTCTCCGCAATGAACACGGTGAGCCTTTCTTAGCACTTGTACCATTTCATTTTATTAGTGAGCGCCTGTATCCAAATTTTGGAGCTCATTAAATTTATGTATATCTACAGTAGAACGGATTCTGACGGACCAAGTTTGGATTAATTGAATGAATCCATCAAAATATGTAGGAGCTATATTTTTTATAAGCATATACCTATTACTTTATTATATTGACATATAACCAATAATTGTCGAATCAAGCTTTTTCTGGGTCTGATTTTTCTGGTACAGGATATTATAAAAATACTCAAAAAATATTTTCATTTCGCGAGATTGTCTTGAGAAATTTGCTTAGTATTTATGTATTTACAGTTATATTTTAGGGGGAAGGTCCTTGCATCTTTATTTTTCGTTCATAAAAACAAACAAAAATGTCAAATGCGGTAAGGCCTTATTTGAAAAATACTTATGCTTTGTTTGGATTTCTTACTGCATTCTAAGTTATTTGCTGATTTTTTCTTTATTTTTTTTAAATTTATTATTTATCTATTAAAATTATATTATATATAAATGATTAACTTAAGTCCCGCGACAGTCCATGGAGAGAATATGGAATGGGCTTATGTAAAGACGGAAATGATTCTTAACCTGATTGCAATGTTGAAAGTTAACATAAGGGGTGTACGCAGAATTTTTTTTTCGGGGAAGGGATTTAATAAGAAGTCAAGTAATCACCTAAATATCTATAATCGCCAAATTTGGAGTACGTTTTTAGGATAACCATGAAAATTGGATCAAAAATCGTTATTAAAAATGATAAAAAATACTACTTAAAATAGAAACTTAATTTTTTTTGTATGTTTCAGGGGATGAGGGAGGGAGATATAACCCCCAATTGATTAATATATTTATAGCCAATAGACCCAACTTCAGATAGGCCACTATTTTCATAATAAATTTATAATATATATTATTCATAATATATTATACATTTATATACCTCTAATATATATATATATATATATATATATATATATATATATATATATATATATATAAGTATATATTTATCTGTTATATACTTAACGTTTTTTCAATTATTATTAGACAATAAGCTAATTGTTGTAATTTCTGAGGTGATTAATTATACTCTGAAATGTTCAACATTTTGTTTCTCACTCACCAAATAAATATCGATCTGACACTGGCGGCTATGGGTTTATTTGGTGATTTAGGATAATCGCTTATATCAACTATGAAATTTAGATTAGTTGAAGTTACCGCGAATTTATAAGGTATAGCTTTCGTATTCTGAAATTCATTGCATTATAATGAAATCTTTTCATCTGCTCGGCAGTTTTCTAATGACTTATTTATTAAAATATGTGTTAATGGGCCATTTTTATAAAGAGTTTAATTAACACCTGAAAGGATCAAAATTTCGTTACGGACACATTTCTCACTTTATGATAGCTACTACTAATCCAGGCGACTCCATAAGACAGCTACTTCCGAACTAGAAACAAAAGTTTCTAATAGTATAATTGTCCAACATATCGTTCGTTTGGAAAAAGTGTACCACAATACGATTTTTTTTTCGCTTATAAATCTGCCATTCATGTACATTTCTTTGGAAAAAAAAGTTTTAAGAAATTTTTAGTTTCGATGTTTATCGCAATATGTTTACAATTTATTCTTATTTTTTCATGACTGCCACAATATAATTCAAGATTCATAATTTATCTAACAAAAGATCATTGGATTGTTAGACCACTTTTTTTAACACAAGTGATTTCTCATAATTAATCAAGGATGATTACATTTTGTGTTGTTTTATTATCCGTTTTCTGTATTTGATGATAGTCATGTCTTGACTAATTTCCGAGGTATTTATCATTTTCAGTCAATACACATAAAATCCTAGGTTAAAGTTCATCTGCATCGTATTCGAGGCAAAAGAACTAAACTACAGAAGAAAACCGGCCTCTAAGTCATCACAGAAAATGATTTCCCTCAGTCATTAGTAAGGAAAATTACTCGTATTACGAATCTTTTGTGTACGGGTGGAAAGAAATAGTGGAGCCAAATCGCCAAACCGCCTCCGATGAAAGAAGCGATGGAATGGATAAGAACTTACAGGAAAAATGAAGACAACTTATTTCAAGACTGCTTACTGGCTGTACTGGCAGGTATTGCAACTGCTTCCGAATCTCGTATTACTAAGAGGCAAGGAAGGTAATAAATAAATAAATAATGTAAAAGTTCATTTTGATAGCAGAGACTACAACGATAATTTTTTATGCTATCGATTTGACAATATTGCAAGATTTATAAATACAGAAGCATTTTTTTGCTACCGTTTTCTCAATGTTGTAAGACTTATAAACAAATAACGCGTGATATATATATATATATATATATATATATATATATATATATATATATATATATATATATATATATCACGCGTTATTTGTTTAGATTTAGTTATTTGTTGCGTAGTTAGATAGTTTAGATGTGTATATATATATATATATATATATACACATCTAAACTATCTAACTACTAATAATTTTTTATTACAAGCATATGGGAAGATTTCTCAAGTTCCATCATTTAAGATCAATCTCTCTTCATCGGATTCTATTTTAATTTATACTTTATAATAATTCAACTGGTTCCTTAACATTGGTTTTTGGCTAGTTGTTATAATTATTGTCCTTTTTACTATGAGATATATAAGTTTTGCTTGGTACAGGTTTGATACAGATTAATAGCTTGGAATGGCTAAGACTGGCACATGTTTTATTATACATTAGGATTTCACCATCAGTGAAATAAAAAAAATTACTTTCCATTTCTGGTTTCATTAAAAAGAAATATAACAAGCATTAAATGTTTGATTTCACTTTAATCGCTTTTAGACATAACGATGAAAGTACAAAATAAGTACGAAATTATGCAATAGACTTACAAACATCCGATGGTTTTATCATCAAATGTTTTTTCAATTCATCACAAGATTTAAACGTTAATATTTTCCATCCTGATATAATAAGCCACCTTTGACTAATTGAACCAGTAAGTAGGTCCAAATTGATTGAGAATCATTGATTTTATAAGTTTTTGTTATGTTTGTTTATCAGTTTATCGTTAGATGATGGGTCTTTTTATTTCTGTTCCCAGGTAACTTTAATTCTGAGTATCTGTTTTGCTTTTGCGGCTGGACATGTTGCGCAAAGTGAAACAAGGGTGAAGCGAGGGTTCGAATTTGGGTAAGTCGAATCTATTAAAATAGCTTAAGAATAGTTTTTCAATAATCTTGTTTGCCTTATACTTATTTTTAATACTTCAGCGGAGATGATGAGGAACACGATCATTTGGACTTCGGTGGACACGACTTTGGTGGATTTGGCTTTGGTGGTGGGCACGGCAGTGAATATGGCGGTGGATATGGTGGTGGATTCTTGCATCACCACGAACCGGAGTTCCACGAGAGCACCAAAGTAATCCCCGTCCACAGAACATTGAAGGTACCTGTACCTCACCCGATCCACCACGAGATCAAGGTCCCTGTGCCTGTCAAAGTACTTGAACCATACCCTATTAAGATCCCGGTTCCTGTCAAGGTTGAGAAGGAAGTTCGTGTCCCAGTTGAGAAGATCGTCGAGTACCCCGTTGAGAAACTGGTTCCAGTGAAAGTGGTGAAGAAGGTACCCTACCCAGTTGCAAAGCCGTACCCAGTGCCAGTTCCTGTATACAAACTCAAGTTGGTTCATCACTCGAAGAAAATTTACGATTGGTGATAACTTACATTAGCCATATTTTTGTAAAAACTACGTTTTTGTCTAATTTTGTAAACTATTGTACATATTAGAATCACAGTGGTGATCAATAATTTTATAATAAATCTTTTTTTTTATAAATAAGATTTTATATTTTTCGCCTTTTGTATCTACCTTTATATTTCTCATGATCAGACTATTCTTTGTGGATTATAGTGAAAAATAAAAAAAGTTGGTCCGTGTTTTCTAATAAGTAATTGTTTACTCCAGTGGTAATACCTTTTTAATTTGTTTTTTAAAGATATCATTTTATTTAAACAAATGTATTTAAATTTTCAAAATCTTTAAGAAAAAAGTGCTTAAAATTTTTAGTATCATTCAAAATATTTGTTTTAGCGAAAATTGAATCCAAGGAAACGATAAAATATAAAATATGCTTATAAAATATGTCTTCTCCCCCCTCCAGATCTTGGAAAATGGCAACAAGAAAAAAATAGATTTTTAACAAATGGTAAAAAATGAAAAAAATAACTAGACTATCTGAAATTTACGATTTATTAAAAGAAGGCAATAAAAATTCAATCGTTTGCCTATACTGCATGTTGTAGAACCGACTATCGGTTTCGTGATTACTTCCTGTACGCAGTAAAGAAAGGTATTGTAATCGCAAAAATTTTGGTATTCAGATTTCAACCGATTTATACATTTTGACCATCCCTGAATTCATTTTGTCTAGTTTCGTCGTGACGTCTGTACGTACGTTTATTCGTATCTCCCATAACTCGAAAATGGTTTGCGTTAGTCGTAGAAAGTTGGACTTTCGTGTTAAGAGTTTTTGTAAAATCTAGTTGTGAACTTCCATTTTTAGTTACTACATGATTATCGGAAGTGGTACTTTACTTGAAGGTCATCATAAACTTTCATAAATTTTTTTATTAAACTGTAATATAAAACATTTCAAATTTGGTATATAAAACTTTTATATAATATAGATAACATATTGGATTTTGGTCAAAATTGGCTTACCGGAAATGATACTTTATTTAAAGGTCATAATATGCTTTCAACAAAAATTATATTAAAATATAACGCAAAACAGCTCAAATTTGGTGCAGACAACTTTTATTTCAATATACATCATATACTAGATTTTGGTTAAAATTGGCTGGCCAGAAGTGGTACTTTATCTGAAATTGTACTGATTATCCAACTGGTATGAAATATTATATATAAGTATCTTTCCTTTATGGGAAGATCTGATTAGATTTTGTTTATAATTGACGAACCGGAAGTTGTATTTTATTTATAGTTCTACAAAGATTTTAGTAAAAAAATAATTTACATATAATCGTATTCTTTTCAAATTTGGTATTGCAGGCTTTTATGTCATTGAAAATAAAATATAAAATATTATTAAATATAAAGTATAAAATTTCGGCTATCAAATACCAATCAGAAGTTGTACTCCAACTACTTTCCAAATACTTTTCACTCCAAATAGAATTTGGTGAAAAAATATGTGTAAATTTAATCGAATTCTTTTCAAATGTATTAGAGACTTTTATATCATTGGGAATAATACCCAGTAACCGGAAGTAGTACTTCACTTGAAATTCCAAAATTCTTTTTAATATTGAACTGGCGCAGGTTTTTTAAATGGCTTTCTATTAATAATAGAAATAATAGTGTCAAATTAATGCTTTAGAAAATAAAATTCTGAGTCTACCACATCCAGAATTACGTCTCAGGGCAACGTCACCATTAATCGTCGTCAATAGACGTCACGACGCCGAGTATCGTTTTTGAGATATTCCTATCCTCGGAAACTTTTCAAGCAATCTTAAGATCACTTTTTGAGCCACCGATTTATAATTTAATAGGCGTACAGGGAAGTCTTGTTGTGTGCACATCATATATTTTCATTTTTACCTTATTGAAATTACTATTTCGAATGAGATATGATTTCTTCAGTTGGAATGCCCTCTTATAAAACAACTATTAATTTTTCTGTATATATGAAGTTTATTGTAGGTAACTAACTTAAAAAAGGACCTTTTGGATGGAGCTTAGGCTGAATTAAGGTAAAGCATTTTTCCACTTTCTAATTTCAGGCAGTTGCCTTGTCAAATAGCCACCATCTTGAATTTTGTTTTGACAAAATGGGCTGAGGGACTAAAATGCAAATAAACTTATAAAATTTGGGCTGCATGTTAGCACCGGAAAGAAGAAATTGATTCGACAGGTTTTTCAAAAAGTTTATTCGAATTTCAATAAAATTATAGTCACTATTACTTTGGCATACATTGTAATAGGTTTTTTATAATAAAAAAAAGAGTTTTGATCATAATTGAAAAAGCACAAAATTTGGTCTAGACTTAAAAAGATTAGTTCTATCTACAACAGTAAGTTATAATCAATGGATATGACAAAAAATTACAAGACCAAAATCGTCGATCTCACAGAATCAGTAGCTGCTGATGCTATCCCTTTGTTGATAGGTATTACCGTTTAGTCATAACAGACCTTCAAAGACAGATTTTACCGATTTTTAAGTCGTGTCCACCATTTTGATTTTTTGGGGATTAGCACATTAATAATTTTACTTTTTTGGAATTTTCCTTTTGGTTACAAACTTAAAGCTACAAGTTCGTTAATTTTATAGAACATTTAGCGAAGTAGTTTAGAAGTTGTACAGATGATTGAGTGAGGGAGACAATCTAGTTGTGAGTGAGTAGGTGTACAGTATTTAGATTCGAAAGATGTATAAGGTACTCTCTAAACACAAAATTTGATGCTCTGCAAATTTATTCGAAATATTTTTAATGTAGAATAGCACAATTGTACAATTCCGTGGTATTGGCCATAGGTGGGGAGCCAACGGTCTCGAGGCCACAAGTGGCCTCCAAGAATCGGCGTATCCTCCAGGAATTATTCCTCTTATATCTCGTAAACGGATGAATGTTTTTTCGCGGTTGGAATGATTTTTCAACTATTTAGAAGTAGCCTAAAAGTGAAATGAGAACGAAAATTTTCCGACTTTTTATTAGCTTTTTCTCTTGTATCTCGTGTACGGATGAATAAGTTGGGCAGCAGCTTCGCCCTTTAGACCCTTGATGAAAGCAGCAAGAACTAGACTATCCACCTGATTGCGGTCCCAGGCCACGGGCTCGTCAGTCCTCCCCCGGACCATCGTTCGTTCTCCCAATCTTCGGCACCTGTCCGTATAATATACCCTCCCCGGTTCGTTGCACGACCGAATTTAAATCTAACAGTCTCTGAGCAGGTGTCGATAATTCTCGAAAACGATCCCTCAGAACGGTCTTGTACTGTTGGAAAGGTACTGCCGGGCCCCTTAGCTCCGGTCGAGCTGAAACACAAGCTGCAGCTTGCCCTATTAATTTAAGGCGGCATACAAGTTTTAGGTCCTCTTGTGACCACACTCCCGCAATGCGCTACTGCCTCCAGGTCAGTCAGAAATTCCTCTAAGGAACCTCACTGTCACTACCTCTCCAGGGCCGGATCATATTCTGTAGACTTAGATCCTGCTTAATTTTAGTGGTTGGCTCCTCCCTGGGCCCTGAATGAACCACCGTTCGCTGGCCGGATCTCTTTGTTTCCTCCAGCTCATTGCGCGTCAGCTCTAACTCGGCCCGCAAACGTGCCAAGTCTTCACTTGCGGTACCCTTTTCTGTAGGCATCACGAACTACAAAACTTTTACTTATTTTATTTTTAATTTTCTGGACAACTTTATTTGTGTTTAATAACAGACAAAAATGAATTTTTACTTCAAAAATAACAAAACAATGATATAATAATGATTTTTTTTTCTTTTTCTAATTTTCCGTCTCAAAAATTATCAATTATAAATAATGATTGATTATCCATAACAAATATAAGCAACTATATCATTTATGACAAAAAATGCTAAAAACGCCGAACCATGCGCGGTTCGCGAGTTATAGACCGAGCGCCTTTTTAATCCCTTGGTACTAGGAGCGCACCCCCCCCCCCCCCTAATCGACCAGTCGGCCTCAGCGCTTATCAGTAGAATTTACTACTGATCCCACACCTGACACCAGTGTAACGAGATACATAGAGGATTATTGTCAATACACACAAACTACACTCTTCTGTAAAGAGATACCTATATTTACAATGACTATTTATAATTGGTGTAACGAGAAACATGTAGGATTATTTCCAATACACATAAACAATACTCTTCTGTAAAGAGATACCTATATTTACAATGACTATTTATAATTAACACACAGTTTACAGAATGTTCCAAGTACACTATTAATATCTCTTAACAGTCCAGCAACGATAGAGAAGATAGGAGAGCAAGGAGAGGAGTAACAGTTGGACCACCACAATCAACTCACACAGTCACCAGCCATCAGTCTCAAATAGGCCCTCTTAGCCCCACTCACTCGCTCTCCCCACTCTCAAGTATCAGCCCCCACCATCTTCGATGTCACGTGCCATACTCATCACTCCTTATAGTACAAATAATTTTTCTACTATTTAGAGGTTAGCTAAAAAGAAAATGGTGTGAAAATTTTTCGACTTTTCATTCACTTTTTCTCTTGCCTATACCTCTCGAACGGATTATGGCGGTTTCTACGATTCCTGGAGTATATGAAGGTGGGATAAAAGAAAAACTAGGGTGGAAATTTTCTGACTGACTTTTCACACGCTTTTCCTCTTATATCTCGTAAACGATTTTGTTCGTAAACGATGTTTTTTCACGGTTCAAATGATTTTCCAACCATTTAGAGGTAGCCTAAAATTGTAAGGGGAATGAAAATTTTCCGACTTTTTATAAGCTTTTCCTTTAATATCTCGTAAACGGATTTGCGCGGTACATACAATTTTCAAAGTATATGCAGGTAGGCCAAAAGAAAAAATTGGTGCGGTGCGCGCATCACACAACCTAATTGTAACTTTAATTATTACCCTAAAATAATAATATTTTTAACATAATTTTAAATAGTTCACACAAACACTACTAGAAATAAATTCAGCAACATGTATTTCTTCTAGTCTTCTCTTACAATAGTACAATAATAGAGTTTTTTTAATCAATTTTAGTACGACAATTCTGTACACTATATATATTTGATTTATCAAGCTAAAAATATATTTTAAAAGTTTCGGTTTTGTTTCGATGGAAGTATTTTGTTTCCATTAGGTAATATAAAAGTAGAAATTATCAAGTTAATTTCTACTTTTATATTATTACATTACATTATTACAGAGCGTATTTGAGTTGACAATAAGTTGGCGGTTTGGAAGGAGAAGGTTCGGTCGCATCCGTTACTTTCGGACGCGATCGTTTTTCCATCTTGAGTGTTATAGTCCTTATAAGATATGCTGTATCTTTGCTAATACTGGTCATATTTAAGTAATTATTATTTTTTATTTTTTAGAGAATTTAATTATCTTACGTTTGACATTATGCAAGCTTCATCAATATCGTTAGAGCGGTTTCCGAGAAAAATTTAAACAAGTGTAAAATCGATGATATATTTGGCACTTCCGGTTAATCTGATACGCTATATCTTTGCTATTACTGGTCCAATTTCGTTAATTCCTTTTTTTTTTTTTTAATGGACATAAAATGTAGAAATTTGCTTTACTCTAATTTCGATTAAGGTGGCCTTCTTGGAAAAACTAATAGTTTCCGAGATATTGGCAAAAAAAAATTACAAAATTTTGTATTCTTTTGCAACAAAAACAAGGTTCCGGTCAAAATATCTGTCAGCAAAGCTCAAATACGTGTTCAGCGACAAAAAATCTGGGATGAACCAAAATTTACGACTGCAACAAAACTTTCCTATATTTTTCCACACTTTGTATTATAGAATAAAAATTAAAATAATGTAATATGTTCATAAATAATAATAATAAGTGATTCAAATTAGTTCCCACAAGTCGGACGTAGTTCAGTATTAGTGTTGGCTACTGAACTACGCCCGACATGAGGCAACCTCTCCATTCGAATCCTCATAAGAATATAACTTTTCACTGATACTAAAACACGAAACTGTCACTGCACCTAAACGGCACTGATATTCGTAAATTGGCCCTTATTGCTATTCTTCTTTTTTTCAGAGATTTGTTCTCAAGATTCTGATTCTCCTAATATTTTATAGGAAGCTCCAAAAATTATAATTCAATAAAATTCAGCCCAAAAATAGGGCTATAAGTTTACTGCTGAACTATTGAACTTTTGGCTTTTATTTATAAGTTCCAGGTTTGTTTACCAACTATTATCGGTTATTCCATTTGATATAAAAGTTGGATAAGATGATTATAGAAAATATTTAATTAGTGATGAGACTACTTTTGTTGATGCATTACGTGTGTGATTCTTATTGTTCATACTATACGCCGAAAATGTGTTCTTATACGATAAAAGGTATTAATTTTTTTTTCTATTGATACACGTGTAGGGTACGAAATCAGATACACGTTAGCGTAATTGAGTTATTGGACCAGTGCTTCCTATCTATCCTTTCTCTTTCAGCCCCTAGAAAGGACCACAAGATTACTGTTACTGTAAGGGACAGGAAGACCAAGTGTAATTACTTTCACTGCAATGTTGTTTAAAAGTTCTCAAATCGGTTTCTGACAAGATTAAGTAAGATCTGTAACAATCGCATAGCCTAGCCTCCTAAACTGCACTTTCTTGAACTGGCTTGAACATGAATTCATCTACCGCTTGCGTCGAGCGAAAGGGGAAGAGAAAGATAATAATAAATGAATTATTTGCAAAATTTTTATAATTAATTTTTGTAAGACTGAATTAAAACATTACAAATCATATTTGAGTGAGTAAGGAGCTCAGATTCGTAAGAAATCTTCAGAAATCACGTAAAACATGCATGAAATACTATCCAATTCAAGCTTAACGATTTTTAATTTTGTTATAGATTTTATTTCGAAAATCTTTTTTAACTTTTGAGATTATTTTTTCAGAAATACTGAACTGAATAATATGAAAAGTCAGGCTACCATAAAAAATCGGACTATGATAATCACAAAAATCTAATCAAAAATATTTTAAATTTATTTATTATTTCACTATATGCATTAAAGGATTTATTATTAAAGGATTAAAAAGTATTGTAATCGCGAAAATTTGCGGTTTCCTGATTTCAACGGAAATATATATTTCGACCATTTCTGAATCCACTTTGATTAGTTTCATTGTGACGTCTGTACTTTCGTATCTCACATAACTCAAAAACGGTTAGCCGTAGAATGTTGAAATTTTATATTTGGGATTAGAGTAACATTTAGTTGTGCACCTCTCTTTATGGCCACTATCACTATTACGATCACCGGAAGTGGTACTTCAGTTAAAGGCCAACAATAATCATCAAACATTATATTAAAATATATTTCAAAACATCTCAAATTTGGTATATAAGACTACCAATATAAATCATACAATAGATTTTGGTTAAAATTGGCTTGCCGGAAGTGTTACTTTACTTGAAGGTCATGACAAACTTTCATCAAAAATTATATAAAAATATAATTAAATACATCTCTAATTTGTTATATAATACTTTTCTATCAATATAAATAATATAGTAGATTTTGTTTATAATTCTCCAAACGGAAGTGGTACTTTATTTGTAGCCTTATACAGATTTTAATAAAAAAAGATGCTTAAATATAATCGTATTATTTTAAAATTTGATATTAATGACTTTTATGGCATTGCAAATAAAGTATTAAATTTTGGCTGCCGAATACCAATCGGAAACTGTACTATTCTTTTAGCTCCAAATAAAATTTTGAAAAAAAAATGTCTAAATTTAATCGAATTCTTTTCAAATTTAGTATTAGAGACTTTTACATCATTGGGAATAATTTCAGTAACCGGAAATGGTACTTTACTTTAAATTCCAAACTGCTTTTGTGTATTGAATTGGCGGAAGGTCGTGTGCTGGTTATATCAGATGTTTTAAATGATTCTTTTCATTTTAGAAATAAAGGCGTCTAATAAATGTTATATAAAATAAATGATATGAAAATAAAATTCTGAGTCTACCACGTCCAAAATTAAGACTCAGGACACCGTCACAAGCTGCGTGCTAGACCTCGCGACGCCGAGTGTCGTTTTTAAGATACTGCTATCTTCGGAAACTAGTAACCAAATTCAGGATCATTTTTTGAGCCACCGATTTATATTTGGTGTAAAATGAAGTCATCTGGTGTCCACAACAGAAATTATAATTAATTTAATTTAATTATTACTATTTATAATTATTATTTATATGTAATAATTTTTAAGTATCTTACAATTTGTTCTACTATTAACAATAAAAATATATAATAATAATTTTTTCCCACAAGAGCACGATGTGTCCGTTGCCGATTTCGTCCAGCGTTTCGTCCAAGGAGCCTTAGGAATTGAAGAAAAAAAATCAAACATGCTGATATTGCTTCATTTTGTATCTGGAGTTCGAAAAATGATATCGGTATGGTTTACACAATAAAACATTTGGTTTTGAGACTGCATCAAAGGAAATGTACAAATGGTAAAAATAATTGCTTTATGATTAATAAATTTAAAAAGAAATGTTTAAATTATTATTTAAACTAGCTTTATAGATTTTTATACAATAAAACCCGTATTTTGATTCAGTACACCAAAAAGCTTTATGTTAAAAATAACAACGAAAAGAAAAAAAAAAAAAAAAAAAAGAAATATATATATATATATATATACATATATATATATATATATATTTTTTTTTTTTTTTTTTATATGTATAAAAAATATAAATATATATATATATATATATATATATATATATATAAAATATGTATATATATATTTGAATCGGCTAAATAGGATTCCTGAATTGTAGGCGATTTTTTGGAATCTTAAAAAACAAAATTGAAGTGTATTTTTTGTGGAATAACGAAATTTTTAGACGTTTTTTTTTTATTTTTCTAAAAATTTGAATATAGGAGCTTTTTAAAGTGCTAAAATCTAATCTTTCACTAGTTTTTTTAATATAAATATTTGTTATATATACTTCGCTCGATGGAAGAATACTCTTTTCACTACATATAGTTAGTTCTATGGACCCTTCAGACCGCTCTGAAATTTAATTACTTAATTTAATATAGAAGATAAAATAGTTTTTATTCATTATCAGCAAGAAATGGAATTAAAAGGTAATGTGTAGGTGATAAATTGTACCTAATTTTATTTTTTAAATTTTATCACTCAAATATTCACTATTTCCTTTATTATTTGGCTTCCTCATTACCGAAGGTAGGGAAGCTTTATATTCATGCAGGAAACGAAAAGATAAATTGTCCTGTTTATAATGTATTGAAATTATCGAACGAATCTGACTATATAACATTTTAACTAAAAATTACCAACCGGGTTAAAAATTTTTAAAGATTTCAACAATGATAATTCAGGAATACTTTGACTATTTCAAATTAAATTTGAAGCGTCGGTAAAAGTTCATCATGCATTACAAACAACGTTATCCGAAAAAAAATCAATTCAATTTTAATTTGTTCAAACATATTATTTTTTTACATCCACCTTTTAACACTATGCGATAACTGTCATGGATGGAAATAAGAACCTTCTTTCAAACGAGTCCAAGAACATCGAGATCGGATGCACTGAAAAAGAGATACAGAGCTTCTAAACGAACCGTAATTTCGTGGCCTCCAATTTTTTGAGCCCCCTCGGTACTGGAAAAAAAAAATCTGTCATTATCAACTATACAGATTTTTTGCTGAAAAAAATCAAAATATGCCACCATTGCTGGTGTAAAAAAAAATTAAAAGGCTAGTTCAATTAATAATTTGAACATTTCTTAAAATTTATTTTAAATTTGACCAAATTTATTTTCAATTTGCTTAACATTGACCAAAAAGCAATTGTTTTTTAATGTTTTTGCATTTTATTTAAATACTCTGAAAAGCTAATGTTTTGGTGGATATATGGTTTATCATTTTTCTAACTCTAAATACAAAATAAAGCTATTTCAGTGGGTTTCTCACACTCTGAGACTTTCAACTCCTAGGGTCCATTGAACGAAACGCTGGACCATCTCTTGATTTTTTTTTCGATGTAAACTTGCCAAAAAACATTTGACCGAAATCGATGATGGACACATCGTTCACTCTCCTTGTCAGTTAAATATTATTTCTTTGATTCTAGATAGTCTGTTCAAAGAAAATCATCACAGCAAAAACATAATATTTAGACGACGATTTTAAACATATTTCTCTGGAGGATCATTAACTTTAACGACTCGTGATGAAACTCTAAGGTATAGCGGAAGAAAGCTTAAGTGTTGATGGATTTTATTTTTATTATACACTTTTGTAAATGTTTTGTTTATATAACATGATCAGATTTTTGGTTTATTATTTTTTTAAAGTTATTTCAAATTTAAAAAAACTAAAAACGCCTAACTAAAAAACTAAAAACGCCCAATTAAAAACTATTCCAAATGTTTATTTCCTTCTTTTTTTTTTTGGTGAAAGTATCGCTTAATTAAGATGATTACTCGAAATCTACGAAATAGCAATTAGATAGTAAGTCATCGGCTTTAAAACATGTTAGGTAAGTGCTGATCAGATGCTTTGTAACATTAGCCCAGTTATTAATTCAGGAGAAGCAGTTGAACTACTTTATATAACCGTAAGTTATATAACTGGTACTGTATCTGAATTCATCTTTCTAATGTACGTTATTAATTTCCAGCATTAACTTTTATTTATATACATTAATTAACCATTCTAAATTAAAAGTTTTTATAAGATAAAATGACTCCAAAAACATGAGTTCTTAAAACACGATCAAGTAACAGACATTGCTTTTCAAATCTATTGTCAGAATAATGGTAGTTGGCTTTTCCGGGGTGTTTAGTAGATAACACTTTTTTTCGTATCCATTTTTATTATTTGGAATCAATAAATACATATTTATACTTACATTAAGCTATGTCCACACTGTTCGGCTTTCGGGTTCGACTTGCAATTCTACATGACAAACGGAGAAGGAAACTTGAGGCATGCGATATCGAATAATTATTTTTATTTGATTACTGATAGGAAATTATAAATAAATTTATTCACGGAATAGTATAATAACGAATAATTGGGGTTTTCATTATTTATTACTATTTTTATGTATAAAAGTTGGCCAACACTGGTCAATGCGCCTCACCAAAGTCAATCAGTGTGGACTATAATAATTTACTGTCAATAAAATAGTCCATAACAACGACAACACATACGGACTTTTTATCTTCGCATCCATCATAGGCTCATATATCCATTATATGGGCATACCGGCAGAATAATTATGGTTGCAGTTGGCATACCCATCAATACGCGTAGATGACTTAAAAGGTGCTGGATGAAGGATCTTCTTCCGTGAATCAAGTCCGAGAAGAGGTGCTGCTGGGTATTGCCCTTCTATTGCTAATGAGAAAGTTAGTCTTTTCAACTGGAACGAAAAGGACGCAACCTGTTTAGTACAAGTTGGTTTTGCCATATTTGAAAAAGTGATGTGACCTAAACTGTTACAGATTAAAACTTAATTTTTTTTTATTTTTATGATTCTAGTTATACATAACCAGCATATTATCATCATTACGACGTAACTTATGCAGCACGTGTACAGTTGTAAACCGGAATTTTTCAAGTTTGGAAACCTTTATATTAATTCTGAGTACGACTACTAAACTGAAAAAAAACAACTATATTTGGAATAAACGCACAGGCACACACCACCTTAATATAGCATTTCCAAGTCAATTGTAACCTTTTCCAAATCAATTGTCACCTTTTCCAATTCAATTGTAACATTTTCCATTTCAAATGTAACTTTTTCCATTTCAATTGTAACCCAACCGGACATGAATTAATTCAATATTATTTATTTTATTATTGGAAAATTTTAATTACATTAATGACTTTTGAAATAATTTCGGCATATTCTTTCGGTATTTTTTTCGTTTATTAGAAATTTAATATTAAGTGCTGATTTCAAGTAGATAGTTTAAATTGTTTAAATAAAATTGTTTATTTATTTTTAAATATTTATTATTTTGTATTTATTATTGTATTGTATTTATTATTGTATTTATTTAGTGGGGAGAGGGTGGGTTTCATAGATTTGGTGATCGTTCATTAGGTTTTCGAAGTTGTTAATGTCAAATTTACTACCGAAATTTTGTTCGGCCACGAGTTTTTCTATTTAATTATTAGTTTTCAAAATTTTTCGGTATAGGCATCGTTTACTAGGTTTTCAAGGGCGCTATCTCCGAATTCGCTATCGGATTTCCGATCGCGATGCGCATTTAGTTTTTCCGTTGCTATTGAAGATTTCTATGATAAAGGAGTCGTTTATTAGGTTTTCGAGAGTTCTGATTCCATTTTTTTAGTTGGGTTTTGGATCGCGCATGCGTGTTTTGCACATCCGTTACTGTTGCAGTTTTCTGTGATACAGAGATCGCTAATTAGGTTATTGAGGGTTCTGATTCCATTTTTTTGGTTCGATTTTGGATTGCACTTGCGCGTTTTGCATTTTCTTTACTGTTGGAGTTTTTATGATAAAGGTATCGTTTATTAGGTTATTGAGGGTTCTGATTCCATTTTTTGGGTCCGATTTTTAATTGCACATGCGCGTTTTGCATTTCTTTTACTGTTGGAGCTTTTTATGATGAAGGTATCGCTTATATGGTTTTCGAAGGTTCTGATTCCATATTTTTAATTGGATTTTTAATCGCGCATGCGTATTTTGCATTTCCGTTACTGTTGGAGTTTTTTATGATATGGGATGGTTCATAAGGTTTTCGAAGGTTCTGATTCCGTCATTTGCACTGATTTTTTTATCGAGCATGCGCATGACGAATTACTATTGCAGTCGATATATCTTTGGTACTGGTATCGATTATTAGGTTGTTGTGGGTTCTGATTCGATTTTGTTAATTGGAATTGTGATTATACCAGCACTCTTTCATTTACTGATACTGTTGAAGTTTTCTTTGTTATACAATCGTTAATTAGGTTTTTGCGAGTTCTGATTCCTTTTTTCAAAATTTATTTTTTATCGAGCATGTGAAGTTCAAATTGCAATTTTATTTGACATTTTTTTGAGTATATCGTCCTATAAAACCTAATAAACAATAACTTTACCGAAGGTGAAATGATTACGGTTATCCAAAATGAGTATATTCGATAAAATATACAATTCCAACAACTAAATCAGAATAAATCTAATAAACGACCCTTATAAACGAATAAAAGTTCAATAAGAGCAGTAAATCTGCGAAATGCGCAGATGGGATAACAAATCCGGTGGCAATTTCGAAAATATGATGATTGATGACTTCATAAACGATACCTATACCATAGAGATGTCAACATTAATAGTAATTCGAAATGCGCATGCTCGATAAGAACCTTCGAAACCTTATAAACGATCCCTTTATCATAGAAATCAACAGTAACGGAGAAAAGCAAAATGCACATGCGCGTTCTGAAATCCAATTCAATAAATAAAATCATAACCCTCGATAACCTAATAAACGATCCCTTTATCATAGAAAACTCCAACAGTGACGGAAATGCAAAATGGGTATGCGCGATCCAAAACCAAACTAAAAAAATGAAACTCTCGAAAACCTAATAAACGATCCCTTTATCATAGAAATCTTCAATAACAACGGAAAAACGAAACGCGCATGCGCGATCGGAAAATCCGATAGTGAGTTTGGAGATAGCTCCCTTGAAAACCTAGTAAACGTTACCTTTACCGAAGAATTTTGAAAACTAATAATTAAATAGAAATACTCGTGGCCGAACAAAATTTCGGTAGTAAATTTGACATTAACAAATTCGAAAACCTAAAGAACGATCACTAAATCGATGAATCCCACACTCCACCCACTAAATAAATAAAAAATAATAAATATACAAAAATAAATAAACAATTTTATTTTAAAAAATTAAACTACCTACTTGAAATTAGCATTTAATATCAAATATCTAATACGCGAAAAAAATGACGAAATTATTTCAAAAGTCATTAATGTAATTAAAATAATTATTTTTCAATAATAAAATCAAAAATATTGAATTAATTTATGTCCGGTTGGGTTACATTTGAAATGGAAAAAGTTATATTTGAAATGGAAAAGGTTACAATTGAATTGGAAAAGATGAAAATTGATTTGGAAAGCGTTACAATTGAAATGGAAAAGGTGACAAATGATTTGGAAAAGGTTACGATTGAATTGGAAATGCTATATAAAGGTGGTATGCTCGTTTCGAAAATGAGAGTATACACAATTTTCTTTCATTTAAAAAAAATTATCATTTTCTAAATTAAAGTTTTTTAGAAAGCATATTCAATGAATTTAGAAGAAAAAAATCTGGTGCGGTGCGCGCATCACACAACTTTCCCTTAACATCCTATAATAATTATTTTTTTAATATAATTTTAAAAAGTTCACATAAACAATACTTGAAATAAACTTAGCAGCATTCACTTCTTCACATCTTCTCCCACTTAAGTACAATAAAACAGTTTTTTTAAAAAATTTTAGTACAACAATTCTGTACACTACCTATAATAGTATGTCAAGTTACAAATATATTTTAAAAGTTTCGGTTTAGTTTTCATGGAAACATTTTCTTTCCGTTAAATAATATCAAAGTAGACATTATTAAGTTAATTTCCGCTTTTGTATTTTTACACTACATTATTACAGAGCGTATTATTGACAACAGATTGATGGATTAGTGGGAGGAGGTTCGGTCGCTTACTCCTTTCGGTTATTCATGTAGGGTAGTTCTAATCCTCATGAGATACTCCGTATGTTTGCTAATTTCGGTCCGATTTCGATGATTCCTCTTAAATTACTTTATTACAGAGCATATTGTTTACAACAGATTGGCGGATTGGTGGGAGAAGGTTCGGTCGCATTATCCCGTTATCCATCTTAGGGTCTTGTGCTCCTCATAAAATACGCTGTATCTTTGCTAATACTGGCCCGATATTGATGATTCTTTTATTGTTTTTTAGATAATTTAATTACCTTTCATACTATTGCATGCATAATCTTAGTCAAAATCCATACTTTTTAAGCTATGCGCAAATAAAATATTCTTTTCATCATAACTTTTTTCCCTGCATTTCCTCGGTGATGTTTTATATGAATGAAAAGTTAAAGGCCTTTATGAATAATAATTTAGGCAAGTTTCATCAAAATCGTTTGAGCCGTTTTCGAGAAAATTATAAAAAAGTGTAAAATCGATTATATAAAGTGGCACTTCCGGTTAGTCAATTTTGACAAAAAAGATGTTGTAACATCCCAAGAACTTACCTATCTTAAATGCATAATTTCAGTATCGTAAGACTTTTCGTTTTTGAGCTAGACTGATCACATACACACAGACACAGACCATCCCGGCTGTATTGATCTATTTAATTTCTATTCAATTGACCTTGGGATCTAGTGAATATATTTATCATCCTTGGGATGTGAAGGGAGGAATCTATTTATTATAAGCTACATAACGCTGTAGTTAAGTGGCATACGCAGGGAGGGAAATTCAGAGGATATATCCTCCAACAATTTTTTTAAGAAAACAAAAAATGATTTTCATATAAAATGATATTTTGAGTAACAATTTTCATTCTTATCCTTAAAAATGTCGCCCCATTTGGCAATTTTAGACACCAAATGGCCTTACCTTCTCACCAGTCTCCGAAAAAAAATTCTGCGTACACGCCTGCTGTAGTACCGGGTGTTTACATTAAAATTGCACTTCTTGGTTTTTATTCCGTCATTAATCCAAGCTGTAACCGCATGTGACATCTATTCATTGTATTATGAATAACTCCTTACAGAGTGCTCATACGAAAAAAATACATAAAACAATTTCTGTGTGCGCTTGAGCATACAGTACATATCTTCTACCGTTTGTGAGTAATAGTCCGTGTGTATGCGTGTGTGTATGTTTTTTTTGTGTGTGTGTGTCAATAGATGGACGTCGCGACGCCGACTGTCTTTTTTTTAGCTGCTATTTTCGGAAACTAGTAGCCAAATTCATGATCACTTTTTGAGCCATCGATTCGATCGATATAAATTGAATAATTTATCTAAATAATAATAAACACCCCGAGAATTAAACTATTAAACTATAAATCGGTGGCTCAAAAAGTGACCCTAAACTTGGTTACTCGTTTCCGAAAATAGCAGTACCTCAAAAACGACACTCGGCATTGCGATGTCCACCTATTGACACATACAGACACACACCAACACACACACATATGAAGCGGAAGAAACCGCTTAACATATATCTTATTCTTCTACTGCAGACTTGTTCAGCTCACAAATGGGGAGGAAAAAAAGTATTTCACACTCAATTTTAACACTTAAACCAAGTACCTAATAAAATTGTTTAATTAAAGAGGAAAAATAATAGCGTTTATAACCTTTATCACCGAACCATATGATTTCTGTAATAAATGTCGATATACCTTTTGATGTAAGTTCCTTATGACCTTCAAGTAAGGTACCCCTTTCGGATCTTCAATTTTAATCAAAATCTATAACATTACTTATATTGATATAACAGTCTAATTTACCAAATTTGAAATGTTTCGCATTATAATTTAATATAATTTTATTAATACTAATTAAAAACCAGTAATGATCTTCAAGTAATGTACCATTTCCGATAATCAAAAAAGGAGGTTCACAACTAGATTTTACAATAATCCTAAATACAAAATTTTAACTTTCTAAGGCTAACCGTTTTTGAGTTATGTGAGATACGTACGAACATACAAACGTACGTACAGACGTCAAGACGAAACTAGTCAAAATGGATTCTGGGATGGTCAAAATGGGTATTTCCGTTGAAATCTGAAAACCGAAATTTTTCGCGATTACAATACTTCCTTTACTGCGTACAAGGAAGCAAAAAGATACAATATTTTGACATTATGAACTATATAAAATACCATCACATTCTTTAATTTTACTCGAACTCAGTGTTTTTAAAACAAGATGATATTTATGGTAAATAGATGCAAAATATATTTAAGCAAATCTAACCTCTTATATTTTCTCGTGTGAAATAGTTCGAAAATTTTCGTAGAATAATAGATTATTTATAAATGATAGTTGTCCAGGTTTGTTTCGTAATATTGATTTAAATAATGAATTTAAATAAAAAGAAAATAAAAAAAAAAACACTCCAGGTTTATATTTTGTTTATGTAGAAATTGTTCCTTATATCAATCATGTTTTAAATTTTGCATTCACTTATAAAACCTACATTTGGTTGAGGGGTAACTTTATCTAAAACGGTTGATCGGAAATAAACAATGTAAATCACTAAAATCTGAGAATGCGCGAAAATATTTGTACAATACAGTGTTTACGCAGATGAAAGAATTCACCCATTCACGAGATATAAGAGGAGAAGCGAATGTTAGAAATTGTTAAAAAGTTAGAAAATTCTTCGCTCTCTTTTTCCTTTTAGGCCACTTCTAGACAGTCACAAAATTGTTTAAATCGCGAAAATCCATTCATTCTATAAGGGCAATCGCGATTAGAAAGTCGGAAAATTTTCGCAGTCATTTACTTTTAGCCTACCTCTAAAAAGTCGGAAAAATTGTTATAAGAGCGAATATCCATTCTCATGTTCACGAGGTATAAGAGGAAAAGCGAATGAAAAGTCGGAAATTTTCACACTTGTGTTTCCTTTTCATCTACAAATAGTCGGAAAATCGTTTGAACAGGGTAAATACATTCATCCGTTCACGGGATATAAGAGGAAAGGTGAATGAAAAGTTTGCCCGAATAATTGTACTTAAATTATTTGATTTTTTAGTTGAAAAAGTCGAATAACGGAAAGAATGATAACAGATAATTTTATTTTATTCGTTATTTTGAAGGAAAATATATATATGTATATATATATATATATATATATATATATATATATATATATATATATATATATATATATATATATACTCGTTATTCGATAGTCAAAAAAGTGACTAAATCAATCATTTATCTATTAATCCTGAGTTTAAATAAATTTTGCATTTGTGCCACTACGACGCACAGCGGGGCGAGAGCGAAAAATTACACGAAGTGAAAATTTGTTCTAAGAACCTTTTTCAATGATTTTCTCCCTGATCATGGGAAGAATCTTGAAAAGTTGATAATTTGGTGATGTAATTATCAATAAATTTTAAACGAGGAAGATCCATTTACTGGTTAAAATTATTATCTTTCATTTAAAATATTTATCATATAATAGTCTTTAATACGTATAAGAAATGATTTTTATTTTTTTAAATAGCCGTCATTCGAATTCATCTCCTCGTCTGACTTTTTTAACGCCCATTATGATAAACGGCCTTATTCTCAGCTAAAACGAGATTTACATTTTGAACCTTGTGGCAGGATTGCGTTAGCAATAGTATCGTTACTTATGTTTACGTCTTCGATTTTTTTGTTTATTAGTTTTCAGCTCTGTTTTTTTACCTTCGTTCCAATTCTTCTATTTCACTCTAGCTAATGTAAAGTTTTTATCTCTACAGTTTGGTTTTGTATTCACACGGTACCTCTCTTGTACTCCTGAGTCATTGTTCTCTACATTTCTTACAACATTCTAAATCGGAACTTAGTACAGCTAAGTACTAAGTATGGGCCTTGAAATAAATGATTCGAAAACCAAGTTATATGTGCATTGCTCCAGATAATTTAAGATTTACTCATAATCTTTTGGTGGAAGGGAATGTTTTTGAAAACGTTAATTCCTTTACCTACCTCGGGTCAGAATTAAATAATGAAAATACAATGATAAAAGAAGTGCAAAAAAGAATTATGGCCGCTAACCGTGCAGTTTTTGCAAACTTAAAGTAAAGTTTTTTAAATCATCATTGCTCTCAAAGAAAACAAAAGTAAGGTTATACATAGCTTTAATTAGGCCTATTCTTACATATGCTGCTGAAACATGGACGTTTACTACCGCCATCGCAAATGCATTAAGAATCTTCGAGAGGAAAATAATTAGAAAAATATTTGAAGTAATTCAAGAATGGAGAATAAGAACAAATAATGAGCTCTACGAGTTGTACAACAATACCGATATTGTGAGCTTTATAAAATCTCGCCGAATCGAATGGTTAGGGCATGTTCTAAGAATGGGGGGACCAGAAGAAGAGGAAGACCTAGAGGACGATGGATGGATGATGTGCAGGATGGTCTCAAACGGTCGGGAGTAACAAACTGGAAGGAAAAGGCTAAGGATAGGAATATCTGGAGGAATATTGTTCAGGAAGCCAAGGCCCACCCGGGCTGTAGAGCTACGCAGTATGTAAGTAAGGACTAAGTACATTTTCGCATTATATTATACCATATGGGATCTCCCTCCTTTGTGAATAGTTGTAAAATAATCATGGGAGCATTTTTTATTTATATAGATACTAAAACTCTGCTGAGTTTAACATGTTTTTGTAGAAAGACCTGAATTTTCTTTTCTTTTAAGAATTCTCTTTCAGTGTTTATCATATAAATCCAGATTGTTTACAATAAGTATCAAACCATGTCCAGTAAGAGATTCAGGACAGATTTTTCCATGCTCCGAAGCTTGTCTTGGAAGTAGATTTTAATGGCACGTGCCAGCAGCTGAATTTCATATCTTTGAATTTCATAATAGACTTAGAGGATAAAAAATTTATATGTAAGTAAATTTTTTAAAATGCAAAATGAAATTATAACAAATGGGGATAGATAAATAAAAGATAAATAAATATCCGAACTGAAACGAATGCAGGCGGTGAAGCGGAGTTGCTTGATCGTTTTTATATCAGTAGTTAAAATCACGGTCCCTACTTCCCTGTGCAGCTGGTTTACATTGAAAGCTCCATTAAGTCTGGAAGGTCCATATGAAGAGGACTTAATAAGACTATAAGCATTATTACCAATTAAATATAACTAAATGAATCATGAAAGTTATCTCAGGAAATACTTAATATTGTTAAAAATCTGCATCTGAAAAAAACAGTCTCAGCTAAGAGTAAGGTGTGAATAAATTTTTTTTACAATATAAACCAAGATTTCATGTTCAAACTTTCATTTGCAAATCTTATTTGTTAAAAATAAGTTAATCTTCATTTTTTAATCATTTAAACATGAATCATTAATTAAATTGTGGCAGAATTTCAAAAATTAAAATGTTCGTATTGTGGCTCTTTTCTTCTAATCCAACTTATATATTACACTTTACAGGCAAACGTTTTGCGCGAGCGCAACATTTTGTACCGCCATTGAGGCTGAACCAAAAGAATATTTTTTTGTATTATTTTTTTAAATAGGCTGCTCTTAAAATATTTCTATGAAAAAAATCAAAACCTTCGCCTATTTTTAGGCTTGGCCCAAAATGGATTAATACAAGCTATATTTAAATCTAATAAAGTTCATTTTGATCATTTATTCATTACAATATGGCCTACTTAAGGATGGCTATTTGAATAGTTGTCAGTATCTCAACATCTTTTGACTACTTAGTATGCCAGTGTTTTGTATATTTAGTGAAGATATTTTTAAATTAGAAAGTTTAGAGTTTATAAAATTTCTAGAAGGTACGATTGAGGAGCGAGATAATGATAATATGAGAGCGGTCGCATTCCGTTTCTATTCATACATTTTCTATTGATAGAAAATTAGTAGCCTTTTTCAGCGTGGAAATGGTTTTTTACCATGCTCTTTACCTATTCTAATGTAAAAAAAATACCTGGCATTAGCATAGAATATAATTGCATAGGCATTGTCTCCTAAGAATATAGTGAGAAATAGAATCAAACTAAATAAAAAAAAGTTAATTTGAGCATTTAAAACATTATTTTTTTGAAGTGTAAACTTCTTTTGGCCCGTTGATCACTTTTGGGATGGAGCAAAAAAAAAAAAAGCAAACTCGCGTCACGTACCGTACCGTCAGCATCAACACCAACCTACAATATCAACGTAACCTACCTAAATCCAGCCTACAATTTCTCATCTGTTTATTATCTTCCCGATGAGCTAGAGATTTAAAATTTGGAACATATCTTAGGAGTGGATGGCAATGCAATAATATGCAATCGTAACAGGAACGGAGACCACGCGGCATAGTGCGCAGCTCTTAGGACACTCTCGGACGACGACTATTAACGTCTTCGTCCGTTCTTTTCCTTGTAAGTCTTTGACGGAACGAGCTACGATTGTTATGGGCATACCGTTTTAAACAGGAAGAACCCTGCTACATTTCTTTCAATCATAGTATAGGTCTAGCACTTATACTTTTTCAAATATTTTACTAAGAATTCGGGAATCACCTCTGTGAAATTTTGGATTAATTTTTTTCGTAAACTAAAGCGACTAGATAAATTCTGAGTAAGCCAAAATGAAGCCTGGTTAATCCTCTTTAAAACGATATGCCATAGAAAATTGTAGCTCAATCCTTTGAGAAGCTATGAATTCAAGAACGACAATAGAGAAGGAAAATACGGATTTTCTAAAAGTTATCCGTTGGTATCGGTCGCGCGACTTGTGTTTTTTAAAATACGACTACTTTAAAAACTAAAGGTGTTAATGCTTGATCGAATGACAAGTCAACCATCAAAATCGGATACCTATTTCCGGAGATATTCTAAGAAGCAAGATCTGTTGGGATACGCGATACGCAACAACGGGCAGTTTATCCCGCCATTTATTTGATGTTTTATTTTTTCATAGAAGTTTTCAAAATATTCAATAAATAAGCAAAATAAAAATAATTTAAAATAGCAGCTCTCTAGATTTTTTGAATTCACTCCATTTTTCAAATTTTAAAAAGAAGTTTACATTTCCAGCGTGTGATCATAAGCACACTCACTTTTTTTGTTTTGTTATTTTTATAATATTGCAAGTCTTGTAAGGAAATTATAAAACTAGAAACTTATTCAACTGATTTTATTTTTTTTACAGAGACACAAAGTGATCTTTTATTTTTTTTTGTATTGCATATTCCAGCTAATACGAACGTCTCACATATGAGGGCATATGAGCACGAGCTTTATCAAAGAAAAATACAATTATTTTATAGTAATAAAAATAAATAGAAAATATTAATTTAAGATACAGTAAATCAACAGAAACGAAACGCCTTCATTCTAACAGGCACTACCCGCACCGCTTGAGCAGTGCTTCTCCTAGATTGAGCTGAAACGTAGAAAGGGGGCTGGGATTCGAGTTGGAAGGGGTAAGGTCCTGCTATGATCCACTAGAGTTTGGGGACAGGAGATCCCCGTAATCTCTACCGCTTACTAATACAATGCTGCAGTGTGACAGCAAATTTTAAGTTCCGTTCCCGTAAAAGTTAATCTTCCCTATATACATAAACCTTTTTTTCTTACAAATGTCATCGCGTTCTCATTTATTAGTCTTATTACCTTCATTATTTTATAAAAATTATTAATTAAAATTTTCAAAACTTTACCTCAGCAATACAAAAATATAGGTAAAAATGGATATATCGCATTTTTTTTTTGTTATTCTATTTGTTATTTTTCAAAATCTTTCAATGTTTTAATTATTTGATTTTTCAAGTGATAATTATTATCTACTCAACAAATATTAATTATTGCGTAAATAATAATAATTTAGTTTCTTTTGACTGCAATATTAAAGAAGCCGAGATTTTATTTTTCTCATATTGTGATGGCTTGGAAAGGATTTTACGTTTTGTATTTTTTCGCATATATTTTATTGAGTAAAATGATCTTAGTGGATCGATTTTAAATTCTTTATGATTTTTTTTCGGGCTATTCAGGATTATATTTGTTTTTTACAACCAACAAATTCAATGCCGGCATGATTGATTTTATGAAGTTTTCAAAAACTTCAAGTTTAAGTTATCAAACAATTTTTCAACAGCAAGTGGACAGGCTAATCTCAAAAGAAGATAAACGAGTGAATGTAACAACGAAATGAGATCTGACTCAGTTAAAGATCGGTCATGCTAGAAAAGAAACGATAGAAAAGAAGGGAATTCGGTTGGAATCGACTATCTTCGCTTCGGGAATCTCCTGTTCTCAGACATTAGTCTATGATCACTTCATGTACACACAAAATGTGTGAACCTACCAGTTCGGGTGCAAATTTTTATTTTCATTATATCAATATACATGTAAAAAATAAATAAATTATTCTTTATTTCCCAAAGAAAAATCGCTCTGCATACAATTAGCTCTTTTAACGCCTTCTAGTTGTCTGAAAACTGTCTGTTTTACACTGACTTCAACCGAAGTAGTAAATTCACAAAAACTGAAGGCGTGTATTTTACGTAGTATTTTTGAGTTGGTCACTATGAAGATTATCTATGTGCATCCTCTTGGCCACTATCCAGGAGCTACCGCTGAGTCCAATTGTGTTTAGAATGACGGGGATTATATAGTTTAGTCAAAGGGAGTAGATCCGGTTTTTGCGCGTCCAACATGAAATAGAAGTCATCTTTCACATGCCGAAATCGAAATATCATTCGCTTCTGAACCTTGCGTGCCAGCGTGCACAACCCGTTCGGCTACCACTGACACAATTATCCTTCTTATTTGGCTCCATTAGAACTAATAATAATTTACCTCAAGTCATTAAAATATATATTTTTAACACGAGTTCTTATTTTTAAACAGTAAAACGAATGAATGTAACAATGAAATGAGTTCATAAGTTATCTTTTTATTTGGTTTTAAGTTGTTCCGATAATTTTCATGATTATATAATTTGGTCAGCTGGTCTTACCTTTACCATTAGAAATACTAAACCTTCGGGGCCGAAAACCACAAGATGTAATGAAACGTTGATTAAACAACGCAATCACCTTTAAACCACACATACTCACTTATGGAAAAACGTTACGTATACGACTATAATTAACATGCTGCAATAGCATTGATGTTTCTTCTAATAATTTTTCCGATTTAATTAATATTGATTGGCATGTCTACGATTTTTCTTTAACTAATAATATAATTTAATATTTTACTATATTGCATCATTAATTTTCTGACATTTTCGCTCATATTTGATCGCTGACACAGCTGAACCGCAATATGAATAATCTGTAATGAGACAAAGTATTATTTTTTTATTTTTAAAGTTTAAAAAAAAAATTCTGATCCAAAAGATGATTTTCTCACTCACTCAAGAAGTTATTGACTGCCGCTTGGTATTGATGGTGACACAAATTTAAAATATCTGAAGTGGATAACACATTACTTGTAAACCTGTTAAATTATAAATCCCTGGCTCAAAAAGTGATCCTTTTTGCAGATGAAGATCGGAAGATTGCAGTAAAAACGACACGGCGTAGCGACTTCCATTATTGACACACACACCCAAGCTCTTGTTTCTGGAGGTCTTATATATCGTTATTATATGTCGTTTTCTTTCAGTAGGTAACAAGTTCCCTATGTCCAATGTCAATAGATAAATTATAGGAAATCGACGATTTCGACATTTTAAGTTGAAGAACTTAACTTAGCTTATATCTTATTCTCCTGCTGCAGACTTGTCCAACTCACAAATGGAGAGAAAAACATATATTTTACACTCAATTTTAAAACTTAAAACGAGTAATAAAAATGTTTAATTAGAGTTGGAAAAAATCGCTTTTGTAACCTTAATTACAGAACCATATGATCTGTGTATTTATTTTTTTTTTATCCACACCTGTCACTCATCTCGCGACAATTGATATATAATATGATTTGATATAAATAGTAGATAACTGGCATGTCAGGCATGAGAGAGGTCAGTAGCCATTGGCACCTTCTCCTAACGTGAGATTCTAAAGAATTTTAGGAGATTAGGAGATCTCTTAGCCAGCTCCTTTTTAGTATTCTTCTGGTAAGTTCAGGCATGTCCGTTATTGCCATATTTCGTTCAAGTGTGTTGTAATGTCCGTGGAGTTTGTCATGGACCGTGGAATTGTGCCGTGCTGAACACCCTACCTAAATCAGGCTTCACTTTCAAAATAAACTTTTCTTTTCGCAATAACATTTTTCCCTGCATTTTTTCGTTAATATACTACATATTTGAAAAATTAAAGGGCTTTAAGGAGAAGACATTAGGCAAATTTTATCATAATCATTAGATCCGTTAACGATAAAATTGTAAAATGCATAATATAATTACCACTTTCTGTTCGTCCGATGCGCTTTATCGTTGCTAATACTGGTCCGATTTTGACGATTCTTTTTTGTTTTTAAAATACTTTAATTACCTTTCCTACAATTCTATACATAATTAACTATATTATGCATGCTTTTTAAGTTTAGCGCAAATGAAATATTATTTTCATCATTACTTTTTCCCTGCATTTTCTTGTTGATATACTAGATACATGAAAAGTTAAAGGACTTTAAGGACAAGGCATTAGGCAAGTTTCATCAAAATCTTTAAAGCCGTTTACGAGAAAATTGTAAAATCCATGATATAATTGCCATTTCCTGTTAGTCCGATGTGCTGTATCATTGCTAACACTGGTCCGATTTTGATGATTCTTTTTTTTGTTTTTTAGATAATTTAATTACCTTTCATACAATTATATACATAATTTACCATAAAATGCATACTTTTTAAGATATGCGCAAATAAAATATTCTTTTCGTCATAACTTTAGTCCCTACATTTCCTCAGTGATGTACTACATATATAAAAAGTTAAAGGCCTTTATGAAGAATAATTTAGGCAAGTTTCATCAAAATCGTTAGAGCCATTTTCGAGAAAATTGTAAAAAAGTGTAACACCGCTTATATAAAGTTGCACTTCCGGTTAATCGATTTTGACGAAAACGTTGCTGTAACATCACTTGCATATGTCTATCTTAAATACGTAGTTTCAGTATCGTACAACTTTTCGTTTTTGAGCTAGGCTGTTCACACAGACTCGCAGACTCACAGACCATTTTGCGGTATTTTGTTATTTGGACTCGAGGGACCTTAAAAATTCCGTTAAAAACTCGAATTCTAAAATGTTCACGATTGCATTACTTTTCCTTACGATATACTTTGTATATAGTAAGGGAAAGTAAAAAAAAGTTTGTATGCCAATTAATAAATATTTTTGGTAATTTTTAACAATAATTTTTTATCCAATTTTCATGCACATTACTCCCAATTTGGCTATTATAGACATTTTAATGGTTACTTGCCTTCTTCTTATTAAATTCCTCCGAAAGAATCTGCATACGCCCCTGCCTGAAAAGGAGATTATCCAAGAATCTTTCAAGTCCTTTTGTGATGAAACCTGGAATCAGTAATTACCCCTCAGCGTACACTTACAATTTTAAGAAAATACAAACAAGACAAGATGTGACCGCATTTCTATCATTCCTTTAAAAACATGTTTTTATATGATTACCACCTCTTTACTTTACTAATCTTTAAATATTATTCATCTAATGCTAACAAACCATTGCTCTGATTCGAAATTAAAAAATAGTATTAAATTTGTTAAATTAGTTCGTAATTAGATTTTTGTGCTAAAGTATGCATTTCATAGTTCTGTATTTCATAGCAGATTTGTGCTGAAGTGTAGTAAGCTTATGTGCAGTTACAGAATATTTCTTAAAGATGGCTCCTGTAGTCGTGACTTGAACAGGGGCTTTACCAAATATATTATTATAAACATCAGGTAGCCTATCTACCCATAGGTCTAAATATATATTAAAAGAAATATTACAATATCATACATTTCCACTGACATCTATTTTTTGGGAGGCATTAGGATCTTAAGATAAACTAAATTCTATCCATACAGCAATATATAAACGAATAAATAAAAACTTTTGTGGCAGATTAATACAAATTCACTATTGTATAAGATAATGAAAGATCAAGAATTTAATAGTAATGGGAAAAAGTATTAAAACATCTATGAAGCAGTTGCTATTGTTGAAATTATTAGCGGAAGACCAGTTGTATTAATCAGAAGAGTTCCATTATTTGAAGCGTCTGGAGATGAATTCGAATTCGGTTTACCAAACTGTATGAGAATGACGAGGTAAGTAGTGGCTGCTGCTATCATCTGTAAATCAATAAGATGAATCAATCGACAAGATAATATTATTTTATTGTATAAGTAAGAATTTATATACCTTTGATAGATAGATAGATATTTCATAATTATATGCAGGAATATACCAGCTGTAATATTTATTTATTTAAGGGTCACCAAGTGGTCAAAATTCGACCAAAAGAACAATATTATTTCAGTTTTGTGATTTATTAATACAATTAAAATAAGCAGAAAACAAGATTTTGTTTGAATTTAAACTGACACGGGGAGTGCACGATGTGTCCATCGTCGATTTTGATCTAAATTTTTTGGGTGATTCTACAGTGAAAAAAAATCGTCAAATATCAGACCGTTTTGTCCAATGGGCCCCAGGAGCTGAAGAAAAAAAAATTAAAACACACCGAAATTGCTTTATCTACATCTCGAGTTTGAAAACAGACATCGACAAGATTTTTTCCAGCAAAACATCTGTTTTTTCAGAGTATTCATATTTAAGGAAAAATATAAACGTTAAAAAATAATCGATTTTTGGTCAAATAGATTTAAAATATCTGATGTGGACACCGCCGCATGACTACCTTTTACGCCTATTAAACTATAAATTGGTGGCTAAAAAAGGGATCCGGTAGCGCGCCGGATCAGTTAAGTTAAAGCTTAACTTAGCTTTAAGTCCATGTTAATTAAGTTGAGGCCTGTTACAAAATAAGCTGGGATTCTCCTCCAGTTTTAGGAAACTTCGAACTATGTGTTGTGAAATTCCGTGTCCTCAATTTTTCGTTATTAAACAAGGAAGTTTTATTTTTAAAGTAGGAAAAGTATAGTCCAGTGACTTAAACGAAAAACAGCGACGAAAAACAGAACTCAGCGTAATTTAGAAGCATGTAAGGCTCGATTTTAACGAAAACAAAGTATAGTTAGTTTTAAAAACATATTATCTAGTTTATGATGCTGCAACTGGGAATTACATAACTTTCATAATTTTTTAGCTATCGCTTCCTATTCAACAAACCCGTGACTTACTTAAAAATACACAAAACATTCTGCTATTGGATTATTATTTTCAATAATGAACCTTTGTATTCGACTAAGATAATAAATATTTTAATCCCTCTCCCCTCTCATAATTTGAGTTTTTTCGTTAAAAGATGCGTAGAATCCAAATCGCAAAACAAATAAATAATTGAAATCGGACTAGTATAAGCTGAGATATAGCCTATTGAACTTTTCAGACTAGTTCCCCTTCGCTCTTGACCCTTGGCCTCCTGAACCTTTCCCATTCCTCCCTATCCTGCGCCTCTGTCTTACAATGGACTCCCAGCTTCATCATCAATCATTCCTCAACGCCTACCAGCTTCTCGATCTTTCCTTTTTTTCTTTTTCCGCTGAAGTGTTTCTCCAATATTTTCCTCTGTATTTTATCACCCTCTATTCTGACCATATGCTCTCCCGATCTTAGCCTCCTTGCTTTAAAAAAAGTCATGTAAAAAGACACACCAGATATTTTTGAAATATAACTATTTAGAAATAATAAACTATGGTGTAATGTTTTGCAGCGTTTTTTGGGAAGAAATCGGGCAATAGTCCATATAAACTTTTTCGTTGGTCTTTTTTGAGGTATACTATTACCTTTTTAAACATTTCCTGTTACGAATACTTTTTCTTAAAATATTTTATTATATATATTTATACATGTTAATCTGTCACGATTTGATAAATGAAAGCAACATATTCAAAACTAGCAGCATATCATACATTTTTGTTCGTTTTGATCATAAAAAATATTACATCTATATTTTCTTCTGCAGTTTTATTTATTTGACTTCTCGGATATATTTTTGGTACTGTATATTATAATTGAAGTATTCTCTATCGAGTGTATATTCATTCAATTCTGACACTATGGCATAAGATCAATTTAGAGAGCCTTAATTTAAATTATACACATTAAATTAAAACAGTTTACATAAAAAATAACTAAAAATTGAGAAATAATGAATTAATGTACTTACCGAATGTACTAAAGTGTAATCAAGAGTAAAAAATCCACAAGCAGTGAAAACCACATCTCTTTTCATGGCTATATGAAGACGAAGCTTTTTCTGAAATTATAATTTCCAGTTCAAACATTGAAAACATATTTATATCAAAAATTAAATTATGTTTTATAAAGACAAGTACATTTTCGTGATTAATGTTAGTAAGTTGTATTAGGCTGGAGTTTATATGTCATAATATATCTGCACCGAATCGAAAGAGGTCTTTATCGATTGTGTGAATACCGACGCAGTACACCAAGAATTCGATAAAAGATTAGTTCAAATCGATAAAAGATTAGTTCAAAGCTATGTTCACACTGTTCGACTTTTGATGCGACCATCCAGGCGACATGTCGGTGGAGACAGACTAAAGCTATGTCCACACTGTTCAACGTACGATTCAATATCGCAGGCGATGTCACCTGGAAAGTCGCTTCGAAAATCAAACGTTGTGGACATGGCTTTAGGAATTGGAAGACGGCTGCTCTCAACTGAAAACGTTTCTGCTGCAGTAGCGACGTTTCAATATCTCCTGAACTATTCGATATTGATATCGAATCGATACTTACAATGCTGTTTGTATTGGTATCGCATGTTAAGGATGGGATCGAAAATATAAATTATAAAATTTTTAAGTAATGATGAGGTCTATTATTGTCATAAAAAATATCACATATCCAGACTGAATGAGAACAACTCAAAACATGAGTTTTTGTTATTTTAAAATTATTATATTTGTTTAAATAAATCCTTACTGGACTTTCTCGAGGTGATCATTATTAGTAGAAACACACAGTATATGTTTTAGATATAATCGGCAAGTAGCAACCTGATGACAAAAATCATAAGCGCGCTGAAAACTGGTTTTATGTGAACGTTAAAGATGTGAAAAATGTTTGTATGAGAAAAATAATAACAGTATTCGATAGCGTTAAAAAATGCGGAAAAATGATTTGTAGATAGAAGTTGGTATGTTGCCGAAATACGGACGTTTAACTACAGGCCTTGTAATTACCATAGCAACATGTTTGGGGTATTCGTGTCGTCTACTTGCAAAACAAAATTCATGCAAAAAAAATACACGAAAATATAAGAACAGGTGTTGTCGAAAAAGAGTATGAAAAAGGCACAAAATAGTCATAGAGCAATTTTTCAAACGGCTATTTGTTGGTAAAGAGTTGCTCTACAGCGCTATGAACAAATATGTAGGATTCGATTTAATACATCAAAAACACGTTTGAAAATCGGGGTTTTTCTTACTCACGGGCGTGCGAGAGGAGGGGGAATGTTACATACCAGGAAAAGTCATTATTATTTTTGCATAAAATTTTTATTGCATGTAGCTATCACTAAAAGCCACAATTTGATTTCCCTAACATATTCCTGAGACAATTTAATTTCCTGTAATTAAATTCCCCAAAAATGGCCATATTCAGCGAAAAGTAGTTGACCATTTGTTTGAAACTTTTTTCTCGTATATTTAAACGCTTCTGTTTTTTATTTATTTGTTCTATTATAGCGAGCATTAAATGGTTCGTAATGGAAATGCAAAACAGTCGGTACTTAATTAAATCGTAAGCTAGGTATACATTAACGAGTAACTGTTAACTTGTTATTTACAAACGCGAGACAGCTTATTGCCTTATTTATAACATTTCTTCTAGTTGATAAAATCGATGTATTTCTTAGGTATATACATATATAGGGTTGTTACAAAAGTCCTTGTGCAAGAGCTTTATTTCAGATTACATATTTTAAACATTATTGAATACTACTCTTCAAAGTAAAGTCCATTCATTGTTTTCAACTACTTTCACCCATCTTTCTGCCAGTAATTGGATTTGATGCCTTTACCATTCCTTTGGTTTTGAGGCAAAGAACTCTTCACATCCAATCTTTACGTTCTCGTAATTATCAAAGATCCGATTTTTTAAAAAAAATCATTGATTTAAACAAACCTTAATCTGATGGTGCATATCTGGACTATACGCAGGATGAGGCAAAACGTTTACTCCTTGCAGTTCCGATAATTTTCCTTATTCAAAGGAGATCGATATACAGGGGCATGGTCGTGTTGGCTTTGTTCCTCTTGACCAAAGCGGTGTACTTTGCACTCAAAACTGCAAAAACTTTGTCTAGCTCTTCACATTAAAAGTTTGATTCACTACAACGACCGATAAATCACGAGTAGTTGCATGTGGGTTCTGGTTCACACATTCAAGAAGAACGTCATCATCAATGACCGATGGGCGCCCTGATCTGGGTTGTGAGGAAGTATTTCGATGGATAATTTACACTCCTTCTGTGGCTCAAATTTCTTTGGCGGTTGACCTTGCGCTTAAACCTTTTTTATAGTAATGTCTCAACGATTTTTTCATCAGGCATTGCACGTGCGTTTAAAAAATTAAAATGGCCCCATAAAGCCAACTAAGTCACAAGGAATTAAAGGATAAGTCAAAGTAAACATTGACTTAAATAGTAAGAACAAAAACATTCTAAGAGGATAAATTATGATTGTTGGAATTAAGGGTCGTGCTCATACACAAGGACTTTTGTAACAACCTAGTAGTTAGATAAACAGTAGTATTGATATATGTTGTATTGATACCTATAAGATAAATCACTGATATCGAAAAAAATCTTTGATATGAAATAAATTTAATAACTTGAATTATGAATTGCAATTATTTATTGATATTTTATTAATTTTTCCAACTTTAATTATTTATTATAATTAACTATTATATATTTTATATAATTAAAATGAAATATGCTAATGACACACTAATAGGAAACCTGTATGACTGACTACACATATAGGGATCAATTTTTTTTTTTTTTTATTTCGTAATTTAGACTACAATTATTATACAACTATTGCAATATATGAAACCATTTTAACAAATCCAAAAATATTGCTTGAAGATAGCTGTGAAATCAATATCTTCAGTCTAATAATAACTTGATTTATATTTGATTTGGTGACAGCCCGTTGCTGACTCAAGTTGTCAGATGGAAACCATCCATTTAAAGCGCACTCCTTTGGAAATCAAATCTTGTTGATGAGGTAATTATTGGTTTTAAACGCTATTTATTCGTACTGCATTCAAATCAACAACCTTTTAGATTAAAGTACCCAAAATATTATACCGGCATCAACTCAAGCCATACTGAAATATAATTTTTGGTCTCGTATTTGGATTTTCGCTCATTTTGATAGCGCATCCATCTCATTTTACTATCACATATATGCAATAGATAATGTTAATCAGATTCCAGGTTTTATGTCTATTTTCTATGTCCTTAGTAATTTGAAAGCAAAACGTCCTAATAACTACTTATTTTTCGAAAGGTAAAAATGATAAAATGATTTACGTACATCATTAGAGATGTCGTTGAACTTATCGTCTATCATGAGCTGGTATAGTTGAGTGTTAAATTCTTTTGCCTGAAATGTAAGGAAAACAGAATTTAAAATGTTAACACAATAATTTTATTAATATTAGAGATGAAAATTCTTATTAATTAAGTCACAATAAACATTTTTAAGGATCTTTATTAGACAATATAGCGAGCGATATCTTATTTACTTAAATTTGTAGTGTTGAATCAATGCGAGAATATTTCGTAATTAGTATTATGTATTATATAATTTTCATTATTGTGATCAAATAAACTTTTATTACCTCTTCGTTGGTCTTGGAACAAGATCTTACCACGGTCCATACTTCATAAGCCCTCACCATCACACGATATGATGTAATTGTCGAAAAGTTGAGCTGCCTTACGTCTTTCTTTGCAACAAAAACGATAAGCTTTTCAACTACATGATAAAGATTAGTTGTGGTGAGTATGAATATACCAGAGAATATCATCAGGATCTGGTGTGAGTACAAGGAATTAATGTCTTCGCATATGTCCACAAGTGTACTGTGAATTGTAGCCAAGGTCTGCAGGATTTCCAGATTGATGTTTCTCACACCTTTTTTAGTAATTCCATTTAACATCTTAGTGACGACAATCAATCTTTTCTTCACTACATTTAACATAACTATGAATTGTGTTTCAACTATATTTATTATGATCAGTGGGTACATGAGAATACATTCGACCAATATCGAATCCAACTTTCGATACATTTTAGTTATCACGAAATCGAACATTATGAGGGATAAGAGAGAGAAAAATCGCACGAAGAGCGTCAAGTACATGGAATATCTCTCTCTCTTCTCCTCGATATTTAATCCTAATAGATAATCGTCGACAGATCCCAAAGTTTCCATTACAGTCCTTATCAGCTTGACGTTGTTAATTGATTTCATCATGCACACTACTACAGTAACAATGACCATCATAAGCTGGAACCTTTCCAACATGAGCGAGAATCCAGACAATTGGTACGAGTCGTTGACTTTTTCCATGTAGACGCCGACGTACAAAGCATCTCCTAATATGAGACTGAGAAAGAGGACAGTGATCGGTGTGTGGACTAGAGAGAGCCTGAAGAAGGGGTTGTAAGGGGCGATGCCAAAGATCTTTGAAATAGAAAACAGAGGTGAGGTCTCCCAGTAGACGTCGAAGGCTCTCATAGCTGGCGGACTTCCACTATATCCTGCGACGGCCGTCTTATAAAGACAAGGGAGGTCAAGTGTTCTTATAGGACTGACAAAAGAAGGGCATGCTCTACTGACTTTCCTGGCAATCACATTAGTGAAGTTCAATACATTCGATTCCCGTTAGTTCATACCGTTTTTTAATGTCCTAATTTTCTTTATTAATTTATAAAAATAAATGATCCATGTAAGTTTGATGATAAAGGTTTATACATACTGCATTAAGTAGAAATGACAATTGTGAAATAAATTTTGTTTAGTCTTTAACTGTTTTTTTGAACGCCATTATTAAAATCAGTAATAGCAATTTCATTGGTTTCAGAGGTTTATAACAGAATTAAATTTAGATTATTTTTTTTTAAACGGTCAAATTTCAATATCATGAATTTAATGGGATCCCCGATTACTCTGAATTCGTCATATGAATTCCTATGCCAATCTATATAAATAAAAATATAAATACTCGTTTGTTCAAAATCTTAAACCTTCGAAACTACGGAACCAATCTTTACCAAATTTTATTATAGCATTTTCATGGTTCATAGATGTTCTCGCAATAATAAATCTACCGATATCGATATAGCCGCTGCGCGAAATCCGAAAAACCACTTTTTCCATTCACCAAAACGGCTCATAAGATTTTAATGAAGCTTGCTGAAAAGGTATGATAAAAGGAAGAATATTTAATATGTGAATAACTCGAAAAGTATCCGCTGATTATACGAATGCCCATTTGAAAGATAATTAAAATCCCAACAAAACAAAAAAAAATCATCGAAATCAGACTATTATTAGCAAAGATCCATCACATTGTAGATTATAGGCATGTTTTTATTGTCCTACTGATGCAGGTCAGAAGAAAAGTAAGACAAGTGCGTTGGAAGGTAAGGAAAGTGTTGCAATCGCTTTACATTTTGGATGTGCAGTTTCAATGGCCCTACGCGTTGCAGAGCTCTTGAATAAAAAAAAAAAAACTATGTACTTTTGACCATTGTTCTGTCTGTGTCAGGATTATCTCTCGAACGAGTGAACTAATAATAGTTTGAACTTCAGTTATTTCGATTTTTTAACACTACAAGTATACATACAATAATTTTCATTAAACTTTTAACTCTGTTCATTATTATATGAAAAATATGTATATATTTTTTTTTTTGAAAAATGATAAATCACCGTTTTGCAAGTTTATTTTGCTAAACATCATAGAAACTATTCTTCCTACGGATAATCAATAAAAAATACCTAATGGTGTATTCAACTAGTTCCAATTTGAGTGGTAATTGACATCAGAACGTCAAGTTCTAGAGATAAAGTTTTACAAAAAAACACCTTTTACATGATTTTGACTTAGACACATTCTAATAAAAGTTAGATATCTCAGGAACTATTTGACGAATAGATGCCAATTACTCCTCAATTTAGAGCCAGTTAAATGCACCATAAAGTAGTATATATTAATTACCTTCGTAGGAAGAACAGGTTTCATGATTTTTACCAAAATAAATTCACGAAATGGTGATTTCTCGTATTTTTTTGGAATGAACAATTATTTTTTGAAAGATTTTATCTCGGGAACTATTAAAGGTGTACATGTCTATTACCACTCAAATTAGAGCTAGTTAAATGCACCATAAAGTAGTTTATAATCATTATCGTCGTAGAAAGAACTGTTTCGATAGTATATGCCAAAATAAATTAACGAAATTCCGATTTCTCGTTTGTTTTTTTAAAATAACATTATTTGGAAAACTAGTTAACATAAATAGCTCTATCAGGGCTCAAATTTTTATCAAATTTAATGCCCTTTAAAAATATTTTAATACTTTTCGCGTGGTTGGTAATTTTCAAGATATTGAGCACGGAATGAAAATTTTATGTTTTTCATGAACATAATGTTTAATTATTTCATGAATTAAATGCCACCATCTTTTAAGGGAGTGCCTTTGGAATGGCATACAAGGTTTATTTTACTTAGAACGTCCTACACATTCGTAATTCACATATTTACAAATTTTCTTCTAAAATGAGTACCCAATTTTCCGTCCTTGCTCCAGTTGGCTATATTTATGTTTAATTAGGATGTGATGGAAGTATGAGCTTGGATTAAGATTTATTATTACTTTTGTTATCTGCTCTGAGAGCTTCAGAGCCTTTCCTCTCGCCAGATTAAAATGTGCCTTTAGTATAAGTGTAGGCTGGATTTTCCTTTCACCAGTAATGAAAATAAAATGTAAAAAAGATTAACTTAAACAAATAATTAATGAAACTAAAGTTTAATTTATGAATTTCACCATTAATGGCGAAAAAGGAAGAAGGGAATAACCACACAAAAGGATAAGATACAATTTTAGCGAAATATGTAATTATAATGTTTTTCTATACAAGTAAGAGAGAGAAAATAAATTAAATCAATGAACTAGATGATGCAGCATTTTAAAGGTAAAGATAATTTACAGAAAGTTACAAAAAAATATCCTCTTAAAAAAAAAAACTTGAAAAAAATAAATAATAGTGAGATAAATGAGGAGTGCTGAACTCACAGGTGGCAAGAATAAAGATCAGTTCTTTACTAACGAAGTTACTGCGCCTCTTCATTCGTCAAAATAGCCTTTGAGGCGTGGCGAATTGTAGGTTCTAGTGGGAGAACTTAGTAAAAAAAAATAAAGAAAACGAAATTGTATGTCCATACGGTCTCACTCACGCACGTTCGTAATGCTTCTTACTCGGATGATACAGGCAGTGTCCCACTGGGGAGAGCCGGCGTAAAAAAACAGTAAGCTACAGCACTAGCTAGATGTTTTTTACGGGCTGCACCAAGTGTACGGCATCCACGTGTTCACAGTCCGCTTTAACCTTAATTACAATTACAGTACTTTACTTAACAATTACATAATAATTACAATTATTAATTATTAATTACAATTACTTAATAATTACAATTTAAAGAAATTAAATCAACTATTTCTTCTTTACAAAAACAGAACAATAAAAGTAAAATTTAAAGAAAATTATCAACAAAACATTCCTATTTCGATGTGGCTTCAACAACTTCAATTGTATATTTGTTTACGAGAGGTCCTGTCTTATAAGTCCTCAAAACAGCACCGAAATATGAACATTTCCATGATCCACTGTTTCCAACCATCTTTGAATGCCTAATGATACAGAAAGAAGTTTAATAATATTAGGGAACCAGGAGGTTCCTTACCGATAACCCAACCAATTAGTCTGTGGATCAGACGCCCATATCGTGCATTCCGTCCCTCCCACCATCTCTATAAAAAGCACACCTTTATGTTTCCTGAGACTAATGATAAAAAAAACCCCAAAAAACAATGTTCCCAGAAAAAAAAAGTGGTCGCATCTTGCCAAATATGGCGGACTACGGACTTTGACTTGATTTAGTTTTTTGGACTTTGCACTTTCTTATATTAGTGCAATAACTAATATAAGATCGTAAATGTAATTAAACTAAATTATATCGATCAAGCTAATAACTATTACATTTATTAATGCTGATTAATGTGGAAAAAGACTGACAGTGCTTGCGTCCCTAACGCTTCACCGCTAAGTGCATAAAGTGCATTTTCTAAGGAACCATTTCGAATATTTTAAAAAGTGACTATGGGTTTTTAAGTAAGTGCTCCACATGTTTTATTCGAAGACTTTTTCGTTATTGTTGGTTTAAAGGCCACAGGTCTTGAAATTTCAACTTTCGTGTGAACGACTTAGAGAAATTGACTTTACTGGTTCTTTTTACTGTCCAAGCCAATTATTTTTTTTAAATTATTCTATTTCTTTTGATTCTCTGACTATTCAGCTTTAAAACAAATTCAATTATGACGAAATTAAGCCAAATGCAGAATGACCGTGACCAAAAAACTAAATCAAGCCAAAGTCCGTAGTCCGCCATATTTGGCAAGATGAGACCACTTTTTTTTTTCTGGGAACATTGTTTTTTTTTTTATCATTTGTCTCAGGGAACATAGCGGTGTGCATTTTATAGAGGTGGTGGGAGGGAAGGAATGCACGATATGGGCGTCTGATCCACAGACTAATTGGCTGGGTTATCGATAAGGAACTTCCTGGTTCCCTAATATTATTAAACTTCTTTCTGTATCACCAGGCATTCAAAGATAGTTGGAAACAGTGGATCGTGGAAATGTTCATATTTGTTGCCTTTGGTGATGTACTTGATGGTCACAAAAAGGTGTGAGGTTCTTTAAAGATTCTAAAACTATCTCAACCTAAAACTACTAGCGCTTAACCAAGTTGTATAAAATAACAATCATAGATCTTATTCATTATTCTCTGCTTCCAGTGATGAAATTTCGAAGTTACTCGGAAGAATTTTGCTTTTTCGTTTGCGTTATTCGTATGAAGCTTACTTTCTCATTTTGTTAATAAAGCTTAAAATTTGAATAATTAAAAAGTAAAATACTTGGTTTGATTTCAACTTTTTTTTTTTCTGTCTTCTTTTCAGATATTGAAATTTAATATCGTACAGTTTGTAGTTATTAAACATGTTTGTTTTAAATAATGTTTTTTGTTATAATTAAAAATAACTGCATGGCTGTACTATGGTTATTTGCCGGCATGCCTTAGTTAATAGCCTCAGATTATTTTTTTAAGAAAGTATGGAGAGCAAAATGTCATAGTTCTAAAAGTAGTTTCAATCCATTTAATACAACGATTATTTCAATTTAAATGACTTCGAAAATTCTGACTGATCGGCTTAGTATGTCGAAAAAACTATCGCAAGAATGGAAAAAAAAAGGTAAATATTGTAGAAAAATAATTTGAGAAATTCCATAAAGAAATTCTTCTGATTACAACAGGTACTATATTTTTAAAAACCCAACAAAAATGTGCAAAACACAACATCACAAGATTAGATTTCTAGAAGACTCATAATGTTTTCATTATTATTCACATGTATATCTATAATTGTTGTTGGAAAGTCACATATTGTTTACAACAGGATCATCCATAAATAACTGCAAGCTATTTATACATTATTTAGTCGTAGTATTTCTAAATACACTCCATCCCATCTACAAAGAGTAAAGAAAACAAACATATGCTCTTCTTGAAGTGGACTAGATGGAGGTATTTCACAATATCAAAATATCACAAGCGCACATTGCAAACACAATACTTGGCCAAATTGTAGGAACAGTGTCCACTCTATAACTTCAAATAACTTGAATAAAACAGCATCAAATTGATAAGGACAATTAATCTTCATCAAAACGAATAACATTTATTACAAAACAGGGTTTGTGAAAATCTCAAGGAGCAACTGAAGAATTTCACTGTATTACTTTCTGTATTTTGTTTTTATTCACTCTATTAGTTTTTAATTATAATTTATTTTAAATTTTGTGTATTATTTGTTTTGTCTTATTTATAATCTATTGTTCTGTTTTTTTACTATTACTTCATTTTATATGCTATTAACTTTGTTAGCCTAACGATTTAATTTAAGTCAGCCTAATCATGTAATTTGCTTGTTTGCACGATATTAACCATGTTTAGACGACATTAAATACACAATTATTCCACAAAGTTACTATAGATGAGAAAAAAATAAAATAGATATATATATATATATATATATATATATATATATATATATATATATATATATATATATTTACATCATATTTATGTACTTTTTCATACCTTAATGCTGGCTGTATGACAGACGTGTATTACATTTAACGTAAATAGAACATACAACATAACCCACCCAAGAAACCACATAATAAGGGGAATAGCAAATTGTGTACCTTTTCCTGTCTGCAGTCCTTTTATAAGATAGAAAAAGTATATCACAATAGTACACATTGAGGATGCGATAATGTTAAAAATCTGAAGGGAAAATAGGGAATTGATATCTCTGGAAAGCTGCCACAATCCTTTATAGAGGGATGTTAAAAAAATCAACCTATTCCTCAATGGCATGATTGCAGCCGTTAATATTGAAAAACGCTCACCAAGAAGGTTTATCAAGAATGAGAAAAACATAGTCGTCGCGATCATCGGCAGCGTAGGCACGATGTTAAAGATAAAAAAATTTGCAGGAAAACCGGAAACAGCCATTGCTCCAATGACAGACGTAACCGCTAAGGATTGAGCCAGCGTGAATCCAAAACCGATGCTGTTCCTACACTTGAAACCCATCCTCAACAGAGAACTATCTATAGATACGATGACTTGCATCATCCTATTCAATTTTTCTATTTTCAAAACTGACCAGACAAAATTAAAAGGCAGGAGACTATGAGTGCAGAGTCCAAGGAGTACGACAAAGAAATATATGAGTGGTAGATATGCATTAACCGAAGAAGTCCGATAGTACAAGAGGGCCAGTAATCCAAGTATCTGCAGGAGTGAGAGGAACACCATCAGCCGGTTGATACTGAACACTGATCCTGTAATGTTAACCGGAAAGGCCCCACAATACCGCATTAGGAAACTGTACCTGGCAACACTAACCCTTAACCCTACCGCCATACTATCGGCAGACTAACCATTAGAAAGCGGCCTTAGGCGGAGGATGGGCATTGCCGCTTAACGGTAGGGCTGCCGCGGTTATTAGCATCGATCTATGTCTAGTTTAGATCTATAATAAATAATGGAAGGTGCGATTACAGGTCGTAAGTGACAAAACATATGGTAGGATCAATCCACATCAAATCAACCAATGAGGCCTGCTGACAATTTTTTTTTTTTACCTACGTTTGTTATATTCAGAGAGTTGAAAACAGATATTCATTAAGTTTTTAGAAGTCTATTATTATTTTTTTTTTTTTTTTATCGCCCATATTGTATTAGTGTGTCAGCCTATTTTGGATTTTACAGAGGTTTGTGTTAAACTCTACAGCACCTTGGTTTTTGAAGATATTTGATTCATAGAAAAAACAAATGTACAAAATACACAATATTCTCTGTCCAGTATCCATGCCTCTACTTAATTCTAAATAAATAGAAAAATGGGTATATAATAACGTTTTCAAAATTAAAATCTTCTCTTTTAAAACTAAAATGTTAAAGATAAAACTAATATTCATCTAAATAAAAACTAATAAAGTCTCAGTGATGATATTGTAACCACTTATCACAACACAATTAAATAACGTTTTGTGAACTTTTTAAATTTTTAATGTAAATCTCTTCTGAGATATTATTTTATATTGTTTGCTGGCTCTATTACTAAAATATATTATTTTTAGCAATTATTAGAATTTTTAAAGCTTGTATCTTTTGAGATATTTTAGATTTTATGGATCTTCAAATATTGCGTTTTTTTCTAAAATTTCAAAAATGTCAAAAGAGACAAGCTTTAAAAACTCTAATAATTGCTAAAAATAATATATTTTAGTAATAGATCCAGTAGCCAATATAAAACGATATCTCAGGAGGGATTTACATTAAAAATTTAAAAAGTTCACGAAACGTTGTTTAATTGTGTTGTAATAAGTGGTTACAATTTCAACATTGAGACTTCATTAGTTTTTATTTAGATTTTTACTACAATCAATGTAATATCTGTACTTTTAAAAATGATTCTGCGTATTTCAGTAATCGTGTTAAATTTATATTGTTTTATTGTTTTTTAAAGTTGATGAAAACTTAAAACTTATTTATATAGTCCAGTGGTTAAGTCGCTTGATTGATTCAAACTGTGCCATTTGTCATTGGGTTATTAATTACTGAAATATCCTGTCAATCCCTTCCGACATAGAATAAGACAAAACAATCATATAACTCTTAATAGCATATTCCTATCCATATTCCTTTGTAAATATTCATTACAAATTAAAAATTGTTGGCGCCTCAAAAGAAGAACATGTACAAAAATTAAAAAATATCGAAAAGATATATGGTATAATTCTGGTCTGATCTTAATTCAGTCAATGCTAATGTTAGGAGATTATATAATTTATTTCAAAATATAGTACGAATTTGTTGACTTTTATTTGAGGGGAGAAGAAGAAGTTCAGCCTCTGATCTGATAGTGAACATGAAACAGGATGTTTCAACAGGAAGGAAGGGCAAAAATCGCAAATATAGCTGATGTCCGCCCCAGCACATTAAGTGAGCCCAATATGAACAAATCAGGCACTGTACCTACAACTTACCGCTTCTATCTTCTGAAAATTTGGCATCGAAAAATAAACAGGAACAGCATCAGACTCTTGTGGTTAAATCAAAAGAGCCATCACTTGGATGACTGATAAGTGAGACTTTATCATCATTTGATGATTCGTCAGTGCTAATTATATTCCAACTTCTTATTAGAGGTTTTCTTGTATCCTCCAGCGTCATTTCCTATTCGTTCCCTAGCTTCTCTTCTAGCGGTGATACCCCTAGAAGTCGATGCAACTGCTTCTTTCAGAGCAGTATGTAGCAGTATGTCCTTTAGCTCTTTTATTTTTGCTTCTCTAGAGTAATTATTGAAGCTGTTTTTTTTAAGGAGAGGCAGTGGATGGGAGTAGCTTCTGTAATGCGGAGCCAATATATCAAACATCGCCACATTGGATCTTATATGCCCATCTATTCCAGAAAAAAAAATGTGAGACGTAATCAGATTCATGAATGAAAATCCCTTCAAAATAGCTCTTTGACCCTGTGTATAGTGCCGAAACATACAGTCTTGGTTTATTTTCAATAATGTGCATATGTAATCGACCAAGAAAAAAATAATTAATTCCCCCCCTTCCTTCAAAATTTACCTTTAACGTTTCAAGATATGTAGAATCAAAATATCGATTTTTTAAAAATAAATCCCTCAGGAAAGCCTGATGAATCACCATTCTTGATTGCTTGCTGGAAAGTTGAGTTGTAGAACATTTTCAAGAAGACGCTGATATAGGCTGCATCGAAGGTAGTTACTCTTCTATCCTCCAAGGGTAGTACATCCTTTCTGTCCATACAGAAGACAAAGGAATTGTTCAAATGCAGAGCAGTCCTGCTTGGATATGTTTTCAGAACCTAATTTTGCAAAAGCATTTGTAATATAATAATGAGATAACAGTTTTAATAGCCGGAATTTTCCTTTGCACACTGGTAATGTCTAATAAAGTTGCTGTTATGTCTGATCGCGTAAACAGATAAAAACCTAGCAACGAATTTCTATTTTTGGCAATCCCAAAATCTAGACAAACTGGATAGCGTTCAGCGAAAGAACTAATTTTTATGAAGAACTTCAGAGAAATTTCAAGACTGAAATCAACTATTTTATAATCTTTCCACTTGCTTAAGACGTAATTTCAGCCAATTTCTTCTGTCTGGAAGGGGTATAAAACCAAAAATATTTTTCTGATGAGGTATTTCCTGAATCATCTGAATTAGTACAACATTTTAAAGTAAAAAATACACATGCTGCTTTTGAGGTAATTTTTTGCAAATTTTTAATTTGTCTGGTTGGTCCAACCCATCAAGATATTTTGTCAGTTTTTATAAGTGACTCTTCTGGTAAGATTCAAGATTGAAATAAACTATTTCACAAGCATGCCACTTAAGAGGTAATTTTGCCCATTTTAAAATTATGGAAAAGATACTCTGAGAAACTGCCAGAAAAATGTTTTCTTCCAACTAAATGAAGAGATCTTCCATATCCTTAAGTTACCTTTTTATGAGTAGATTTTTAGATTTTTCTTGGACTAGTTAAGAATGAAGATATTTTTATGTTTAAAAAATCTTATCACTGCTTTGATGCAAAAGAGGTTTGTAGGATAGCAAAGGTAATAAATGATCATTAATTATTAATAGATCAGTTTATGTTACATTTATATATATATATATATACATATAATATATATATATATATATATATATATATATATATATATATATATATATATATATAACAAAAACAATAACTTACATGTCTTTAGGTTCTACAAGTCAAAAATACTGAAGTATTCATTAATTTAAGTTGTCCAAATATTTAAAATGGTGAAGAAAAAAATGCATTTAGACTAGACATTCAGTCTGTCAAAAAGATACCAACAAAGAACTAAAAAATTCAAATCCCGTCTATGTGGGAATTAGTTCCACTTCTCACTTTTTTTTTCATATATTCAATTAAAGATTATACTTCTTCTTCTTCCTCTGCGCTACGGTCCGTGTAGGACCTGGGCCTCCTCTACGATTCTTCGCTACTCTTCTCGATCCACTGCCGCAGCTCTCTACCGCCTGATAACAAGTCGTCTCAGGTCCGCCTCCACGTCATCTATCAACCGGAATGGTGGCCTGCCTCTCCTTCTTCCTCCTCCAGGTTGTCCATACATCATTTTCCTTGGCACCGTTTCCTTCGGCATTCTTTCCACATGGCCTAGCCATCTTATCCGAGACATCTTGATGAAGTTGACAATGTCAGCCTCACCGTATAGTGTGGTTAGCTTCCGGTTTTACCGGGCTTTCCAGACTTCTCCTTTACTTAAAGGTCCCTATAGTTTGCGCAGGATCTTTCTCTCCGACTCCCAACATTCTTTCATGTTCGGTCGTCATCGTCCATGTTTTGCTACCGTAAGTTATTATGGGGCGTATCATGGTCTTGTACACCAATTTTCGTGCCTTCCTTGACATACCGCGACATTTAAGTACCCGCTGAAGAGCAAAGTACCATTGGTTCTCGGTGGCAATTTCAGCCTTAACGTTGTTATTTTCTGTCACCAAGGAGCCTAAGTACATGAACTCATCGCATACTGGAAAATTATGGGGGCCGATATATATGGTCTCATTATTCAGCAAAGGATGGCGTCTGCTACTCTTCATATAAGCAGTCTTCTATTCGTTTATACACAATCCCCTCACCGCTACTGCCGCCTCAAGTTCCTCTAGGGCCCCTGCCAGTGCTGGAAGGGATCTGGCCACGATTTCCACATCGTCTGAATATGTAAGATGCTGTGCAAGGCGGTTAAAGATTGTGCCTCCCGGATTTGTCCAAATGCCACGCACATCTTTTTCCAAGATCATGATGAAGAGTGTGGTTGCCTTTGTATCTCCTTGTAAGATTCCTTCCGTTATTTGGAACTCTTAGGATATTACCCTCTGAAGCTTCGCCCGGCCTCTTGTATCTCCCATTGTCATTCTTACCAGTCTGACCAGTTTCCTTGAAACATCCAGAGGTAGGAGATCTCTGAGTAATGTTGATCGGTCCACTGAATCGTAGGCTTGTTTAAAATCTATAAAAAGGTGGTGCAGGTCGACATTGTCTTCTCCAACACATGGCGGACTATGAATATTTGGTCTATTATGGACCTTCCTCGTCTGAAGGCGCATTGATATTCCCTTACTTCTCTTTCCATGTGGGCGACAAGTCTCCGGTTAAGCAGTGGACTGTATCTTGTAGGCCACGCTCAACAGTGAGATCCCCCTGTAGTTGGAGCAGCAGAGTTTGTCGCCTTTCTTGTATATTGGACAAATGACAGCTACTTTCCAGTCCTCAAGGATCTCTTCTTCTAACCAGATATCATATATGAGTTGGTCCCAAACTTCATCCCCACCGTATTTCAGTAGCTCCACGTCGATCCCATCTAATCCCGGGGCTTTATGCAGCTCAACCTCCTAAATTTCCTCCTGGTCCGGCGGGATGTCATCCTCATCTAGTTCCCTCGGCTGCGATCTCAAGTCCCATCAAGGTCAGTTTCTACTGGCACCCTATCGCCGTCGGCGTGATCCTTACTTAATAACTCCTTGAAGTATTCTGCCCATCTTCTCACAACCTCTTTCTTACCCATCACCAAAATTCCCTCTTCAATCTTACAAAAGCCGATTATACAATAATTATAAATAAACTTATACATATCGAGAGAATAAAATTATGTGCGATGAAGAATTATTTTAAATTTAATAGTAATTTTCATTAATCATTACCTGGATTAGCTATGGGAGGAAGATTATCTTTAGAATAAAATAATTGGAAAATTTAAAATGAAAAACTGGACGAAAAACCAATGATGATGGTCTCTAAATAAATAAATGATTGATTTATTGAATATAATTGAATTTTGATTGATTAATGCGGATTTTAAAACAGGAACAAATCATTTAATGTTTTAAAGTTTGTAGAAAGGAGAGATGGGGAATAGTTGGTACCTAGGTGATCAGAAATTCCTGGATCCATCTCTGACTGGAACAGAAAGGTTGGAGTCCCCATGGGGTTTATATACTTCCTGTCCATAAAATCTTCTATTATTATATTTAGAAATTAATTGAAAAATTGTCATTAATAACAGCTGGTTTTTTTTTTGTTTTTTTACAGTAAGAAAAGGATTAGGATATAATGAATAAATAAATCACTTCAATTCAAACACTATTCAATTTAATAACTCTTCAAGTGTAGAAAAAAACTAAAATACATAAAAGAAAACTGATCATTCGATCAATTATATATTATTCATTTAAATGGTTATAATTATAATTTAGTATTTAAATGAATAAAGCTTTAACACTACAAACAAAATTTGCAATCTTCAAACTACTCTGCAATAAGCAAACTCTCTCAGCTTTGGCAAAACACTCGACCACTGCCAAAATAGTCATCAGAGGCTATACAGACTTGTGGAAGATCTAAGTCCTCAAGTTAAAACAAATGTTTTTAAATACACTGTTTTAATTGTATTTATTTATTAGAATTAGATAAGGAAGCATGCCAGATAATAAAGCGGATTGTAATAAGTTTTTGCTGGTAGTGAAATCTAGTGTTCTTTGACCAATTTCAGTCATAAGGAAATGGATATTACTTTCTTAAACCTAATTTTGACTTGCTCTTGAAGTAAATATATTACCATTATGGCTTAACTATCAACAAATTCAGGTTATTCAAAATAGTAATAAATGAAAATAAACAGCTATGGAAGGATTTTGGAGACTACAAGATAAAGCCACTCAATAAAGGCATCCCTAAAACTAAACTAGGTTATAAACCTCATCCAGATCTTATTAAAGATCAAAATAGAAATCCTATAACCAACAAAAAAGAATTATCAGAAAAATGGACAAAACATTGTTCCTATCTCCTCAACGAAACTAAGACGAGGGAGAATTCCCATTCAAAATTTGATCTAAACAGATTCCTGGAAGAAGAAGAATTTTTAGTAATGAGAATGTTCCATCATAAAAAGAAGAAGTAGCCGAAGTCATTCTTGTTTTAAAAATGCTGTAAATTAATACGCTATGGTCTATTATTTCCAAATAGTTATACTTCAAAAACATCCAGTTTGTCCATTCACACGATATTCCTTATTGCTTAGGTTTAGAGTTCAGACAAATAGATTATCTTTCAAATCTGGAGTATTCCGAGAGATGTAAAATTTGAGTTATCAAATAACAAAACTAAGGTAAACTGGTTTCCAAAGGAACAAATGCAGAATACTTAATAAAACATGTCCAGAATATTCAACAAAAGAAATTAACAACAGAATAATGGCTGGTAATAGAGCCTGCTATGCAAACCCCAAATTTCTCAACTATTGAATAAGGCAACCACATTAACATTATATAAATCTCTTAGAAGACCAATAGTCATATATGGAGTAGCAACTTGGTGTTTATCCCAAGATGATTGAAGTAAACTGTGAGTGCTTGAAAGAAACTGTATCAAAGCAAGTAAGAATAAAATATTTTTATGCTAAGATTGATGGGACATGTGGACAGCATAGAGAGTGAAAGGATACAGAGGAAAATCCTGAAGGAGCAGTTCAGTGGGAAAAGGAAAAAGGGGAGGACAAAGAAGTTGGTGGAAATGGAGGATGGATCCAGGAAAGAATGGAGTGGAGAGAGGGACAGAATAGGCAGAAACGGATAACACAGGAAGGCAAGGGTCACGTTGACATATAGTGCCAGGGAGTTAGTCTACAAAGTTCAATATGCCATATTTCTGCTAATACCGGGCCAATTTCTATTAAAAAAATTTTTATAGACAAAGAACAAAAAAAAGCTCAAGAAAATCAGTTCAGTAGTCGCGGAGAAAAGCCGCAGTACATTTTTTTCTTTTCTGTCTTGAAACTTAAAACCACATATTTTGAGGGGAGAGTTAAATTTTGTTTTTCTTGGTAGATTAGTCTTTTTCATTATTAAATTTCACACTGCACAATAATAATCCACATATTTTTTCTTATTGTACTGAGGAAGGTAATCTAACGGATATCTTTCAGAGTGTACATCTACAGCTTTTAATGGACATTAGGACACTGTAGCAGTTATGAAGAATGGCATACTTAGATAGCAAGCACATGTAGAGTGGGTATGAGTACCAGAAAGGAAAAGAGTATGAGTATCAGAAAATCCAGACTGAGATGGCTGAATGAATTAGTGGAGGAGGATTTATGACAGCTTGAAGTGATAGGATGGCAGTCATTGGCAGCTGATGGTAGTCGGTGCTGTAGATTATGAAAGGAGTTCTGTCCCTTGCAGAATCCCAGAGCTATTTATAAAATGATAATAATAACAAAATTAATAACAGAAAAACATTTGACTTTCATGAATTTCGTATCACATAAAATTTTTAGTAGTAACTTTTAGTTATTAGTAGTTAGGATATCACTCAACAACTAGGTATAGAAATTTTAGTGATGAGATTTGAAAAAAAAAAAAAAAAAGATCGACAGCACTAAAAATTATTGGAGCAAAAAATTTTATATTAAATAAGAAGTCTAATTGAAATAAAGTTGAACCACAATCAATATATGTGATGCATACAAAATATAGATGGCATCATTTAATAAAGTGGAAATTTCAAGAGATGTGAAAATCTTTAATTCAATGTTGTTAGTTTTTAAAAAGGAAGATAAAAGAAAGAATAGCTCTGAAGAGGCTGTTGATCTTATTCAATCTAAAAAAAACCTGTTTTCACCGAATGATAATGATTCAAGTCAAATAGGATCAAAGCCACCAAGAGAATTTGAACCAAATGTAGAGAGAGAAAGGGAACAGAGATTCAAGGCATCAGTCCATATCAGAAATCTGGATGATCACATAGAAATGCCAAGAGATCACTAAAGACTACTATTTGAAAGATAATTATATTTCAGCCAAATATATTGAAGATGAACCTGAAAGAGTCCTTTTGCACGAGAATGGACTGATGGAATCGAGGAGTAAATTAAAGCCCACATAAAAAATAATAGATGGATTATTCATGAAAAGAAAAAGGATAGATAAAAAGGAAGATGATAGACAAGAAAAAGAAAAAGAACCGACAATAGATTCTAAACTGGCTCTGGCAGATAAATTTAAAAGTAATAAGTTGTTACAAAAACGCAAGGCATGGTTGGTAGCAAGAGGATTTACCTCGAGACCTGTACTAGATAACTATAAAATTTTTCACCTGTTGCTAAACTAAATTTAATCAGATTTATAATTGCTATGGCAGCAGATGAAAATTTGATGTTCAACTACTTAGATGTGAAAGAAGAAATACTCTAGAACCAATTGGCAGCTGACTTAGGCCACCAAATGAATTGTATCATTAAACGATATTCTGCCAGCAAAGAAGTTAGTTAAAAATGTTGTAATCTCCTCTTTGACTAAGCAAAGAAATATAAAGATTCATTTTATCCGAGAAATAATTTAAAGTGGCCAATCACAATCAAAACCAGACTAGGACTTAGGAAGAAAGAAGTGATATTTAGAATTGAAAGAGGGGATGTTGTAATGTTGTCTTGAACACTCATAAAGACTTTTACCCTTTAAACCTTCTGAATGCTAAAAAAGTGATCAGTGCGTTTCTATTATACAATAATGTATTGTCTTGTCACGTTTAAGTTGTCAGAAAGTTGTAATTAATGTTCGTTGAGTTCAGTTCAACTAGATAATTATTCCATATTCTGTCAGTATAACAGACCATTATGTGATTTTTTAAACCACTAAGTGTGTTCGTTTTATATTCACAATGAGGACATTGATGAGGCTTCTCGCCAGTATGATGGGTCATTATGTGTGATTTTAAACTACAACTTTTAACTGATTTATAGCCACAATGAGGACAGTGATGTGGTTTCTCACCAGTATGACAGGACATAATATGTTTCTTTATATCACGGGGTCTGATTGTTTTATATTCACAATGAGGACACTGATGAGGCCTCTCACCAGTATGACGAGCCATTATATGCGATTTTAAATTACAAAGTTGAACTGATTTAAAGTCACAATGAGGACATTGATGAGGTTTCTCACCAGTGTGACAGGTCATATGACGTTTTAAACTACCACTCGTTGTTGTTTTATATTCACAATGAGGACATTGATGAGGCCTTTCATCTGTGTGACGGGCCATTATATGTGATTTTAAATCATTAATTTTAACTGTTTTATAATCACAATGAAGACATTGATGAGGTTTCTCGCCTGTATGACGAGCCATTATATGTGATTTTAAATTACTAATTTCAACAGTTTTATAGTCACAATTAGGGCACTGATGAGGTTTTTCACCAGTATGACGGGCCATTATATGCTTTTTTAAACCATTAGGTGAGCCCGTTTTATGTTCACAATGAGGACATTGATGAGACCTCTCCTCAGTATGACGGACCATTATATGTGATTTCAAATTTCTTATTGTTGGCGTTTTGTATTCACAATGAGGGCAATGATGAGGCATCTCACCTGTGTGATGGGACATTACATGCAATTTTAAATTGCTAATTTGAACTGATTTATAGTCACAATAAGGACATTGATGATGTTTCTCAATGGTATGACGGGGCATTATATGTGATTTAAAACTTGTAAATGTTGCTGACTGATTTTTGAAATTAGGAAATTGGAGAGGTTTCTCACCTGTATGAAGACACAATATATGTTTTTTTAAACCACCAAGGGTGATGGTTTTATGTTCACAATGAGGACATTGATGAGGCTTCTCACCTGTATGGCGGACCAATACATGTGATTTTAAACTTCTTAATGTTGCTGTTTTGTATTCACAATAAGAGCATTGATGAGGTTTCTCACCACTATGACGAGCCATAATATGACGTTTTAAACTACCAATTGCTGCTGTTTTATATTCACAATGAGGGCATTGATGAGGCCTTTCATCTGTATGACGGGCTCTTATATGTGATTTTAAATTATAAATTTTAACTGTTTTATAATAACAATGAGGACATTGATGAGGTTTCTCGCCTGTATGATGGGATATTATATGTGATTTTAAACTTCCTATTGTTACAGTTTTATAGTTACAATAAGGACATTCATGAGGCCTCTCACCAGTATGACGGGCCATTGCATGTTTCTTTAAACTAGCTAATGTTGCCGTTTTATATTCACAATCAGGACATTGATGAGGTTTCTCACCTGTATGATGTACCATTATATGTAATTTTAACTGACAACGGTACAATGCTTTCCATTCACAATGAAAGCATTGTAAAAGTTTTTCTCTCCTATGTTGAGATTTTATGTGAATTTTCAAATCAGTCATTTTTTCTGCTTTATATTCGCAATCAGGACATTGATGAGAGTTCTTATTTGCAGACATGCTGAAGCTCATGTTTGCTTTCTGGTGACCTTTCTCATTGAGCAACTCCTCAGCACCTATAAACAATAAATATTACAATAAAATATATAATTTCTAAAGTATTAAAATTAATAATTATTTGATGAAACACTCATTATTCAAGCCATGCTAATGAATGCACTATGGATTTCTTATAGCTTCAACATTATCTAATATTAACGACTTTGTATTTAAGAATGCATAAAAAACAATAAATACTTAACAAAACCAGGCAATGTTTACATTCATAGTTTGAGAAGATATTGTAATTACTGTAATGCTTATTACCAAAAGAGTGCATAAGTAATTTAATTTGTTGGAGACCTAAATGTTGAGATTATACCTCATAAAAATATGTTTAATTTTTGTGGAATATATTGACTACAGAGAGTTGATTTAAATGTTTTTTCATTTTAATGAGTGAAGTGGAAACATTGATTACATATGTTATTTACACATTCTTTATTAATGATGATAACTTTATTATTTATTTACACCAGTAATCTGGGAGCTGAGGCCAAAAAATGTGTCTGATTTCAAGAATATTTTTGATCATCACTCATAATAAACAGGAAATATGAAGGTCTGCCACCCAAGATCGGTCTCATTAAAATTTCATAGGTCAACGGATTCTTCATATTCGTCACTTTTATCAGATTTTCCTCAGTAACTTGCTCCCAGTGCATTTTAAAAAATATTGAAATAACAATTTCCCTATCTCTAAAATATTTTTTCAATATTACTTGGCATCTGTTGGGAGTAACTACAAATATTTTGTATGGATATTGTAGGAAATTAAATACTCTACAAGATTGGTTATTATGCATTTTGCTCTAAATTGCACTAAAAAATAGTTATTAAGGTGAAACCACCGAATATCTAACTTTTTGCGTTTTTAGAAATTTTGCAGATTGTGCAGCCCCATATCTCAGTAGCTGTTCTGAATTTAAAAAAAATATTAAATATAAAACTTATAGGTGATTTAACACTCTGTAAAATTGGCAATGCTAAAGTTTTACCTAAAATAAAGGGAAGCAAGTTACTGAGGAAAATCTGAAAAAAGGGACGAAAATGATGAATTCATTGACTTATAATAAAATTTGACTACTACCGTTCAAGGGTGGCAGACGTTCATATTTCAAGTCTATTATGAGAGTACTTTTGGCCTAGACGACTAAAACGTTTCTTGAAATCAGACATTTTTTTTTGTCTCAGCTCTCTATAAGGACTATAGGATGTGTCCCTTTAGAATATTACAAATAACAAAGGATTTCACTCAGGCCAATACATAACCTAACTAACCAACTAAATGGCACTACATCCCTAGTTGGGCCTTGGCCTCACTAAAAATTTATAGCCATTCCTGTCTTTCTTCTGCCTTCCTTTGCCACCCTCTCACTCCTAACTGCCTCAGATCGTCCTCCACATCATCCAACCACCTCAGTCTCAGTCTTCCTCTCAATCTCTTTTCGCCTGGTCTGTCATTCATCATCTTCTTGGGTAGCCTCTCATCTGGCATCCTTTGCACATGGCCCAGCCACCGCAGTCTTCCTTCTTTGATAATTGCCACAATATTAGGCTCGCCAAAGAGCTGTTCGAGCTCGCTATTTTTTCTAATTCTCCAATGTCCATTCTTGTTCACCAGGCCGATGATCTTTCTGAGGACCATTCTTTCCCAAACCTTCAGGATCATCTCACTCTCCCTAGGCATAAACCAGCTCTCATTCCCATATGTTACGACCGGTCTTATACTCTTATAAGTACTTTATTCAGTGCAAAAAAGACAACTACCAGCCACTATCTCTGCACTTATCTCGTTTTCTTCTGTTACTAGAGATCCTAGATATTTGAAGCTCTTGCAGTGCCTGAAGTTGTGCCCATTGATTTGCACTTCTTCTCTATCAGATTGTATTCTTGATGTCCTCATATATTCTGTCTTATTTTCATTAATTCTTAAGCCATTTCTCACTGCCGCCGCTTCAAACTCTTCTAATGCCCCTAAAGTGCTGGTAATGGCCATATCGTCTGCTTATGCCCTATGTTAGATCAGCCTGTTGTAAATATTTCCTTGAGGATTAGTTCTTATTGCTCTTATCGCTTTTTCGAGGGCCAACAGTGGGTCATCTTGTCTCAGTCTGGCTGTCACTTCTAACTCTTTTCATAGGGCTCCACCAACCAACAACCCTTACCTGAGACTTATGTTTCCTTCCAGGTCATTTCAACTTATCTTACCAACTTCAGTGGAACCCCTAGGAACCTGATATCTCTAGCCACCTTTTCTCTTTCAACGGAGTCATACGCCTGCTTGAAGTCTATAAATAAGAGATGCAGACTAATGCAATGCTCGTAACTCTTTTCCAATACCTGTCTAAGTGAGAAAATTAAATCCGTTGTGGATCTCCTTGTCTAAACAAACACTGATAGTCTCCAGTAACCCTCTCAGACCACCTCATCAACCTCCGTTTAATTGCAATGGAGAGTACCTTATACACAGTCGAAAATAGCGCTATCCCATGATAGTTCTCACATACCATCCTATTGCCTTTCTTATATACTGGGCAAAAACAATTTATACATATTAGTACATACATTTTTTATACATATTTATATATATTATTTATAAATCACCGCTTGCCATCTATACTTAAGAAATTCTCGTCAGTACCTGGAGCCTTATGATTTTTCAATGATGCAATTATTTCCTCCTAATCTGGTGGCACTTCCTCTTCATTATCTCCCTCCTCACTCCATTCTTCCTGCTACTCTCCCACACCACTACCACCTTCTATCCTATTTATAATCAGCAAGTTCTGGTAATATCTAGCCCACCTGTACAAAACGTTCTTTCCAACAAGTGTTCATCTTCATCCTTATAAAATGCGGGTCTTAGTGCATAACCTGCCTATACATCTTTAGCCCTCCAATAAAACTTCCTACTGTTCTTTATATCGAATTTCTGCTGTATCTTCTTCTCAAGTTTCTCTCACACATTAGCCCTATTTTTCTTCTACAGAGCTTTTTTGCCTTCCCCCTTTTTCATTCATAGTGCTGTATCGTGGCTCTCATTCTTCTATGTATCAGTTTGATTCTAGTATCATTTCTTTCTTTAATTGCGTTTTCACTTTCCTTGTCATACCAATCATTTCTCTTTATCTACTGTGTCTTCCCTAACAACTCATTCGCCACACTCTTCAATGTGTTTTTAAAGTCACTCCAATTATCTTCAATTGACTCAGTACTTTAATGCCACTTTAAATAAATAGTGTAATTAGTCAGAGTCACTCTTTCTACTTCCTTCCATCTTATGTCCTGCAGAGCTACTATATCTATTTTATACTTCACGAGTACCTGTTCTAACATTCTACTGATTCCTGGCTGAAACAGACTTCTAAAGTTCCATGTTTCGATATGCAAAAGTCCATTTCCAAGCATAGGTCTTGACCTTAAAACAGTCTGGCTATTTTCTCTTTGTGCTTTCGTAACAATGTTTTTATGGGAGCAGGTTGTTGGTCCAGTGACCAACCCCCAGCCTGGAGGACCAGGATTTTTTGTCGGGGTTTACTCCCTTAGCCTCTGAAGGCAGTGGGGGAATTAGGAAATTCAGGAGTAAGGGAATAGTATACGAAGGAACATCGGATGGGGTGAACGGAATTAAGGTAAGAGGTCAACGGGCAGTTGTCCCTTTAGTCGCCTTTTATGACAAGCGGTAAATACTGTGGGTGTACTCTACTCCCGAACCCACAGGGGTTCTTGTACATAATCAAGTAATTAATGTCTGTTTCACACACTATACACCCCACAAAATGCTTCTACTCAGGCCTCAGCCTGAGAGTAAAAGAAGGTAGAAAAAATAAGAAAGAATAATTGACAAATTGTAAAGAAAAATAATTAACAAATTGTAAAGAAAAAAAATATGAAATAGCAATATTAAAGTTGCATAAGGAATGTACATATGAATATAAACATTTATAAATTATGACTACAGATAGAAACAATTTATTTTAAGGAACTGGATGATAAGGAGATATCTAAATAAACAAGATTTTAAATGTGAAAGAGTATTGGAACCAGTCTTCATTGATAAGAGAAATTCTAGAGGAACAAGGATTGGATATGGAAAGATCAGTCAAATGCCGTGAGTCTCTGTATATAAATCTGATGGGCAAAGGCAGGTATTACAGGAATGGACAGAGGATTTGAATTTAATATTGAAAAATTACCATAGAAAGGATAGAGAAACTTCAACTCTTCAAAAAATCGGCAGACAAAGGCATTCCTTGGGATTCCAAAGATAAAACGTACAAAACAGCTGATTAGCTTTTTCAGTTTGGCCACACGACCATCTCTGTATACAGTAAAACAGTACTCATAGTAGAGGAAAATTAAGGATTTTTAAAAAGCATTATTAGAATCAATATTGTAGGTAATATACTCATTAATTTTGTATAAAATGAATATTAGAATTTATTTGTGTTATACATGGTTTTCAAGTCATAATCCAAATAAGAAAAAAAATGTTTTTAAAGTTTCGGCAAAAATTTGAGGTAACAAAGTTGAAATTCGTAATCAGCACCCAAAAACATAAATTAGCAAATTTCCAGAACTTCTCCAAAACTTTCCAAGTAAAAGTACCATAAGCCTGGACTAATTCCCTCTACTCCTTTAGCATACCTTCATTTCCTGCCCGTCCATCCCTTTGGCACCAAAATTGTGTTTTACTAATTAGACAGCTTAAACTATGTTTTTTCTTTATTATTTTATTTTATTTTTTTTTACAAAAGTAATCTACACATCAATTCCTAAAGCTGTACGATACTTTTTTTAAAAATTCAAATTCTAAAGCCAATTTTTTTCTATTTAAATGCTTTTACTACCCTTAATTCACATACTACAATTTTAAAACACAGCTATTGGCAATTTTATGTTAAAAAGAAGTAATTTGCTATTTACAGAACGAAAATTGGACATTCTGTTTCAAAGAAAATTTGGAAGTGAAATTTCCCAATTTTGAAGTATAACGTAGTGGCCATAAAATGAACTAAAACGGTGAGGGTTAGCCTTAATTTCAAAAATTCTCAGGCAAACATTAAAATAAAGTAATACATAAATTCAAATTTATCTGACAACCTAGTTTCAACTAGGTTTAATTATTTTTTCAAGAAATGTTTAAATCATTAGTTATAAATTATAAATTGGAGTAAATTTCGTTGACCGTAAATATAATCGACGAAGAAGTATATATGAATATATATATATAAGACTTGATCAAAGTCTACTCAGCTTGTGTATCTGATTTGGTACAGAAAGCAGTCCAAGAGATGTTTATGTTACTGAGTGATCATATCATGAGGTCATTGAAGGACTTACAGCAGCTGATGTAGAACCACAATGCCCTCTAACCAAAGCCGGCGCTTCAACAGAATAGCAAATATTTACAAGAAGGGAAGAAACTCTCTGCTAGACCCACAACAACTGCTGAACTCTATGAAGAAGTCAAGAGCAAAAGAAACCATGAGAAAACCAAAGCGGCCAGCAAGGCATCGAAATAGTTAAATACATCAGAAGAGCAGACCACTGCTGTCCCTCCTAGTGCAGTCCCATAGAGAAGTAAGCCGGGGACAATGGCAGATATTGCCAACTCTCTGCCATTGAAGCCGGTCTATATGTCTCGACCTATGTAGATGACATATAGTGGGGACGGTAAGAGCATGGTGGAAATCATTAATGGGGTACCGTCTCCAGTTGAAAAGGCATTAAGGCCTCCTTAGACAATACTAAAAAGAAGGGCTTTGTCTTAATTCGTATGGTTGATAGCTCCCAAGTGGCTAAAGTTATTGGGTGGCAGGGCCTGAGTGAAAGAGTTCTAGAGGCCAAGATCGCCCTTAAGAAAAACCAAGATTAGATGTAACGGATATACCCCATTCATGGGACAGGAGAGGAGCTAGTTATGTTTCTACGAGCAAAACTCACTGAAATGTCGATCTCTGTTTTCCTTGTAAATGAAGGACTTCAGCCGATCTTCTCTGCTCCAGCCACAAATGGCATAACGAAGAACTGGGTGCTAGAAGTGCACCCAACGTGGTGATTCAAGCTCTTAGAAATGAAAATCTTAGATGTAGGATGGTGGTAAATGACAACCTAGACCCCCCAGTAGCACAAAATGCTAGGACTACGGGCACTATAAGGCCACATCCCTATCAGATGATCTGATTTGCATTTGGTGTGTAACTGCTGGCCATGTCCTTAAGGAATGCCCGAGAAAGAGGGTCTTGTTGGACTAACCTGTATAAACTGTGTGCCCACTCCAGGCAGACAAAGCACAAGAAGGGTAGCTGGGAATGCCATGTGAATTTAACATGGTCCAAACAGATGACAAAGAGGACTTCTTAAGAACAGGATCTCTATCCTCCAGCTCAACATGGGCAGTGTCTAGTGGCAGAAGAGCTTTGAGCTATATTGCAACACTAAGGCACAATAGAGGTCTAGGAACCAAGCTGCTAGGGGAACATGGTCTTTGGGAACATGAGGTTTGGCCTCACATCGAAAGTTTTAGATTTGAGCAGTGAAAAGAGGAGGACAAGGGCTGCAATTGTAGTTAACAATTCAAACTTCAACATGATGTATCTGAAGCATGGATTGTATTGTGTGGCATGTTATATCAAGTGGGGTAGAGTTGCTTTTGCACCAGTTTCGGCATACCTACCCAACAATAGTGTCATAGAAGACGACATATCCGCCATGGGTGCTTCCAATGCAATGCATTCATCACCAGCACTGCAAGCAACAGAAATGTGATTGTATGCTCAGATACCAACTCCTGGAACCCAGTTTAGGGTTCCAATCGAACAGACAGAAGAGGCGTTAAACTCGGTGAGTTATAAATAACAAGAAGTGAAGTTGTAGTTGTGAACATTCCATCTGCTACTCCCATGTTCTCTGGACCGATGCGGGAGAGCTGGATTGATCAGGCTGATTTCTCCAATGCTAATAGGGCATATTGCCGATTGGACCCTCAGATCTGAAAAGAGTTCTGACCACAAAGTACTGATATTTAGTTTAGTGCAATAGACAAGATGTACCCGTGACATGGACAAGAGTTATATAACCTGGAGGAGAGATTGGAGTGCCCTCCAGTGCATGATGGAGGGAGAAATAGACGATGAAGACTGGGATGAGGCAGAAATAACTGGATTGAGTGTGGATGACCTGGACTACAGGGTGTCTAGGATGATCAATGCTGTTGTGGCCAACCAAAATTAAAAAAAAAAAAACACAATACTGGATACCATCAGCACAACGAATCATTCGATATTGAGTTCATCATTGCATAAACTGCCATCATCTGAAATCTACTAACTTTACATCTCTGATGGACCTTCTTCTCATTTTGAATAAGAAAGACCAATCATAAATGTGGGCATAGACTTTGGAGGTCCATTTCTAATAAGAGAGTCTATGCATAGAAAATCTCACAGTAAGTAGGCCTATATTTCCTTCTTTGCTTGTATGAGTACAAAAACAGTTCATCTAGAGGTGGTCTCAGATCTTACAACAAACGCCTTTGTAGCCAGTTTGGAGAGATTTTTTGCTCGGCATGGGATTCCTTCTTGTCTCTTCTCTGATAATGCAACTCATTTTGTGGAGACAAGCAGACTACTTAAAGACCTATGAACTCAGTTTAAGAGCATCGAAATGCAAGAAAGAATATTATATTTTTGAAATATGAAACAGATAAGATAGGAAATTCATTCCTACAGCAACTCAACATTTTGGAAGACTATGGGAAGTAAGAATCAATATCTACTCAAGATATTTAGCAGAGATGGCATTGGTGCCTAAGCACTCAGAATGTAATATCATTCGAGAATCAAATGTACCTCCTCGTTGATGGCCAATAGCACAAATTCTTTAAACCTATCCAGGTGATGATGGCATAGTCCGAAATGTAAAATTGAAAACAGCCTCAGGGGAAGATTTAAGACCAGTAACTAAAATAGTCCTATTGTTAAACCCAGAAGAAAATCATGTATGATTAATGTAAAAATTTTATACGAAATTTGGTAGGCAGAATGTTGCGGCAGAATATTGACATATTTGCATTACATATCAACACTGTATACAAGACCAGCCAGCTACAAACCTAAAGGGATTAAGTTAGTTCCATATCAACAGCATTGCATGTACAGACGAATTCGGAGCGGGACGTGCCCTTCTCTCTCTTTCTTCTCACCACACTCAGTTTGTCAAGTCAGACTCAATTTTGTAGACTCCAGGAGCTCCAAACTGTGAGGAATTTTTTATTATGAACTCAATTAGTTATAGTCGGCTGGCAAGAGAATTATTGCTTTATTTATTCTTTTGTAACAGGTTTTTATTGAGAAGAAATTAATATCTATATTTCATACTTTTTATTTTCATATTTCTTTGTTAATAATAATCAATGCTGATAAATAGTTTTGTTTATTTTAAGAAGGATTTTTAATTTAATATTTTTTTACGTCATAAAAATAAATACAATATATATAAAAAATACGTCATAAATTTTTTACGCTCATAGGCCTATGGAACTACGGGCATGAATAAGAATCCTTATCTTCCGTAACAGATAGGATCTGCGATGCTTCCGAGAAATCCCTCTAGTATCGGAAGATGAGGGTACAGTTTGACCTGTCCCAAGGTGGACGCCGGCCTTAACTACCATGAAGGGAGACCTCTACAAGGCCTGGTGATTGTACCAGAAGTGTAGATAAAGGGAGAGGAGCAGTAATGAGTACAAGATCATGGGCAAAGAATAATGAAATGAGGTGTGCTCACAAAAACGAAGGTTCTGGTATGAGTTTACAGTTAAAGAGTCTGCGAACAACTTGCAGGGCAGCTCTAATCTATAATCTTTAAAGCAATGGCCAATTTCTTCCTTGTGACAATGTACACCAGGGGTGATCAATCTCAGGATGATTAGGATGCTTTTGTGAGTACATCCACCTGGTATGGCCTTGTGGCCACCAAGGAACATAAATGACCTTCGTATTGCCATGGATAAACAGAGAACTGGTCACACTCCTAAACGGAATAGATACGGCAATCTTGAAGAACAGTATCCCCTACATTGCAGAATAGCTCTCGAGAATGCCTGGAAAGGGGATAATTTCCGAAAATGTGGAAGATTGCCGACCTGAGAGGGATCTACAGAGGAGGAGGCAGAGATAAACAGCTTCCTAAGTGATACAGACAGACCTATATGCCTTCTTCCTGTTATGAGTAAAATTTTAATGAGAGTGAAGTCATCTTTGGCAGTATGGTTCCACAATAGGCAAGGGTTTCACGATGCTCTGCTGAGAAGGGGGCGAGGATGTTGAACAGAGGAGGGAGCGATATGTCATATTGCTACTTTTTGACATATCCTCCACCTTCGACATCGTCTGGTGGCCGTACATACTCCAACAGCTGCAGAAATATGATGCCCCCAGCAACCTATATGATCTTGTTAGGAGCTACATCCAGAAAAGGAGGGTAAAAGTTTGTAGTTGCTCTTATGAGATTGAACCTTCCGTCGAGAGGAGATTCCCCCAAAGGTCCATCCTCAGCCCAGTTCTATGGAAACTGGTATTTGATGAGTCTCTAGGCTTACTAGAAGCAGAGCGATACGCTGCTACAGTCTACATAGATGATTTGGCTGCAGTGGTAGCCTCGAACAGCAGAGCCGGGTGGAATCATCATCTAGGTGGAAGCGAAACGATGCGCCAACCTGGTAATAAGATGGTGTGAGAGAAAGGAGCTGAGGATGGCCACTGCTAAAATGCAGGTCATCCTCTTGAGAGGAAAAACTGACAAGGCTTACTCTACTGATAAGGCTTGGCGACAGTACAGAGAATGGCTCTGCTGCGGATACCTAAGGTCTACAGGATCTTATCTCATAAGGCGATGTAGATTCTAGTGGGAGCGGTGCCTCTCGACCTCCGAGAAGATGCTACGGTGTAAAGCTAAAAGAGAGGAGGCTCGGCAGAGCAACTAGAGATTCTCTATGTGAGGATTACGGATGATCCCAACAGATGGAAACAGATAATCCGGGAGCATACCATAGAGGAATGAAACCGAAGGTCAGCCCGAAAGGGACAAGGCTGAGTAAATACTTCTCCACCATCCAGTCCCGGATAGCAGCTAAATGGGTGCTCTAGACTACTGGGTCACGTAAGTCCTCACAGGGTATGGGGGCTTTCAGACCAATCTACACAGCTTTGGCAAGGACGTCGACACCCTAAGTCCAACGTGTGGCGTTCCGGAAACTTCTGAGCATGTAGTAACAACCTGCATCATGTTTGAGGCGCAAAGGAACACCCTCCGGAGAAAGACAGGGATCTATATGCTCACCGAGAGCGGCCTTCTCCCCCTCATGATGGAGGAAGGTGAAAGTAGGAGCAGAACGTTGAATTTTAACGTTTGCAGCCCTAGAGCTAGGCCGCTTTGAGCCGGATTTCCGGAGCTGATGAACGGAGATGAAGATTAATGACAGAAGTAGCATAATAGATGCATCTATGTATACCAAAACCAGAGTTGACGAAAGGCAAGACAGGGTATAAATAAATGATGAGTGGAAAGGTCCCTCTTGGTTCGCATCATCCATTCAAACTTATCTCTCAGAGTTTGAAATAAAAATTGAACAATAATAGGATCCAGCACTCCTTCTTATAATCATATAAAACTAGAAAATATCTGGGAACTGGCACAAAAGGTTTAATAAGCATTTCCAAATGCAACCTTTTTATTTCATATATAACTCTTTCTACTTCAAATGCAACCTTTTCTATTTTACATGTAATTCAATCTACATTAAATGTAACCCTTTCAAAGTTAAATGTAATACTTTCCAAATCAAATCTAACCTGTACCATTTCATACATCAAAACACAATTTTTATAGCCTTTGGAACATATAAGTAAACATAGTTATAGCTTTTGAGACTGCCAAAAGAATAACTAACGACTACCATCTTTGCTTGCTAGTAGAACTAGTAACAGGCACAACTATTGCCATGATAATAAAAATAGAACAGTACCAGGCAATCTCATAAAATATAAATCAACTTAATCCAGTATAATATAAAACTAACAAATAAACCAGTATAATATAAAACTAACAAAGCTATCAGATGAAAATGAGGAAAGGTGAAGTAGAAATAAATAAGTAAGAAAAAATATAGAATGGCATTGTTGACCACCTCTTAAAAATTAAAATAATATATACAATTCTCACCATCATCATCAGGAACAAGTAGTTCTCCTTCATGTTTCACATGAACAAGGCCACCTACCGACAAATAAATAAAACTTTTAACAAGATAATAAAATGAAATATTTACATTACAGATATGAAAAATTCTATACTATCTAAACTAATGAGGGGAGTGCAGTGTGTCCATAACGGATTTTGACCAACATTTTTTTGGTGATTCCATTGAAAAAAAAATTGACAAGTGCTCAACTGATGTGTCCAATAGACCCATGAGCTGTGGAAAAAAAAAAGATGCTGAAATTGCTCTATTTTTTTTTTTCAAATGTCTGAAATGTTATTGTAAGAAATTGACCTTGGATGAGAAACAGAAGGTTATCAAGGTGGTAGATGAAAGCATGAGGGAACAAAGCAATATTGCCAAGGAATTCGGCACACTGCCAAATTTCTTATTAACAGTTTTAAAAAATCGGAATAAGTATGGCATAGGGAGTGGATTAAGTAGGCCAATGAGGAGGACAAAGAGAACCAATTTACTGATTTTGATGACTTGAATGATTATTTATTTTAAACCTCTATTAGTCGAAAAACTCGAATTTTTCTACTTACCTCTGACAATTGAGTCGACTATAACATTAAATATAGTATATTTATAATTTAATAGGGTAGAAGCTAAAGTATATAAGCATGGAAAAACACCATGAAATAATTTTGATGTTGAACATCAGTCTTCCAGAATCAAAGGGTATTAATTTGGGAGAACTCACACCCGCGAAATTTCATCTTACACATTTAAATATTTTGTTGTATACTCAAAACAAAAAAAGAGGGAATTCAAGCTCTTCTCTAGCTAGAGATGAGGAGTAGGGGAATACGTCTGCACATCAATCTTCAATTTTAGTGTGTTATTAGACCCCACAGAGAACTTTTTAACAAGTGCTTACACAAATTGTGAGTTTCTCTCAGAGTGAGTTCTCACGGAACACCTTCGCCTTGGCTGTGAAATTTAATCTCAAAGGCTAGTTCTCGAACCTAAGTACATTATTCTTGTTTTGTTTTTTTTTCTGTTGCTTTATTTATGTATCAAATATTTTAATGTATTAGCGGCATATTGAAGTATGTTTGTGGTCTCAAAAATAACGCAAAGTAGATAAATATATATTTGTATTAGTCATACATATATATACTCGTATACAAACAACTTTATACCTTTTCTTACTTATCTTTTCTTCCTCCTTAAGGAGAAAAGATTTTTTAATCATGAGATGATAAAGTTTTCCTTGAAATTTCATTTTATCTTTTTTATTTTATTTTTTCTTCTTAATAAATAATTATGCAATATTTTATTATGTCTTTCTTTGTAATATATATATATATATATATATATATATATATATATATATATATATATATATATATATATATATATATATATATATATATATATATAAATATATATATATATATATATATATATATATATATATATATATATATATATATATATATATATATATATATATATATATATATATAAAAGGACAAAACACAAAAACAAAATATTGTAAAGCCTCTACCCGGGTTAAAAGGAGAAGCAAAATACGCTGACATCCATTGCTTGCTGGAGTAACTTTTTTTTATTTTAACAATTTAAATTAAAATTACTTTTTTTTTTAATTTATTTTGTTTGTTATTTATTTCTTTATCCTTCAAAAACATTATAAAAGCTACATTGCTGATATATTTGTATTAAAATATGTCAATATATTTTAACATATGGGACATTTTATCACAAAGCAACAATTTGATGTCACTAGCGTTTTCTAAGCCCCATCACAGTTTTTAGAGTTGGTTTTTTTATTATTTTTATTGTATCTTACTTCTTCTAGAATCGCTTTCTTTATTTTTCCGATTGATCAATTATTCAATAGAAAAAAAATTTTGAGATTGAATCGGGAGGTTGCGTTATCATTTTAACTCAGTTTACCTAAGATTTGGTCTCAGCTGTTATCATAATTTTAAGAGAATTTCTCTCGAAAAGCAAGAGACAAAAATGTTTGTCCAGACCTGTATCTTGTGTCACCATGTTCATGATGTTTCTTGATTTTTTGGCTGTCATAATTCCTTTTTTTCACCAATTCTTTGTCACCTTCGGTTTCCTGCCGATCTCAATTGTCAAAAATACCTGCTGGCAGTTTGTTCTGGTATCAAACATGGTGTCACCGTGGAATCATCTCGTCTTGATCGTGTTTGACCAATCACCCCTGATCATTCCCTCGTCGCAGATTTCATGGTAACTGTTGGAAACAATTTGTTTTCTTTTTTCAGAGTGGAATAATGCAAAGAATAGTTTCAATTTCTATATATTTTTTTAAGAATTGGTATAAATAAAGTTAAGAAAAATAGGAAAATTCTAATTTTCCCATCATTCTCCGTTCATTTTTGTTCCATCGTTGGACAGAGAATGATACAATGAGCGGTGGGATGATGGTGGAGACTATAATAATTATTCTATTGGAACTTTTGAGTATCAACACTACTGTTCTGAAATTATGAAGCAGGTTATCAGGATAAAAAATGAGAATTTTTTTCTTTTTTTAAGATGAACTGATTAAAAAAGATAAATAAATCAATTAAATTTTAGTTTTTATTTACAAAAATAGCCCTCTTGTTTGGAGGAGTATGTGTATTCATTTTTGATAGTTAATTGAGTATACTTAATTTTTTTAAAACTCTTTGGAGCATTTTTAATTTTTTGAAAACTCAGATTCAAAATTATGGCTTCATGTTAGAATGCCCATACAGAAAAGGTATTGTGGTTGTTCATTTGGATTTAGCATCCTTGTTTGAAGCCAATGCATTACTGATGCAGCAAAAATTAACCTTTTATTGCATTTCCCCCGAAAATAATAGAATTTTGCACTGTACCAAAGGTTGTTCAAGAATCATAACGAAAAAATAATTCTTTTTGATTTTCTTGAACACTAAAATAATATTATTAGGTCTGTTATCACGCATACTTTTTCATTTAACAATTATTGTTAATTATTAATCAAGTTAGCATGTTTATCAACTCATCATGAAAAAGTCTAACATTTTTTGCCAGCTGTTAGAATGATCAAGAAATAGTTTTTCAATTTCACCTAGAACATCATTTTCTTGGACAGCTTTTTTTTTATAACTACTAAAACTGGCAGGAAGCTATTATATACGGTGAATGAGTGAAAATCAATTATTTAGGGTAACCTACCCAGGGTATTATTCATTCAGTTATTAATTACTTCCCCAATTCCTGAAAATGAGTGAGTAGAAGAGCTCACCTAAAACAAGCAGAGGAATGGAGAAGGAGTGGTGAGCTGGCAAGAAATAATTTAATTTTATTCTTTACATTATAAATTTTGGCCAAATGTATTTATTTTTGATTGCACCTTTTCTTTGTTTCAATTATTCCAATTTCTTAAATATAATTTCAAGTTTAATTTGTAGTTAAAAAATGAACATCATATAGTTCACTACTATTATTCACACCCTCCCAAATTTAACACTTATGGATATATGGTTACTACCTCTAAATTACCAAGATCAAAAAAAGGTTATCGGAGGATGGTGGAATTACATTAAAAATCCATTTCATAACTGCTGGAACACAGTTTTGTGAATTTCAGGAATATACATATATATAAATTTTTCCACTATATTTGAGCCCTTCCAGCAGCTGTCTTCAGATCAAATGAAGCGAAATTTGGTATGTGTGGTTATTATCTAGGCCTCACAATACCGTATAAGTGGGGATAAATTTCAACCAAAATTTCGGCATGTTCATATGTTTTTAAGGTTTTGCGCACTTGTAAATTGAGTTAGAGGGTTAAATAATTTATCTGAAATAAGTAAGTGTTACAGAAGTGCCTTTTAGAGGCAACTTTTTTTCTCTCACCGCTACTTTTTCACTCAAATATTTTTTATTTTAGTTCTTCAATACATCTAAGTTATTAACGATCTTATCAAGATAAGTTGTACAACAGAAATTAATGTAAAAAATGTCTGTACAGCATGACACAATAAATCTTGAAGATTTATTCAAACATAGGCACAAAAAAGTCCACCTTCGCTAATTATTTCTATAAAAACTAATTTCCAATTTATCAACAGCTCATTTTCATGGAACTAAAATTTCTAGCTATCTAGCTATAAGAAAAAGAAAGTCGAATAAAAGGAAATGAAAATTTGGTTTAATTAAATTTGAATATTTTTTATCAGAAATCCTCCCAAATAAAGTTGAGTTTAAAACGTTTTATTGCATTAAATTATTCTCTGGGTAATGAAACTGAAAATAAACTTTAAACTACAACAACATGATAATCAGAAAAATCAGGCAAAATAGGACTTTAGTGACAGAGCTCTGTTGCTCATGTTTCTTATTTTAAATTTAAAAATGAAATCTAGGTTATTTCATCCAGTGTTTTCAATAAACATTAGAACAGAAAAAATATCTTAAAAGAACTTGATTGCAGGCATCTCCTCAGAATCATAATATTAGGAGCTTTACTACTTAAAGTATTTTCATAATTACAAAGCAGCCAACATAAATTATGGTAAAATCTGAATTTTAATCAGATAATTTAACCCTATCAAATCTAAATTTTTTCTCACCATGATAAATATTTGGTCTTTCCTCTTCTTTAATATAAATCGTTAGAACTGCAACAAAATAAAAAAAATTAGTTAATTTAAGAAAAATTATCTTTCACCGTTACGTTTATATCTCAATTTCATATCTTTATACCTCAATTTCATACTTTGTACCAGTAATAAATGGTACAAGATAAAGTCAACATTAAGACAAATGAAAAATTTTACTTTCAAAAGGACAAATATCCTAAGAATAAAAAAAAAAAAAAATAAATTTTTAATTTCATTTGGATGAACTGCATCAAACTCCCAACTATTTTCCATCAAAACTGAACCAATCACTTTCCTTAAAAGGCTCAAGAAGTTAGGTGTTTGTATCAAACATAGTAGCAAAAGTGACAAAAATTTTTCAAAGGGGCAAATATCCCAAATGCAATCTAGCATTTTCATTTTAAACTAGAATTTTATCATACTACTAGATGGCAAAAATGAAGCTACATCATCGAGTTGCCTTAGTGATGAGCCACATCCACAATTTCCTCTTCGGTTCTTCTATTATTAGATAGCCTTCTCTGCAACCTGAATGTCTATGTTTCGATGAGGAGAACGTTGACTTCTGACTTCTATGTGTGATGCAATAATTAGCTACCAAGGTGACCCAAGAGTGTTCTTCCTGCTTTTATCCTTTATTATTTTTTTCTTTGAGATATAATTTCTTTATTGTTCCTCGGTTAAAGTGAAATATAAATAGTACAGTAAGTGATGGAAAATATTTAAAGAGAGGATAGTAGACCTTATGATCAACAAAAAAGTTCATACAGACCATGGTCCAACTCTGCACAAAAAAGCAGGAAATTTAAGTTTTTGTTATTTTCTTTAGTTAAGCAAGTCACATTTTATGTTGAATAGGAAGCGATAACTAAAAAAACTATTTAAGTTAGGTAATTCCCAATTCCAGTAGAGTAAAGCAGACCAAATTGACTTAAAAAAACTAATAGAATTTATGTTAGTTAAAATCATTTGAAGGAAACTTCACAGTGGCTAAATAATCCAAAAATCTATTTTTCCTAAAACCATGGATTATTCACGATTTTGAGTAATATTTTCTCTAAAAATAATCGACTATTGCACTGTAACAAAAGTCATTAGCGAAAGTTTCGGGGATGTCTGATATGTATATTGTAATGATAAAATTAATTAGAGTTAAATTTTAATAAAGTGTCATTAATAATTTTATACAAAAGAACTGGGCTTTAAACAATTTAATTTTAAAGAGTAAACTGTCGACATTAAAATTACTAAAATGCAAAATCAAATGAGCAGTGGAACAAGTGCATAAGTGATAAAAGTTTAGCAATTTTTTTTTTATTAAATAATAAATTTAGAATAAACTTACTTTTACAAACACGAAAATATGTTTCGTTTAAATCAAAAATTAAAATATAAATATGGACATTTAAAAGAAATGAATAAAAAAGAAGAAAACAAAAAATATTGGCGTACTATTTATTGTAGCCTTCTTAATTGCAAGTCATTGCTTGGTGGGATAGAGAAGAGGAATCAAGAAAAAAAGGGCCATTTGATCATTAACTGGCCTAGGGTGAAGACCTATCATAAAGTTAGTCAAGTCCATGATATAGAGAAGTTTGAGTCTGAATATGAATTCAGAATGTAAAACTTAAATACAGGTCAGTGAGCAGATATATAACTAAATTGCAATATCTCCTAACCAACAAACTATGAATTGCAACTATGAAAAAAGAAGAGGAGCTTTAGACAGGTGTTAAGAAGACTTCAAATGAAGTATCAAAATAACATTTATTGTTTTGCACATAAATTTTAAATTTAATATTTTGTTTTTAGAGTTAAGATATGTTTGAAATGATTTTTATTATGATTTAATTAATTTGTGAAGAACAATTTCCCATTGATATTTAACTTTATATTTAAAAAAACATTTTTATAATATTGTTGTCGACGTTTCGGAGTATTTCTTCGTCTTCAGGATCTTTATTTTCTTTAAAATACACAATTCCCTCTCCGTGTCCCTCTCTCCCCCCCCCCCATCTATATAATTTTACTTTGCCAATAATTAATAGTTTCATTATAAAATATGCTGAGGAGTGACTTTATATCCTAGTCACCATTGAAATCAACGATAGTACAGTGTGACAATGATATAAAAGTAAAGTCACTCCCCAGAATATTTTATAATGAAACTATTAATTATTGGCAAAGTAAAATTGTAAGGATGTGGGGACATGGGAAGAAAATTGTGTATTTTAAAGAAAATAAAATATTTTAAATAAAATAAATCCTGAAGGCGAAGAAGTACTTTGAAACATTAACAATATTAAACAAATGTTTTTTAAATATAAAGTTAAATATCAATAGGTAGTTGTTCTTCACAAATTAATTAAATCATCATATAATATACTAATCTTCTCTAACAGTTAGAAATTACTAAATATAGGTTTTTATTATTTTTTGAATATTCCACATTATTAAACAGATACACTTACTTATCTTTGTTAAAACACAAAAACTAATAGTTTTAATTCTTTTTCATATATAAGTTTCATCTTCTGCTTAGTCAATTTTCATATTTTTAAATGTATAATTTAGTTTTATTATAAATAAATTTCTTTTCATTTTATTATATTTTTTATTCTTGTTATTCTATTGTATTTTTGTCTGTAAATTTAAAAGCAAGAACAACAAAAACATTTTTTATATATATTTTCATTGGTCATCAAACCAGAAAAAATAAATACATTACAATATATATATATATATATATATATATATATATATATATATATATATATATGTATATTACAAGATTTTTACTTACTAATATATATATGTATATATATATATATATATATATATATATATATATATATATATATATATATATATATATATATATATATATATATATATATATTAGTAAGTAAAAATCTTGTAATATATGTAAATCTTGTAGTAAATATTTTGTAAATAAATAGAAAAAACGAAATTTAAGAGGAAATAAAGGTGGGAAATACCAGGTATGTAAATATGAAACTGGAATTTGCCAATAGAAAGCGCTAGCTGTAAATTTAGCTACCGCGAAGTCCCGCTGGGGGCACCATTTTGTTTTGTTATCATCTGTGAAGGTGTTTCAACTCACAATTCAGTTGTCATACAACAATGTATTTTGTGCCTGGAAACTACGATTTGCGGACAGCATTGATTTTTTGTTACCATTTAAAGAAAACAGCAGCAGAATCCCATAGAATGCTTGTTGAAGCTTACGGTGAGTATGCTCTTGGGAAATCACAGTGTTTTGAGTGGTTCAAAAAATTTAAAAGTGATTTTGACATCAAAAACGAGACACGTGGAAGACCAACGAAAAAATTTGAAGACAGTGCATTGCAAGCATTGTTGGATGAGGATGACACTCAAACCCAACAACAACTCGCAGATCAGTTAAGTGTGACACGAGAGGCCATTTCCATTCGATTGAAAGCCATGGAAAAGGTTCAAAAGATTGGCAAATGGGTTCCACATGAGTTGAACGAAAGGCAGCAGGAAAATCGCAAAACCATTTGCGAAATGTTGCTCGCCAGATACAAAAAAAAGTTTGATTTCCCAAGAGCATACTCACCGTAAGCTTCAACAAGCATTCTATGGGATTCTGCTGCTGTTTTCTTTAAATGGTAACAAAAAATCAATGCTGTCCGCAAATCTTAGTTTCCAGGCACAAAATTCGACATGTTTACTGTTGTTTCACAAAATACACTGTTGTATGACAACTGAATTGTGAGTTGAAACACCTTCACAGATGATAACAAAACAAAATGGTGCCCCCAGCGGGACTTCACTGCAGCTAAATTTACAGCTAGCGCTTTCTATTGGCAAATTCCGGTTTCATATTTACATACCTGGTACTTGTTACTTTTTAGTATCAACATTACTTAGGTCGCGCATTTTGTCCAGAAACTTAAAACTTAGAATATACAAAACTATTATCTTGTCTACAGTTCTGTATGGGTGTGAAAAGTGGCTTCTAACCTTGAAGTACGAACAACGTCTTAAGGTCTTCAAGAATAAGGTATTACGTAAAATATTTGGTCCGAAAAAGGATGAGTCAACTGGAGAATTTAGGAAGGAAGGAACGCGGAATTGCAGAGCATGCACCCTGTTAATATAATCGGGAAAGTTGAAATGGATTTGTAAAGTTGTAGGGCTCGGTAATGAACCAATTCCTAAAAAGTTAATAAACGCTAAACGCTAAAAAGTTAGTAAACGCCCGAGGGGTAGAGCGAAACTTAGGTGAGAGGATTGGATTTAGGGTGATCTTACGGATTTGGTTTGGACGGTAGTCGGTTGACCAAGGTTTGTGGACAGTGATTGGTGGTATCGGCATAGAACCTTCGGGTTTGCTAAGCCTTTTATTATTATTATTATTTCAAAAGGGAACAACTCCATTTGTTGTGACTGGCAAAAAGGCAAATATCCAAAATAAATATGGCTGTGTCTCCTTAAGTTTTGAATGAAAAACCATTTATTCCTAGGATGATATTTTGTATGCCTATTATATTCAAGAAAATGCAAATAATTATTTCACTAGTACTCTCATTCGTTTTTTTACCTTACTGAAAATTTTTATCTGCTCTTTTGCAGGTAAGCTCTTCAAATTATTAAGATAACAGTGTCTTATATGAAATAAACAGCAAAAAAAAAAAAAAAACTGTTTTACAAATCTAATTTCTAAAAAAAAAAAATATGAAAGCATAATTAACATTTTTTATTATGAATGAAAATTAAACTTTGGTAAATATAATTTAAATTGGTAATGAAACCAGAACCATTGAGAGAAAATATAAAACACCTATATTTCTTTGCTCTGTAACATTAATCACCATCAACATTAAAAACTTTAAAAATCGATAATATAAAACTACAAATATCAGATGATAATGTATATCATTCAAAAAATAAAACTTACCAGTAGGCTCAATTTCATCAGTAATTTCTTCTTTCATAGAAATGCCCAAGTTACTCATACCTGGAAAAGTAAGAATATTTATAAATTTTGTATGATTAGAAACTTGATAATTAAACAACCCAATTTTGCAATGATTGAAGAAAATTAATTACAATTGAATGCTCTCCTATCCAACAATATGAATACAAATGTCTCTCTTTTTTTTAGGAAGGGTGTGAAGAGATAGTTAGCTAGATAGATAGCTTTCCTGGAATTAGAGATAGTAAGGGGAACAACTACATCAACCATCTCAATATTTTATACACTTGTTGCTTAATAAAGATGGAAAAATGGAATCATTAGACTAAAAACTAAAAATTCCCGATGACTGGCTGTTTTTCAAGCATAATTCCATATTTTTTCCCGACCCAAAAAATTCCAGCAGAATCCCCGATTTTCAAGGATTTCAAGGCTGCTGAACACCCTGCTTATTAATTAATGAAGTTACCTTTTATTTTTTCCATTAGATAATCTATATTTTTTAATAAGAATTGAACATAGATGTAATTTGAAGAAATTGGTTGGGGGATGCAGTCAATGAAGAAAAACACGCTAATAACTTCTACCTACTTAATATATCCACCCGTACATTACTAGTTCCATAATATGTTATTTTCTAGAACTGTATTTTATAATTCCAAGAGAATGATTATTGGGTAGTCACCAATGAAATATCCAATTTTTGAAATCTTAATGTTTAGGGAGGATTAAAAGGTTGTCTGTTGATTCCCAGCAAAATATTTAACATCAATAATAAACAATTGCTAATCCTTTATTTACTAACAATGTTTTTTTTCCCAAGTAGGCATACTAATTTTAGTTTCCTTTCTAACGCAACAATGGAAACACACGATTTCTGAGTGATTTTTTTTTATGAGTACAAACCTGGTTATTCCACTGTCCAGGCAGCAAGGAATAACAATAACAATAAAGCTTTTGGTGAAGGGAATTCTAATGACAGAACCATTCGTCGTTTGTTTTCTTCAGGAGAAACAACCTTAAAAAATCAGGGGGCGGCCTCCAATATCAATCGAGGGCGAAGATCTGAAGGAAGCTGTTGAAGAAGACCCTTATAAAACAGTCAGAGAAATTGCATCAGGTCTCGGCACAACTCAAATGACCGTTTCGAGACATTTAGAATTGATCGGAAAGGCTGAAAAGCTTGATTTCTGAACCCCGCACAAGCTGAATGAACATCAGCCGTTGAAATGTTAAGAGATTTGTGTTTCTCTGCTTGTACGTCAAAAAAATAAACCATTTCTTGGTCGCGTAATAACTTGATACAAAAATGGATCATCGATGCTGATCAGCCACCTGGGCACATGCCAAAGCAGAATCTCTATAGGAGAAAATCCATTTTTAAAAAATCCATTACTTAATCCATTTTTCATTTTTACCAAAGGAGAAAACAATCAATTCAACACCATACTGCCAAGAAATTGACCAAATGCATCAAAATTTGATGAAACTGGTAAACAGGAAAGGGCCTGTCCTGCATGATAACACCCTACCTAATGTTTCGATAGAGACAGTAAATAAATTAAAGGAGTTGGACTGTGAAGTCCTACCACATCCCCCATATTCTTCTGATCTATCCCCAACTTTTGTCAGAGCTTGGACAACTTAATGCGAGGAAAATTGTTTAAAAGTGAAACTGCGTTTTCTGACTTTGTTACTCAAACTTTTTTAAATCTGGGATAGAAAAATTGATTAGTTATTGGCAAAAATGTGTTGAAAAAGATGGTAAAAATTTTGAATAAAATATATTTAATTTGTTTGTCAATTTCTTATTTACTTCTTGTATCCAAAAAACGGACATTTCATGTGTGATGACCCAATAAAATAAAGTGCTGTTAAAAGTATCTAGGATTCATGTATACTTTTAGTTACATTTGTGTATTTCAAATGCAGAAAAAAAGGAATTGTTTGAGTGAATAATTCAATAAAACAATATTATATGTATTTTTTTAATTCTTTAAGGTTATTGTGAACACTAATTCTTCCTTATCATTTAATTAAAAATATTACATAAAGTTCTGAGGTATTTTTGCCTTATCATCAGGATTTACATTCAACTGCTAACAATATGTATACAAGGATTCACATTCAACTGCTAACGATATACATACAATCATAAATTTACATCAAATAACAATCACTAATTTACAAATTTTATCTATTTAATCCTACCTTATATTTTTTAACCAAGCAATACTTATGTACAGAAAGTCACTTCAGTTAAGATATAAAGCTATATATAAAGCTCGAAGATTAACAGACAAGGAGTATGCTAGTGATTTAAAAAGAAAAATGTGTAATATATTAGAAAAAATCTATACCCAAAAAGGTCTATAAATAAAATATGGTATAGATATTAAAGTGATAAGCACATTGATAATAATAATAAATTTTAAAAAAATAAATAAATAATACAGACATTAGCAAAAAAAGTAATAATAAAATAATTAATGGACCTTTGTTTATTAATGATTTTATAATTATAATTATTAATATTATACTTAATAATTACTGATTTCTATAAACATGATAATGAAAATTGCAATAATAAACTACAACAAACTACATAAAAAACACTACAGTAGAAATAGAAGAATATATGAAGCTAATAAAACTAAAACATAAAAAATATAGTAAACATCAAAACTGATACTATATTAATAATATTAATAATTACTATGCAGATGTAATTAATAAATTAAATATAGACTAAAATAATAACGATTTAGAACATAGTACTAAAAAACTGAATTAATTAGAGTTGATTACATTTAAATAATGATATAAACAAAAGTACAGAGAGAAATTTAAGTAATATATAGGAGTGGTTATTGTGATAATGAAAAATAATATAATTATAAATGAAATGAATTATAAATAATATAATTATAATGAAAAAGAATATGCTTTCTAAAATGTATTTTAAACAATTTTCTGTGTTAAAATTAAACCAAACATATTTATTTATTATTAATAAAAATATTTATTAATTAATATCATAATTTTTTGAAAAAGGCATAAGCGCTTATTTTCCCGAAATATATATATATATATATATATATATATATATATATATATATATATATATATATATATATATATATATATATATATATATATATATTGTCATGTAGAGTAGGAAATTATTAAAATGACAAAACTATTAGGTATAATTAGAATATATGTTTAAGATTTCTAGCACTGGTCCAAGGACAGAGTAACGACTGAGTCATCAGTATTTGGTTCGATATTAGGAATTGATAGGGGTAATGTTTAAGTACCATAATAAATTGGAACTTGAATTTTGAATTTCTGGCATTTAAGTCTTTTTCAAAAGATGAGGTCGATATGTAAGTGTTCCTTTGAAAGTTTTAAATATTAAACTGTGCATAATTGACAAAATAAATTTTATATGGATGCATGATTTAAAAAGAAGAATACTTACAAAGATTTGTTTTTTTTTAAATATGATCTTATAAGGTAGGATTCAATAGATAAAATTAGAGATTATTATTTGAGTAATATTTATATTTATATATATATATATATATATATATATATATATATATATATATATATATATATATATATATATATATATATATATTATATATAAATTTTTAATAGTTGTATAGAAACTCTGAAAATGAGCCAAAAATACCTTGAAAGATGTAATATTTTTAATAAAATGATAAGGAAGAGTTATTAGTGTTCACAATAACCTTAAAGAACTACATATATCTAATCTTCCATACTAAATTAAATTATTAAATATATATTTGGTACAACTTTACAATCGGGATGCATTATCAATGGCTGGTGCAGAAGTTACTTGAAGGTCGCCAGACTAACACTCTCTAGTACCATTTGTACTCACTGCTTGGCATTCAATTCGTATTAATTTGAATTATTAAAATTATTACTATAAATAATTAAAATAATTAGTGCTGTCGACTTCTACTCACTAGGTTCACTCAAGAGATAAATAAAATCACAACGGATCCTTTTCAGTTGAGGTCAGGAACTTGTCCTAATTTCAATTATCCAATTATTAGCTTTAATTAGTCACACTTCCACTCGCTAAAGAGATATACAAATCCCCAAAACTAAATTTATAGTTGAGAATGGGTCCTCACCGTAATTTAAATGATTACTACTTTAAAACAAATTTTCCAGCCCACTGGAAGTCGACAGCACTAATAATTTTAAATAATACCTTATTAAGGCAGTAATAATTTTGATAATTCCAATGAATATGAATGTTACCATTGAAAACAAAGCAGCTAGCACAAATGGCACTAGAGAGAGCTAGTTCGGCGACCTTCGAGTAACTTTGGCAGAGGCCATTGATAATGTAAAGTTGTACCGTTTATGTTTTTGTATTTGATTTTGTACTCCATTTCCCCCTGAAATAAAGAAAAATAACTTGAAACAAACCTATTTTTCTTGTATTACTGATGTGCCTTGAACATACAAAAAAAAATATGTGCTTCTTAGAGTTAAATTTTGGTAATCATTCAGAAAGATGTCAGAAAAAAAATAATTTACACAAATACTTTACTAACCAACAATGTTCAAAAATCAATTCTTGACATTATTTAAAACTTTTCAGGAACATTATTTTTGTTATGGGAACAAATGTAATACCTTGGGCATGTATTAATGGACCTTAAACAAAATTATCGCAAGGTCCCATTAAAGAAAAAAATTGGTTATAAACTACATCAAAAAGTTGTATTTGAAAATAAACTTTGATTACTTGGACAATTGTAATATAACTTGAACCCAAAACAAAAACAAAATGTTTTAGATCTATCTATTTTATGTAATAGCAAACATTGTTTTATGTTTTTTAAAAGGCAACCACAGTATATTTAAGCTTAAGAGCATTACTAGAGGAAAGTAACTGTTTTAATCTAGGCTGATGTATCATATTTGTTGATGGATTAGAATACATGGGTGGTTCAGAGTAGTGGTGGGTAGTTCCAAACAATGCTTTTAAATACACCAGAGTTATTTTAATTTATTTATAGGCAACTATACTATTCAAAACTTAGAAAATAAAAGGAAACCAATCTTTTCAAATCGGTTTATAATTTGTATATCCCATTAGTTACATGACAAGGGCAGTTATTACAATTTAGTATTAGATTCGAAAAAAATAAATAATTGTTTCTTACCAATTTTATCCATGGCCATCCAACAATGGATACAAACTAACAAAATACACTACTAGGCATGGAATATGGATAACGATTTTTGTTTACATCAGCTGATATTTTGACACCGTGACGTACTATACTGATCCCATACAAGTAAACTATCGATACTATCCTTTCCATACCAAGTCCTTTAGGTATCGATACCACAAGTACTGCTATCGATACTGTAAGTCAGTGTTACTTGTAATGCTTTATGCCTAAAAAATATTGCCAAATTGGGTACTAAAATTAAATTATATTAAGACATTCCCCCGTAGCATATATCTATGCCCAGTTAGGGTGGCTCTTCACTTCCTTTCGTAGACAGTATTTCCTAGGCACATTCCTTTATCAAGTAATTAATAACTTGTGCCCTTCCTATGCCTACAATCTCCTCCAATTAGAGTCTTCTATTCACTCCCCACAAGATCTCTGTCCTCTGATCTTTATACACCTTTTCATCGATCTGCATCTTTCCAACACTCCTTTATTGGCCGTTCCGCTACTTTTTGGAATTCTCCTTATTTATTTTTTCGATCTACTTATTTTTTTTTTTCCTGTATTATACTGGAATGTATATATATACATAAAATTTATGAAAATTTTCGATTTTCAGATTTCAGTGGAAATATCCATTTTGAGAATCTCTGAATCCATTTTGACAAGTTTCGTCGTGACGTCTATACGTACGTTCGTTCGTTCGTAAGTCTAGCATAACTCAAAAACGGTTTGCTGTAGAAAGTTAAAATTTTGTATTCAGGATTACTGTAAAAGCTAGTTGTGAACCTCTCTTTTTGGTCACTACATGATGATCGGAAGTGGTACTTTACTTTAAGATCATTCTTGATTTTCATAAATGAAATAAAAAAAGAATGCAAAACTTATCAAATTTCGTATTTAAGACTATCATACTAATATAAATAACATAATAAATTTTGATTAAAATTGGCACACCGAAAGTGGCATTTTACTTAAAGGTCATATTAGACTTTCATAAAAAATTATATTAAAATATAATGTAAAACATCTCAAATTTGGTAAATTATACTTTTATATTCAATATATAAAATGAATATATAGAATGAATTCAATATTCATTCATTCCTTTGAATGAACTACTCATTTTTGAGTCTGGACCTCCCGGATCACTCTTCACCATGTGTCCCTGTCCAGCGCCGCCACCCTTTAGTTCCGGACTCCAAGAAGTGCGCGTGTGTCATGGCAACCCCATCCTGCCAGCGCAATCTTGGTCGTCCTCTGCGTCTGGTCACGTTTATATCACCTCAGAGAGGATTTTCAGGGGTATATCACCATCTTCCATCCTGGCTAGGTGTCCAGCCCATCTCAGTCTCCCCAGACGAAAATACTTCACAATATCTGGCTCCTGATACAAGGCGTAGACCTCTGCATTTGTTCTCCTGCGCCACTCCTGACCATGTAGGATTCCACTGTAGATGCATCGGAGTATCCTTCTCTCGTGGAATAGAAGTGCCCATTCATATGCCCTAGACACTTTCCATGTCTCCGAGCCATAGGTAAGCACAAGCCAGCTTAAGGTTTTATATAATTGAACCTGTGTTACTCGAGATAAAAATTTGTTCCTGAGGTGGTGCCTCAGTCCGAAGAACGCTCGGTTTGATTTTGAGATGCGGCATTTAATTTCTTCGGACAGGTTATTATGCACATTAACTTGACATCCCAGGTAAGTAAATTCGTTTATCCTCTCGAACTTATACTCTCTAATTAGCACTTTTTCTCCAGTTTCCACCTCCTGCCCCATGGCCATGGTACTTCGTTTTGGAGGCATTAACAGCCAGTCCCATTCGTTTTGTACCTCTCTCTAAGGCAAGAAAAGCATCTCTTACAGCCTGGAATGACATTCCAACAACATCCAGATCGTCAGCATAACCGAGCAGCTGTTCAGAACGATTAAATATGGTGCCAGAAGTTTGTATGGAGGAGTCCCTTACTGCTTTCTCAAGTGACATATTGAAGAGGAGGCAGTCCAGAGCATCACCCAGCCGCAGGCTTTTGCTAGATATGAGAAGTTCAGTGATTCCAGCTTGAACTCTTACGTTATAGTCTCACCATCAGGAGATTCCAGGTCCCTTTGTGAATATCAGGGTGAGGAAACATAGAGCCACTTGTCACAAGACTGCAGGCATCTGCCAGATTTACCAGCCTCTGACCATTCTTTAGATACATCATGTTGACTATGGGCTCCAATAATAGAATGATAGCATCTTTCATGTCCTACTTTTGCATTTAGGTCATCCGCTACAATTTTTATGTCATTATTAGGACATTGGTGAAGAGTCCTTTCAAGTAGGTCGTAAAAATCATACTTCTCGGCTTCCAAAGCTGCCTCAGTAGGAGAGTACACACTAAGGATCGAGTAGTTCTTAAATTTACCCATAATACGTAGGACGCAGTTTCTTGGGCAAACTGGTTTAAAGTCTATTAGCAGTGGTTTGAAGCGCCTTCCAATAACAAAGCCAGTGCCTGGATGTGGAGCCTCTCATGGCAGCTATGATAAATTGTGTGGTTCCTTTGTTCCAGTCCATCGGACCTCCTGAATGGCAGCGACATCTACTTTAAAAAGGTCAAGGTGTGCTAGGCCAAATTTTATTCCACAGCCCAAGTTAAAATTTAATGAGTGGTAATGTCTAGTGACTCTCATATTACTCTTCATCAATGTGTGGTTATCACCTGGTACTGACTGGGGCCGCCCCAAATCGATAAACCCCCTATGGGGTTACTATTATTGTAGTTGATCCTCACCATAGTTTTAACCTTTAGAGAAGAGAAGCTGATTATGCTTCACCACGAATTTTAATTGGCAGATGATGGCACGTGACACCCATTCCAGCCGTCCTAGTCGGGATACTTATATCAATATAAGTAATATAATAAATTTTGGTTGAAATTGAAGAGCCGAAAGGAGTACTTTACTTGAAGGTCATAAACTTAAATCGAAAGGTATATCGACATTTAATACAGAGATCATATGATTCGGTGAATAAGGTTATAAACGCGATTTTTTTTTCCATTCTAATTAAACAATTTTATTACTTGTTTTATGTGTTCAAATTAAGTATAGAATACTTGTTTTCCTTCCCATTTGTGAGCTGAACAAGTCTGCAGCTGGAGCATAACATATAAGTTAAGCGGGTTCTTCCGCTTAAAATGTTGAAACCGTCGATTTCCAATGCTTTGCCTAGTGGCATCGACAGAAAACGACTTATAATAACGGAATAAGACCTTCATAAATAAGAGTTTACGTGTGTGTATCTGTATGTGCCAATAGATGGACGTCGCGACGCCGAATGTAGTTTTTGAGATACTGCTATCTTCGGAAACTAGTAACGAAATTCAGGGTCACTTTTGAGCCGCCGATTGATAGTTTAATAGGCGTACAAGGAAGTCATGGGATGTCCACATCAGATTTTTTTTTTCAGTCATTGAATTGGAGATTTAATTTTTTGGCCATATCAAAATATAACAATTGTTTTGATAAAAAATAAAAAAAATCGTCCACGATTCTTAAATTAAAGTTAAAATTAATCGTTAGCATGTATGTATTTTGTTAAAAACTATTTGTTAATGTATGGATTTTGTTGAAAATTAATTGTTAATGTATGTCTTATATTTTTTTGCAATAAAAGTCAAGCGTCATTTACTGATTATAATCAGTTGTTTTTAGAGAATTTTTTTTGTTCACAAATAACTTATTTCTGAGCGATATTTTTTTGTTTAAAATAAAACTCAAAACGCTTTAACCTATTTAAAATTAGAGCTAGCAATAGAGAGAGGTTCGATTTTATTTAGCATGAAAAAACTAGGAAAAGATAGTAATTTAACCTCTTTTTTACTACTATGATACAATGGAAAATAAACTACCAACAAACCAATTATAAAACATTACTTCATGGCTCAATTATATTTTTTTTACAAATTTGTTCATTAATTCTTAGTTATTGTTTCAAAATATGTTAAAACAAGTTGTTTACTTCTATTCATATAAATGATACAAATAGAGATGATCAGAATCTTTTTTTCACAGTTTTTGCACTTGCTAGTGCTACATTCTGAGCTATATTCGAAGGCGCATAAATGTAAATTATTTTTCACATCATATTTGGATAAATTCACAAGATCAACTGATTAATCAAGAAAATATGGAGAAAAAAAATGGAATAGAATAGAGCATTTAAGAAAGAGCCAATAAAGAAAGATATGTTTAAGAAAAGCAACTTGAAAGCTTAAATATACTGTGGTTGTCTTTTAAAAAACTTAAAACAATGTTTGCTATTATATAAAATAGATAGATCTAAAACATTTTTTCTTAAACATATCTGACTTAAAGCAACTTGTTTTAACATAATTTGAAACAATAACTAAGGATAGAAGATCGAATAGGTAGAAAAACTATAATTATTTACTTTATAGTTTTATTTGGTTTGTCAGTACTTTATTTCGAGTATAACGATGTAGTAAACATGTGGTTAAATTGATGCTGAGCTCATATACTACTTTGTTTGTTATCAATATTCTTAATGAATATAATTGCATAATAGGTACAATAATCCAAAAGTCTATGAAAGAAGAAATGGTCATGTTGATTCCACATATCCAAAATATGAAGATTTAAAACTAACTAATGTATATATATATATATATGCAACATCTGTTCAAGTGAAATAAATAAAAAAGCATTTAACCTCTGTAAGATTTATAACAAGTATTTGGGGAATGCTCAACTTATGTTTGCATATCCGGTAATCCCTACCAAGAAGACATTGAATTATTTTTCTGTAAATGATTTTTTTCTTATAACTAAACATCTGGTTTAAAAATATACTCAAATAAAATTGTGTTTCACTTGAAAATATAGGGATATTGTATATGCAAAAATCATTTTTGCCAATGCTCAACAATATTTTCCTTGAATTTTTCAATTAGTTCCTATTAGATTAGGTCTCACTCCAATTTTCCTTGGATCAAGCACTAATGATACTGCAAATCTAAACATAAATAATAAAAAAAAATCCTATGTAAGCCTACTCAAAAAATGGAAATTTTTTCTGGGTCATATTGAATCGTTATCAATTTCAGCAGTTTGCTGCATATGGTAAACAGCTAAGGGTTTTAATAATTGATTTCTAAACCATTCATTTGTTACTTACACGTCTTTGCATCTATGTATATGCTTCATACAGCCTTAACAAAAAGTATTAGGCACCCACAATTTATATTAAAATAATTGAAAAGTAAAGGGTTGAAGAATAATCCATTAAAGGGATCTATTTTTATCAACACTAGTTTTGAAAGCAGCAATAAATATAAAATTAGTTTATTAAATGAAATAGGCAATTTTTCATGTTGCCTAAACTTTTGGCCAAGGCTGTATTAGTTAATGACAATTTGTTTGTCAGGGACAAACTAAATTAATAAGTTCTTGTGTAATCTGCATTGTCTTCTTGGAATTGGGGATTTGAAAAAAGTGATAGAAATAACAAGATTTTATTTCACAGATATGACTATAAAGTAAGACTAATATTTGGATATCGTTCATCTACAATTATTAGGTGATTACAAAAATCTGAAAGAAAGAGTACAAAAGAAATAACATTCGATTCAAGCATATCCGTTTTCAAATTTGAAAAACAATAATTACTTAATCATACTATAAATTTATGTAGAAAGATTTCAAATGGTGTAAAAAGTATTCTAAAAATATATAGTGTACAATATTTTATTTTATTACAAAAACCTTTCAAATCTAGCCAAGCCCTATTTCTTATAAATCACATTCCATCACAGATACAAACAAAGCACCTATTTGTGACAAATTAAAAAAAAAAATCCTTTATTTCCACTTTTCATACATTTATTTAAACAATTAATTTTGTCATGAAAAATGTTATCGTTATATTACAATAATATATTAGAGGAAAAGGGTTTTGTTAAAAGAAATCCACACAATCTGTCTTTACCTTAAAGCCTAATTATCTACTAGTTTTATTGAGTCTCTCACTCATCCTTATTAGCCCACTCATCAAACCATTACAGTGAGCTGAAGTTAAAAATAATGGCATTTGTATATTTATGATGATATTATATCTCCTATACCTCTTAATCCTAAACTTGACAATAAGTCACACATGACATAGTTCTTTTACTCACATATTCTGATGATACAGTTCTATTATTCGAATTTTATGACAAGTTTAGGGATATATTTTTTGGTAAAAAATATTAAATTAAAAAAAAAATTACAAAATGTTCTACCAAGTTTAGTGTTAAACACTTATTGATACAAATTAAAATAAATAATAAAAACAACAAAAACTTTAGAACATAACAATTTCAGTAACAATTTGATATTTAATTACATATATTAGAATATTTACAAAATATACATATTTGTGTTACATTTATTTGAAGTCTTATTTTAAATGACAAATTTTTGAGTCAATCATATTACTGCATTTTCAAATTGCTTGTGCATTATTATTACTATTCTTTTTATTTTATTTACGTAACTAATGTTTTATTAAATTGGTTACTAGCACATGGCAAGTCATTTAAAATTCTAGTATTTACTTTGTATGAAGAATTACAACTTAAAACAACAAAATATTTTTCATACAGATTTATTAATAATGAAGTTTCAACTTTGATTGACTTTTAGATTTGTTTCAACTTACTTTGTCTTTAATGTACATTAATCAAATTCATATAGAAATAAAGCCTATATATTTTTTGAATTAGTTTAATAACAATGTATTTTGAATTTCCATTCTTTTGAAACGTTTCTTTATGAGTAAGTTTATCAAAAATTTTTTTTTAAAACATAATTTAAGTAGTTTTAAATCAAATATGATTTTATGACAAATAACAATGCAGGTTGCATGGATTTTGGTAAGGATAATTCTACTTTTATTTTATATATATATATATATATATATATATATATATATATATATATATATATATATATATATACATATACCTAAATTTTATTACTTTATTTCTTTTATTCTTGATTCTTTCCATACAAGTGCCAGTACAAATCAGACTTAAATATTACATAATATAAGATCTAGAATCTTCATTAGATGATGTAAATCAGATTTTTTTTGGTTTCTGGAAAATTTAGTACCTGGCCAGCTTTCAAAATATAAATTCTACAATTTTATATTTTATCATCATTGCTATTATTTCATAATAATGATTTCCAAACCATACATTGATTGTTAATATTTTCTATAGCATAAAAAACTTTATGACACATATAAGTGAATATGCAACTAATTTTATGACTTCTAGTATGTCATTTTCCCAGAGTAAATTTTAATGTGTTAATAACATGAAACATTTCTAAGTCTCCACTATAAATATATTTTAATGCATCATGTTAAGTTTTCAATTTTCAATCATTCTCCGATATACTTGCTAACACTAACACAAAAACTAAAGAGATATATGTGTATAAATGGACCAAAAACATTTTTTTTTTGGTATAAAATACACATTTGTATACAAACTGGCTGGAATGGAAGTGGCTTAGGTCCACAAAATACATAAAATGATTGCTTAAATTATAATACAACTTATGACTTTTTTGTTAAAATTAATCCAAATTTGGATATATTTTCTAGGATATATTGCCAAAGGCAGTGGTTTGACACACACTCAAACGTATATATGCATAGTGCATTTCACATTAAAAGTACAAAAAGACTCATCAAACTGAGATAGCCCACAGTGGATCCAAACGCATTTCTTTGGGACAAAACTTTACCCTAGTCATTCTATTTATGATAAAAGAGCCATCTCAACGTCATTTTGTTCCCAAGTAAATTCACGCTCAACGTTAGGGTTTAGCTTTTTTTTTTTTAACTCTTATTTTAGCTATCCTTTATGATCTCTACTACTGTGCTATAAATTATTTTGTTCAGGCTCTCTGATGGATAGCTTGTCTTAACCTACCTCAATGCCTTCATGTCCTTAGAAATTGACTGCTGAGTTTTCAAAAGTAATTCTTTCACACCTATATATATATATATATATATATATATATATATATATATATATATATATATATATATATATATATATATGTATGTATCTTATACACGCAATCTTATGTTTGTTGTACCCAAGAGAGGTTTCAGAAGTATAATTTGTGTTTCAACTCATTTTAACTTTATTGTCAAAACAAGTTATTACATGTATACTCATTTTAACATGTACTTAAATATATATCTAATGTAGATTGGAATGCATTTTCTAATTTTTTATATGTTATACAAAATAACTTGGAGTATATTAAAAGCTTTTGATTACATAAAATAAATATTGAATATTGAACAATATTAACAAGTCAGTTACAGTGACTGACTCCCCATCTGTAATAAATGGATTACGAAAGCAATGGACCACAATTTTTACAGATCATAAATATGCCCTAACACAAAATAATAAAAAACTCACACTGTTATAAGTTCCTTTGCAAATTGAAGAAAGCGACAACGAAGAAGCCAATGAAGGAGCTAAAGCAGTAGCAAAAAGCTATGATGTTCCCTCTTTAAGATCCATATTTATGCCTGAATCAAAGATAAAAATTATGCCTGGCTGCCTCTAAAAGGTATAACAAAGAAAGGATGCTGCATAATAAGCAAGCTAAGAAATGGATACCAAAGCTAACTCATCTCCACCTGCTTTTAGGACAACATCAAATAGCATGTCAAATTTGTGACAATACATTAATTACAGCACATTTATTCGAATATAAGATATAATTCGAATATGATATAACCACAATAATCAAAATTACTCCCCCTTATAAAGAAAATAATGAAATAAAAAAAACACTAGTGTACCTATAAGTTCCGTAGTTAATTAGAGCAATTTAAGAAGAACAGTCTTTGCTAATGGCCCCAGCAGTCGAAGTGACATAAAATAATTACAAATTTAATTTTTTTTTTAATTTGAACTTGAACTAATTTATGGAATTATTATTTGAAATTTATTATTTTTTTAAATTATTAAAATAAAAAAAATAGTTATTCATTTTTTTAAAAACAATTTTTCACAAATTATTACAAAATTAAATACATATAGAGAAATTTTTCTATATCCATTGGCCTGACTGGCACATAAAGCTGCTTTTGGCATGCTTAACAACTTCCAACCATCTCTCTATTTGTAGCATGAGAAACAACGATCCCCAATTGCCAAAGATCCTGTACTTCACTATCTCTCCATTGATATTTCGGTCTTCCATGTGGGAGCACATCATCTGGCACATTTTTATACACTCTATTTGCTTACCATTATATCATTACTAATCCACATAACCTGGTCTAACCTCATAATTTTCTGAATTGTTATATATGAAGGGATGCTGAATTCCTAATATACCTGAAAGAGTTAGCTATTCCTTCTTCACTGGCACTGAAAATGATCACAATTGAGCCCTAGCTGAAATTTCCCTAGAAATTATTCTTTCATTTATTAAAGTAATTTAAGAGAAATTATTATCACTGAAAATTGCATATTAACTCTTAAATCTATGCAAAAAATAGCTCAACATTTAATTTTTTTGTTTGTAATAATTTATTGAAATGCACAACAGTAATTCAGAAAATATGCTAAAGAAGATACATGGTGAAAATGTAAAGGATTGCTGGGGATTTCTTCCCTACAATCAACCAAAGTCAGTATTCCTAGTAATGGTGCAGATGAGCAAAGGACACGTACATAACATCATCAAACATATAATTTTTAAAATTAATAATTTTGTATTTAGAAACATTCGATTGCAGGATAATATACTTAAGATTTTATGGGAGTTAATGTGAATTCATAAATGAGGCATTGGTTGTATGGTTTCATTCTGTAAATTTTCTAAATTCGGAAATCAGACATTGAAAATTACAAAATAATTTTCCTCCAGTAGATTCTAATAGCGACCATTAAACTAACATAATTATATTTCCTATTCATTAATTCTATTTCTTACAAGAATGAAGGTGCTCAAATATTAAAACATTATGATTTTTTCTTCCTTCTTCTTCAGAGCTGCACAAACAATGGAACCAATAGCAAGACAGAACAATTACACAAATGAATAATTACTTCATCCTGTTTAGACATCATAATTGAAGAGCTAAGTGGAAGAGAATTGTATATGATATTTTAGGAAAAACGGATACTTTTGCTTGGAAAACTATTTTAAATACTTTTTTCAATGTAGAACTTTGGTGACTTTTTCCAAACCTCAAATTGTGGTAGTTTTCAGAAGTTAAAAATTGAATGAAACAGTCTAAAATAACATTAAATTCAATTTTTTTCAAATTCAAATTTTCTTAACATCCTCTTCCACTTAGCTCTTTAATTATAAAATAGAGCTAAAGAAACTTATACACTGAAATTTCAGATGTTCAATTAATATAAAGCAAATAAAAGACAAAAAAAAGCTACTCACAGATTTACTTATAAACCTAATATCAAATTACAAAGAATAAATGACCCAAAAGTTTACAGGATCCTTAAGTTGACACATCAGATTTAAATTTGAAAATCAACAATTTGATTGAACAGAATTCATTAAATTTGTCACTAACATTATTTTTCAACTACCATTTTTTTTTTTTAGTTGGTGGCAAATTTAATGAATTCTGTTCAATCAAATTGTTGATTTTCAAATTTAAATCTGAAATACCAACTTAAGGAGCCTGTCAGCTTTTGGATCATTTCCTCTGATGGTTTTACAACCAAGGAAGTATTGCTTTCATTATGCAAGGGACTGAGTGAGTTAGGATTTGCTCAATTTCCAGATTTCCCCCACAATCCATTAAAGGATCAGGCATTTACTTTGATTACTTATACGAGTCTTTACTTCCTTACACATTAAATTTATGGGATGTCCCTTCTTTTTGTATATAGATATAATAGATAATGCATTCTTTAGGAGATCAGAGGAGAAGGGGCAGTCACTTCACTGATAAGTGAACCTTATTTTTTATTGTGTGCCAAAGTTTCGGCCTATGTTGTTGGCTTTCTTCAGGATAATTGATAACATCAAGATGAACCATCATGAACAGCAATTGGCACATAATAAAAAAAATAAGGTTCACTTATTTAATCATATTATATTATTAAAAACTCTAATTTTAGTTCAAGTTCATCGGCAAAAAGCACATAGCATGTGCTTTAAAAAAAAAAAAAAGGAAACAACATATTTTGCTTGTTGATTTTGAATAAACAATGTATAATTATATTTTCTAATCATTTATAAATACATTTTCTGTTCATGTAAGCCAACCTTGAATTTTTGTTCTCTCCCCTAAGGCCATCTAACATTTATACTGAAAATCTACGAATTTAAAATGTACATTTTACAAATTTCAATTTACAAATATGGTAAATAAAAGAAGTTTACGAGATAACTCGTTATTGGCGTCCTAGGCAATAATGCAAATTACGAGTTATCTCATAGTTGGCAGTCAACGTGTGAAAATGCACATAATAGTCAAGAGAGATCAAAACTCTTATTTTCCAAACGGAAAAGGTCCTCTTTACGATAGAACAAATATATAATATTTTGAATTGGAAAATAGGACCAAAAGCCAATTTTATATCTAAAATTTTAGTCCTCAATTTCTGCCATAAGAACTGGTTGGATAAACAGGGTTAATTTCTGGGATCATGGATTTTTTCCAGCAGGGTTAAGTATGGAGCGTGGTTCAGTTGTGAGGATGCCGAAAGTGTGATTCGCTCAGCAATATGCCTTTCCGAACGAATTATAATAGCAACTGTAATAATAACGAAAATGAAAAATGCGTTTTTTCACATTAGATACTTCACAGTTGTCACGACGATATACCGGAATAAAGATATATTAGTGTGGTTTAGGTAACCAAAAATCTTGCCAAAGATGGTTTTTAAGACTTGCAAGGCATTCCAAACTGAAATCTTAAAAAAAAAAAATTGAACACTTACATAAACTAATTTGTACCTATGCTTCACATATTCAGGAGACAGCAAAAAAGACCCACATAAGTAAATTTAAAATTCTTCACTCTAAAACTTTCAGGGAAGTAACCAAAGCTCCATAGTATTTTAGCAACATTACTTTATACAGACCATCAGATTGCCAACAGTTAACGAACACATGTGGGTCTAAAAATCAAACGATTTCACAATAAATTACATAAACGTTCAAGCTCAGTTTCTTTGAATGGGCGTTACTCAGTGATAGGTATGAGAGTTGTGGCTCGGTGTGTGAAACCGTAACATTAATACAGGAAGAGATACCACTCGTCCTCTCGCCTCACATGCACTATTGCTGGAATCCTAATGTTAGACTATCAAATCTGGTTAAACAAAAAAAAGGTTAGGAGGAAATTTCAACTATTATATTTTAAAAAGAAATCTTTAACGTTTTACATCTTTTAAATGCCAACTCGGTGTCCAAAAATGCGGTGGGACTTCTCGCTTTCAGGTTAAAAACGGACTAATTTATGTTTAATAAAATATCATAATCTTGTCCTAAATGAGTAAAAAAGATTGAAAAAAAAAGAAAGCAAAACACGCGCATTAAATCTGCGTTAGTTTGTCTTTATTGAATCCGCGTTAATTTATATGGGTGCAGTTAAGATAATTGCCAAATTTTTCGCTTCTGTAGCCAAGCCATTTTGTATCAAACGCTTTATGAGATCTCAGATTATCATATTCTGTATCAGAACACTGAAGACCAACTCATCAAAATTTATATATACATAAAGAATATACTCTAGAGTGAGGAGGACCCTGACGGCAGCATCGGAATCGGCTGTTGAGTGAGTCATGTGCTGTTTACGATTTACGAGTTCCTTCCCCCACTCACCTGGTGAGTGACCTCTATCTGACCTCTCCCTCCAAGTTGACGACCCATTGTCTCCAGGCCTTCTGGATTAGCGCTCACTTATCCCGCTGATGAGTTCGGCTTTACGACTCCAATCTTCTTTGTATGGGTCCTTTCAGTTTTTTTTGGGTGAAAGTAATCTTGATACGAGTAATATCCAACCATATAACCCTGGTTATTTAGGGATCACTTGAACATTACTGACAATTATTAAAAGAATAAAATGCCATTGCTTCTTAAAAAAACAAACAGTTTATGGCAACCACTTGAATCTAAAAATACGCTGCATACGCTTCCTTGAATAATATGCTTCTATTTCTTTCTTTCTAGAACTAAATTAATCTTAAAATAAAATAAGACACGCAAATTGTGTCCCTTCTATTAGGTGTTTTAACGAAAGTTATAAGCTATATCAGCCCACCATCAAAAAACTTAAAACAAAATGGCGGAGGATTAAAATCTATTAATATAGATGCTTTTTCCGATTTCCTTGAAAAAACAACCCAAACTAATTTAGGCCACACTTTGTATTGTTGTTATTTAGAGCTGCAAAAAGATTTATGCCACTATTATACTGTTATTCGAAATCTTGAGACAAAATAGTGGACGAACTAAAATTGATTTTATTTTATCTATATAATGATTTGATCAATAGAGGCAGTAATAATTTTCGTGGTTGTCTGATTTCCTACTGTTCAGACAAGTTGTCTAAATCTTATAATAAATTTTTAAGAGAAAAAAAGAGCAACTTAAAAAAAACAGTAACGTAACTTAGAGCAAAAGTGCCACAAAATTACAAGATACTGCTGCTGAAAGCGACGAAAGGCTGTAGAAAGGAAAATAAAATATACAGAACGTGTAAAAACTTATTGAGGTGCTACACGACTGCGAAAAATGTCTATACAATAAATTACACAAACATCGTAAACTATTGAGGGGAGATCAAAAATCAAATAGGGGAAGCAAAAACATCAGAAACAAGCCGGTGAAATAGCGTGTCACTGAATAATACCCTTAGTCAGAGGATGGTCAAAGCTAGGCCTAACTGCCCAGAATCATGTCTTTCTTTCATGATTCATCTATTCTGTTTTTCTTTATTTTCTCCCTTCTACTTTAGTTCATCCCTTTTTACCTCGACAATCCATTTCCTATGTTTCTTACAACCTCATTCCCTCAGAGTCTCGATGCCGGTTATCATCACATAACACGCCTACAATCTAGCTCAATAATTAGATGCACCATTGCTCATTTAAAATTTGGACATAAGAGCATTTGAGCCTTAAAACCGGCCAAAAGTCCGAATCAAAAAGCTTGTGAAAAATTCCATAAAACCCATCCTCATTCTTCAAGCTCGATAGCTGGCTCATCAAACTGTAATCGAATAAATTTCCTCCACTTGCCACTTCTTGTAAAGTCAATCGGAACTTAGAAATTATCAACATTTCAAGGCTCATAGTTAGCAGTGGTTGAGTTAGTGCTGTAGTTGTTTCCTATACTGAATAGTGTATTTATTTACGTACTTTATTTTAAAATTACCCTTTTATTAATTTAATATTTACATTGCTCGTTTACGAACCATGTTTATGAAAAATATTTGGATAATTTTTTTTTTTTTACTTAAAGTTATTGGATACAGCTGTTTTTGTGCCAGGTTTTGTTAGGTGAAATGTTAATTATGAACGTAAAATATAGGTCAATATTAGCTCTATTATACAAAATAATTTTTCGCCTTCTTCCGCCATTTTCAAATAGAATCTTCTAGATTCTATGGAAACCGACCAGAATACACCAGACGAAAATTATATGATGCCCTGAAAGAATTGGGAGGGATTCAAATAGGTTATCGAGTTTGAAGAATGATGGGTTTTATTGTGATTTTCACAAACTCCATGATTCGGACTTTTGTATGAAAGTAAATTAAAGCTTCAAATAATTTGTGTTCGGTTTCAAGGCTCAAATACGTCGTATTTGATTATATTTCTGATTTCTCGTCGGTTATAAATTCTTATTCAATCCTTTATGTACTTCTTCAGAAACCAAACTATAATCAAGTGACTGGATTCAGTCATGAATAAAATCCCTATTCTGCCAAATATAACATCTAGGCTCAAGCAAACTAGTTTCGCTCTGGCTAACTAGACATTAACTGACTATTGCAATCTCTGTCAGTTTCATACTTTTTATTATATTTTGCATTTGAAATCGTAAAAACAAAAGTTAACTAAGGACTGTAAAAAATTACTTTTTTTGTATAGCATCAATACATTTTTCTTTTATAAATATGCCCTTTTTTTGCTAGTTTGAATCCAGTTTATTTATAAAATTGTCATATACGTAACTTTTATTTTCTGCATTTTAGATATAGTAGAATACTAATTAAATACTATATTGCTTAAAATATTCTTCTATGCATGTTCAACCAATGTTTCTTCCTCAGTTACACTTCCAGAAATCTCCCTTTTGTCCGTACGTAATAAAGGTTCAGGGTTGTTATGGAAATGAGAGAAGTTAATGGACTTACCTTCAATGGAGGGTCGGAGAGGAGTGTGGAGCTCGGAACCAATTTAAAACAGGATTGTCTCTTATATTTTCTAGGAACGCTGGTGAAATAAACCAAGCTATGTTTTCATTGTATGTTCGGCCTAGGGTATGTTCTCCATTATGCTAAATTCACTGAATTCGTTATACCTATATACCTCATTCACGTGTAACACAGTGCTATTCGGATGTATGAATTCTTAATTTAAAATAAAGTATTGCTCTTATTAACAACAATGTAGTAAAATATGCTTATAATATTCTTACTTGGTTTAAATAAAAGGGGAAATAATCAATCCAAGAAGTATCAAAAGTGAAACTTGGGCTGAAACTTCTTAAACCTCATTAGAGAAGAAAACTTTCTTGAAAAATACAGCCAAAGAGACTAAATTACAAAGAATTTAAAATTGAAATGAGAAATAAATAAAAAGTCTGATAAGTTAAAACATAATGCAGTGAAATCTATTTATTTGCTTTAGTTTATACTTTATTTACTATATGGTAGATAGAAAAAAAAACTTTAATCTGAGACAAGGTACTTTAAGGATAACATATGTTATTCACTGTGTATGTTATTCTAAAAGGTGTATGTTATTTCCCTCCTCCTCTCCCTCTCCTCCCCCCTTCCTCCAAACCGAAATCTTGCTACAGCAACAGGAACATAAATATAAAATATAAAACTATACAGGAACATAAACAACAACATTTATATCTGGCAAAAATACTAAACAATTATAATATATTATATATTATATCAGATAAAAATATATATGCAACACAAAGGAGTTTCTTCTCATAAAAGCGACGGAATAACTTGAGGTTAATTTGACTCGATCATCTTGAACTTTGGGCGATACGAGGATTTCAGGACAGGGTCTGGTCCAATATCTAACTTTTTAACAATGGAGCTAAAATAATCATTTAGTATCAAAGCAGGAAAACTGGAGTTGGAAGGAAATATATAACAATATATTTTAACATATAATATAAGAGTTTTTATAGTGTTCAACCTTAAGTAAGACCAAGCACTGATTCAATCTAGGTCCTCCTGAAATTTGGTAAACACAACTAATAACTCAGAAGGAGGAAAGAATATAATGATTTGTAAGTCATAAGCATATAGATGGTTGTAACAATGATTAAAAAGGAGAGGGGAAATGCTAGAACCTAGGGCTACTACTGAGAAAGTTTGATTAGGGTTGATTAGGGATTACTGCTGCTTGAGTCCGGTCGGAAAAGAAAGATCGAAACCAGAAGATAGCGCTATTGGAAAAAGATAGAGATTTTAATTAGCTAAAAAGGATAGAACGGTTCAGAGAGTCTAAAGGCTCAGGCACACAGAGCGCTATCTGTCGCGACGATCTACGATCTCAGCCCGCAGCGAGCTGGCGATTAAGATTACTACTTACAGCAATAAATATGTCACACAGAAAGCGATCTATCACAGCGAGCCAGTCTTGATCGAGCCCGGCAGCGATCCATTTCTATACAGCTAGGGCGATATTGAGAGATCGCAGATCCTCGCGACAGATCGCGTTCTGTATCATGAGACTTAAATCTTGTACTATTCTTTTTAGAGGTTTGAAAAAAAAATATACTATCTTTGTTTGTTACAAAGAATCACTAACAGTAAAGTTAATAACATAAAGAATAATTATTAAAACAACGAAAAATAACGATGAGTTTTTAAAGGCTATTCCACACTTAAAGACAAATCATATTAGAACCAATAATATTGACATCATTACATTTTTTTTTCTATGCAAAACTACCATAAATCAGAGTATCACATTTTATTAATAAATTTGTCCATTTATTTTTTTTCTTTCGGCAGGACGTACCTGGAAAACATGTAATTAATTTTTAAAAAATCTGATAACATTTTATGTAAATTAATAAAGAAAAAGAAGCACAATCTTTTCCCAAGTTATTATAACGAATCGGGAGGGTCTTAATCATAAGATGTTTAACTATACTGAGTTCCAGAATATCCAAATAGTTCCCGATTTTAAATCGTTCATGAGTTGACAGATTAGCCTACCAGTGTGAATCCTTGAGGAAAAGAAGCAAGAAAGTTTGCCATGGTTATGAAACAGATACCTGTAATCATAGGCACATTGCAAACAGAAAAATTTTCTTTTTTAAATTTTTGTGATTAAAGAAAAATATTTTTACATAATGAAAACAAAAAAATGAAGAATAAATCAACGGAAATAAAAATAATTTATTTATTTGTAATTCTAAATTTACCGAAATATTAAACATCTATTTTAGTGAAACTTAATTATATCAAGAAATATGCCAAATATTTGAGACTTTTGGTAGTAGTCGATGCTCCCTCTATTGGGTAAAAGCTACTGCTCAAATGTGAAGCGAAGAGAGAAGGTTTAATATACTAGATGATAAAGGTTGGAAATAAAAAAAATATGGATCTGGCATTTTATGCTGTTGATATTTATACTTTTTATATGAGATTTATTTTCAGTGATCCCAATATCTCTGATGAATTTTACTTTTTAAAACTTTTACTTTATTAAACATTCATTTTAAAGTGGTTATTTAACCCTCAATAAGAACCTTTATGGATAAGAAAAAATATACCTAAATTATTTTTCATAGTTTCATAAATTCTGTCGTTTATTTTATGAAGGTGGATGATAAAAGTTCAATTTCATTATTTTCTTTATTCAAGATTAAATATTTTCCGATACATATTTTAAAAATTATTTCTATTTCCGTCAAGCTGTTCCTCTGTTCTGGAACAAAAAATTCCCGTCTTTCTCATGTCGTCCTTCTCCTATCTCCAATCGGACGATGAAAAAAATCTGGAAGTAGAAGGAGAAAGTGATAAATGGGCTGGTATGGATATCTGGCCTTTTGTCGATATAGAGGACTTCTCTACCCGGGGCTGGCTCTCTCTAGCAGCTAACACCACGACTAAACGGATTATGGAAATGAGCTTGTTTTTTATGTTACTGACTCCGTCTGCTTCCCGCCCTGGCTTCTGGCGAGAGGATTACTTTTTTCTTGTTAAACACGAATCGATCTCTCAGTGATTTATTTGTTGTGTGTGAAAGTTATTTAAACTTGAATGCTTACCAGAGACTTAAAGTGCGGACATTGGAAGGGATGAAAAGACGCATCGACAAATACTACAAAGTATTTAGTCTAAAGCTCTGAGAATTATTACGAAATCCACATCATATATTATTAAACAGATACTATTCACATATTTGCGTGTGCTAAAGTTCGACCAACACGTATCGCCGCTTTAACGGGACGTGAGATTAGGTCTGAATTCAAGCAACGGTGCTCAATTTTTGTGGATTGATCAAACTTTCGATAATTAACCTGTTGGCTTTGTAGTTTTTGATTAACATAACTCCTAACTGATAAACATAATCCGCCTATTGACTTCTCAATGAAATACACTATTAAAGTAACATGAAATATGAGTCACGTCTTACTGGGTCTAATAGACTACTTTAGAAAACTTAGGGGATGTCACAGAAAATCTAGGCAGAAAATAAGCTAATAAAAACTCTCAGAAGGCTAAGAAAATACCGGATCAGAGATCTCTTTCTGCAGCAAAATTGTCTGTTTTCATGCCATAAAAAGGAGGTGTTGAGTACTGCTTTTGCTCAAGTCTACTATTGTAAAGTGTGGATGAATACTGGTTGTGAATTTAAAATTTAGAGATAAAAATATTGAAATTTATTAATATTTTATGGTAAACTGTCAGAACTGCATACATTTCTCTCCATATGAATGGTTTCAAAGTATCCTACTTAACCAAATTTCCTTACTGTTACACTGCCAATTGTAACGTAAAGATGGCCATTTCTTAATTGCGATAGGATCAACAATAAATAATTGTAATAAGTAAACAAGTATTGCTATTAAATTCCTCCATGTTATTTCAATAAAATAACATGCTATTTCAATGAAGTTGTGCAATAAGACTAAAATTTAATAAAAAGAAGATGAGAGGGGGTAGAAAGAGACGGGGTGAGGGAATGGTAGGGGGAGGGCAATGATTTATAACAACTACACAGCTCCTGTTTTGTCTGGCGGGAAAGGACGAGTCAGCTCTAATTTCCTGTTTGTCCTTCGCCACCAGCCACTACCTTGATAGGGCAGTTGGCGGGATTGTCTTATTTTTTATTTTATCTTCATTTCTTCTTTACTAGAGTGGTGCGACATTCTTGCAATAATCTTGTGTGATGGAAGGCAAACAAATGAGTAAGTAATATGTAATTTTTTTTCTTCCATATTTTTAATTTTCCTGAAAAAGGAGATTAGTTCTATTAAACATTTTTGGTGGAAAATATACGTTCCATATGAAGAAGATATACCAACTGAGTAAAGGTATTAAGCTATAGTGATTAAGAAAATATCCTTCATAACGGATCTGCGGAATGTTTTGCTCAACCCCTTCATGTGGGCTATCTATGTTGACCATCATGACATTTCAGCGTTGCAGAATTGATTATACTAGACGCCGTATTAGATCCTATTATTTTATCAAATTATTTATATGAAAAAAAATTCAATCCCCCCCTTGATTGAAAAATTTGAAGTTTTCGTAAGGGTCATTTTTGTTATATCATATGTTTTGTGAGAATTGATGTGTACTCGGTGTAAGTAGTTATCAAAGTACCAGTGTTTGCAAATGTATCTTCTCTATATGAAAGGTGAAGACAACTGAAGATAACGTGAATGGTAAAGACAACTGAAATCGAGTGTCTAACAAAGCTCTCACGTACCGTATTCTTTAATTCGGGTATTTTTTTTTTTTTACATCCCCGCCAGTAACTTTTAGTAATATCAGTGAATTTAAAATAACACATGACAATATTTTTATTATTGTCCATGTGATCAAATTAACCTTGATATATTTCTCATTCAATATGGCTTATATCATTTAATTTTAGCTTATATCATTTAATTCACTGATATTATTAAAAGTAACTGGCAGAGATATATGAGATTATCATTGCGAATTTATGTGCCTTCAACGACACAAGAGAAGGAATCTTTTTGAAGTAATTTTATCAGATATTGTTAATCCCTAGACATTCGAATAAATAAATAATTATTAATATTTTTAAATCGTATGTACTTTTATTTTATATCATTTAATACACTGATATTACTAAAAGTAACTGCAGAGGATATATAGAAAAAGACCTCTTAATTAGCACATAAATGGTGTATATGCTGAAAAAAGATGAGAGTGATTTTCGATTTTCCCAAAATTCGACACGACATGGAAATCATATCATTTTCCCAATGTTGCTGATACTTCTGCATTGGTTAAAAGACTATTTAAGTAATAGTAAGCATGGTTAGCATGGTTTTTCCTAATGATTTTTTAGATCTGCCATACAGGATCTCCATTATGCGACCCAGACATTTAAATAGTTTTATAATGAAAAATAGTTTTATAATGAAAAAATTTAAATTTTTTTCGTAAAAATAGATTGTTCGAAGATTGATCACTAGACATATGAAGAAGTAAGTTAAATATCAGCTACATGGAATAAAATACATTCGGATACTCAACAACAGGCCACAATAAATATTTCTCATAATAAGAAAATTAATTTCTATAGTTTGATATTATTTTTATAGTTTTATTTCTTCATTTACACTAGATACAAATATAGAAATTGGGTAACGTGACCTGACAAGCATGACAGAATGTAATATCCAGCGGCACCACTTCCTTTCGTGTTTCACAGTAGTGATCTCTCGTCCAGCTCCTTTTTAGATTTCTACGGGTGGTATTGGAGAGGTGGGTTGAGGTCATGCCTTGACTGAGTGAGTTAGTATGTTTTTTAAGTGATCCTGAAATCGTTTGTAGTGGGAACCATATGTTTGTAATTTAATCTAATAATATACTAGCAAATATTTTTGTTGTTCTCAGTTTGTTTATTTCTGTCAGGATTTAATTTTTTTTTCAAATGGAAAGGTGATTGCAATTATTTTAAGTAAAAAAATGAAATAAAAACTGATATGTAAAAATGATAAAACCTCCAATCATTTTAGTTTTTATATCATCATCATTAAACTCGAGTGCTGAACACAACTGATTCAGGGAATGAGTTAGTTTGAAGAAGTACATCAAAATATTTCGTTCAATTTCTACAAGTAATTCTAATATCACACTTCTTATGTTTGTGTGTTAACATTACATTACAATGCACAAAATTAATTTAACAATGATTATTAAATATGTTGTAACCTCGAGCGTTAGAAGAATTCGAGAAGGTTTAAACCAGGCGTTTAAATTTTTTAAAGTAATAATGTACTATGAGTAAGACTTGATTTTGATAACCGGTCAGTTTCAAAATAACTGGTTTAGAGAACCGATTTCCTGAAAAAAAAAATTATCAACTTCTTGCAGTTTAGAATTTTTTTTTTTTTTTTTTTTTTTGACAAAAGGGACCATGCAAATTTCATTTATATTTTAATCCTTTTTCGCCTTTCTTCCTTTTCTGTAAGTCTTTTCACATAGAGTGAAGTGCTTTCTTTTCTTCAGTCTATTTATTTCCAGTGTGATTTTTTTTATCTCAAACCTTTATTTATTAAATGCGTTTTCTAAATTCTTCTCTATTTAAATGTTCAGATTAGGGTATGATGTTAGAGCGAGGATTTATATAATAATAATACTGTTTTGTGGTGAGATTTTAGAGCCAAAAGTAGATTGACTACTTAATTGAGATGGATAATCACGGTAGAGATGTTACAGAGCTTTGTATGGAACGTATCATTTGCATCTTGACGGATTACTGTAGACCAAATTTATTGATAGGCTGTATCAGCTTTATCTCATAGGAGCTTATTATCGTTTAACAGATTATATACTTGATAAATTTGATATCGATGCAGGGTAATGGGCTTATTGATGCCCTTGATCTAACTTGATATATCGTTATCGTAAGTCGTTAAAGTTGGGAAATGTATTACAAAATTCGAATGGAAAAGATAGCCTGTATGCTATCGTGATGTGGTCTCTGTTTTAGTGCCGACAGTGCGAAGAGAAAGATGTAAATTAAACAAGTAATTTCTTGAAAAGAAGTCTCTTAGTAGGATATCTCCAATTCTTAATCAAATTTATTATAATTTTAAAATCTAATTAAATTAAGAATAACAAATTTTCCAATCGTCATACAAGAGATGGAATTTGCCACTCTCATTACGCCACAACTCTCAATTTGCCACCTCCTATTCAAAAAAATGAACTCCGATCCTCTTTATTTTGCGGTAGAGATAATAATCGAATACAGTACAATAACTTTGTCAGAAGATGATCCATTCATAATGTTGTTTAAAACTCATCTGGAAAGGGTCATGGTCAGTGTTCCGATGTGCATACACCTGGAGCTAGGGGCGAGGGTGCGAGGTTCGGTGGGAAGGTTGATGCCGCGGGGCGGTGCGAAAGTCGGTGCTCCGTTGAGGACAAGGCCTTAGCCCTTGCCCCGCGGCCTCTCCTTTGAGGGTTCAAAGCAAAATGTTTGAACATGAATGGCTTCAGAACTTGGAGACCTTAATTTTCGATTCCATTGCTAAGTAAGGTAAATTTTAATAAGTAAAATTTTAGATTCCAATGATTACTAAGTAAATACACACAGCACAAGAAGATTTTCACTAGGTTTTCTGACACAAAGGTTCCTATGGTTAGTTTTGAGATTTGAAACATATCCAGTGATAGCATTATAAAATAAAATTTGCCTTGATGGTAGTTAATATAGTTTTTTTATTTTTCCTAAACATCAAATTTACACAAGTAGCGGACACTAGGAAATCACCTCATTGGATTAATGGTGGACAAACCCTTCAACAACTTTTTCTTGATTTTAATTGCAATATTGTATTATTTGAAACACATTAATGTAATCTTTTCTTATTTTACAATGCTTAGATTCTCATAAATGATGAGTAAAGAAAAAAAACAAGGAAGGTTGCGTCAAATTAAAAGTGGTCACAACAAAACACAAAAACTTCTATTTATGAAAATACTTAAACCGCTACTAGAATAGTACTATTGTACTAGTCAGTACAATTACCCCAAATAGGATGCTAGATCGAAATCTAGCTGCCTTATTTTCACAATTTAATTACCTATGTGGCCACTACTGGAGCAGTGTCCATTACCTACCGATACATTTACCTCACTCCTTTAATGAATCATTTATTAACTCATAATAATTTAAGAGTATGCAAAAATGTGTATCATAACTATTATCATACATATATAACTAAATATTGCGATTTAGCAAGAAGAAATACATTCCATTGGCTTTATAATAATTTCAGCGAACAAAGAAAATTATATTGAGGTCTACATCAGGAAAAGGTTAAATTAATTTAAAAAGATTAAAATGTAAAATTAATACGAAAAAACCCCAGTTATATCATCAAATCAACTGTTAGAGTTTATGTTTTCCACTTACTGTGTGAGTCGAAGCATCGGCGAATTAAATAAAACCTTCAACATAGAGCCTTATTCACCTTAACTATTCGTTTATACGCCTACATTGTTTTTATCCGCCCACATATCCGAAAAATCATGTACTGAGTTTTAATTAAAAGATCGCTTCAAGATAAAAAAAAGAAGAAGAAAAAAGCAAGTTATGCTGTTATAATTTTATAGTTGCGTATATTATTATAGAAGTTAGTATGAAAATTGTTTTTTGTGATAGATAATTCCTTAAAAAATGGGATGAAATTATCTTATCATTTGAACCTGGCAGAAATGCCAATGGGCTGTGAGTTTGTACTTTCCCAGCGCAGAGTTAGGTAAGTATATAGTATTATATATAGTGCATAGGTAGTAAAACATTAATACACTTTTTCGTGTATTTATTTATTCTAATAAGTGTAATAAAACAAATAACCACGATCAGTTGTGTTTTATTTATTTTAATCTGAAAATCATATCTTGGGTTTACTACATACGGTAACCTACTGTTTACATTTCAATCAACATTTCTTCTATTTTTAATAATTGAAACATAAGAGAACTAAAATTAATAAGTTCGACCACGTTTTAATTACACTGTTATTTTGTTTCATACTGATTCAGTGGAAGCATATACTTTGTAATGGAGCTGAACAAAACCGAATTGAAATATATTACTTTACAGAACCACAGCGATAAATAAACGAAGTTCATTTGCGATTTGTAACTTGGAATTCGACCAAAATGGGTAAAAACTGTTAGGGCAAAAAACGATAAAATGAAAGGACTACTCCTGTAAAAAAGAAGTTTTTAAATTCTTTTTTTTCTTTTGGAACCATGCCGAGTTACGAAAAAGTTCGATTGTAAACCAGATACTGTTTACATAATTGTTCCCCAATAACTTTTATTTCTTCTTCCCCTCTTTATTACCGTTTCCTTATTTCTGACAATTTAGTTTTAATACTTTATTTCGTTCAGTGAACGATGCTGTTTTTAGAATACTGTTTAAAAATCAAAACATTTTCATAAAGTGAGAATTCATGATTCTTTAATTTTTTAATATGTCAAGCCTGCTGTTGTTTTGGACCTCCAGAAAAACTGTATATTATGATTAGGTTTTAAAAAAATACAAGATTTTCTTCATAACTATAGAAAACCAAAAAAACACATTTTTTGAATTAGACAAAATGTTTCATGTAAAATCTAGAGATAATTTGTAAAATTAATTTTTTTGAATAATAGAAATTGTAGTATATAATGTTTAAAATTTGACTTTCAAAATAGTTCAGAAACCATGGAATTCCTCCTGTAACCAATTGTTTCACAAACGAAATTATCCATAATGGCCGTAAATGTTTCATTCGTTCTTGACTTGTTCCCAAATGAAAATATTTTTTTTACTAATAAACCTCATACCCACTAGTTTCTAAACTTTCTTCCTTCCCAAAATCCTCCGAAAGCGTTTTTTCACGTTGAAGGTGCCAAATTTTATTTTAAAGGAAAGGAACAAATATTACGTAATATCGTTTAAAAATACGAAAAAAATGAGTTTTAAACAATTGAAATCGGTGAAAAACTTTTCGCAAAAAAATAATTAAAAAACGCGAAATGGCCATTTTTGGATATTTTATTAAAGGACATTTACCGCAGAAACTTGTTTTAGTGATTAAATTGTGGCTTTTGTTAGTGCCTATTTAAAAAAGAATAACTTTTCCCGGAAATTTAGAAAATGTGAAAACAGATGAATGTGAACAACAGCGATTTTTCAAAGCGCTATTTTTTCCCGAGGAGTTCCTCTACAATCTGGTTTTCATGAAATATGTGAGGTTTCATAACTAAAATACGCGTGTGAACATCGGCTTTTTCTTGATTCGTCCGCTCGGTACCTGCGAGTATAGAGCAGTGGAAGAAACCTCTCTCACTTTCCAGTGGCTTCCTCCACCTTTCGCCCCTTCACATCCGCTCCCTCGCAACTAGCGGCCGAAGCAAGAAACATCCACTTTTCGGCACGCTTATGATTTTTTTTTCACCAGGCAACTATATATCGATATTATCTAAAGCATATTCAATTTGTTTCTAATATCTTTCTCCTAATAAACGGTTATTAGGAGATAGATAGTAGAAACAAATAAATAAAATAAATAAATAAAAAATAAACTATCGCGCTTGAACTAGTTGCTTGCAGTGTAGGTCCAACAAAAAAAAAATAAAATAATATAATTTTTGTTGCTATTACTATATTGCAGCGGTTTTAACCTACTCCCACAAGTGTAACTCTTGGTCTTTTGTGGTGAGAGAAATAAGTATTTTGTAAACTGATAACATGAATGTATCATCAGTTCTACGCTCAAGTCGTAGGTATTTCAGACCTAGTTTACGATTTCACTAGAGCAGGTTTTAGGGTTTTATTACCAATTCATTTCCTAGAAAAAAGAAATACATGTCTTTATTTTATATAATGTCCAATAAAAATAGTTGCATTTGAATTTTTTTTTTCTCAATAAATATCTTAATGATAATTCACCTCTTCAAAGTTTTAATAAAGTTATTTGAAATATTTTAAAATGTACAACATAGTGATAGAAGATGTTGATCTTCTCAAAAATTGCAATGCGAAGTGATTAGCCTGGAAAATCCAAAGCCATTCGATATTATAATGCAACAAGGAGGTGTGAATGCACTTGATTGAATGGTATGCAATTAAAGCTTTCGCAGAAAAAACAAGGAAATGGCTTTTCTATTATCTTACTAATATTAGCACTGTAAATTCAAATTTAATTTACCCATGATTAGTAAATAATAACTTAAAATAAAATATAGAAATTTTCGAGGAGCATTAAAGAGAAAACAATTAGCTCAAATATGATGGCCGAAACAAAGTGGCCACGGATATTCTAATCTGATAAATAAAGTTTTCCTAATGAAGAATTGAAAAAAAAAAGGAAACCGTTTATTCTGTAATTTATTCTGTAACCAATACTTTATTAAATTCTTAATACTCCTAATTATGTCACAAACAAAGTTATTCTTAATGAACTTAAATGTCCCATTCGTTTTAGGTTAACCTTCCTTCCCATAATACTCCCAACCTTCTCAAAAGAAAATGACTAGGAACTTTTTAATATATAATTGTCATTGGAGTGCTACCGATGGGCGGTTTCTAACAAGCTAATGTCACGTTACATAGGCGTAGGCAGAGGTTCCCCCTTTCAACGTGGAAAAAAAAATTAAAATGTCGCTGCTAATCCTCACAAACTATTGCTTAGTGATATTTAAAAAAAAATTTGTATTGATAGTCAGGTGCTGCAAATTATTGCATAGCATCATGGACCTCCTCTTTCTATATATAAAATAAATAAAATTTTATATCCCCTCGTTCTGCTTTGAGGAGGGTATGCCTTTATGTTATATTCAAATGATAGACCAGTTACTTATGTTTACTTATATTTTTAGTAAGATCTAAATAAAGTTAGAAAAAATGTATTTAATGTTCAAACCAACTATACCATTAAACTTATGTTCCCATTCACATGACCATACACTATTTATAATTAAATCGGTTTTAGTGTAAAGTGAATTCTCGCTAATCTGGACTGTTACGTAATCCGAAATACGAAATAAATAAAAAATAAAATATGTGAATTATCTACTCTAAATAAAATAATAACTAAGATTTAAAAATTTGAAAACGTATTTATGGCCTCAATTTCTTTATCATTGTATATTAATTTACCTATTCATTAATTTAATCTCCAGTGCAAAACTGTCCAATGAGTAGTTTACAATGTTAAAAAATATAATTAACTATGAGTTATGAGTTTTCGGTCAGTGGTATTGAAAAATATGCTTTTAACATCCAAACAAACATAAATACAATTCCTCAAGAAAAATAACTAAAAAATAAATTTATAAACAATAATTTATTATTGTAAAAATATTTTTATTATTTAATTTTATTTTTTAATTGACTTGCTGTTAATTACTTAAGTTATCTTTTTATCCCGTTCGTTAATTTGAATTTTTCGCTAATTTGAACTTATTAAAACCAAGGGGATTCAGATAGTCTTCTATAATTTGATCGAGTAGGAGAAATATTGAGTAGTGGGAGAAACCTCTCTCTATTACTTTCAAGTAGCTTCCTCCACTCTTCGTCATTTTCCATTCGAGCCTTTACATAAAATTTTGAACAAATTTCCCTCCATCTCTTCCCTGTCATGATGATACAAGGCATTCATATGGAAATATTGAATTCGATATTAACAAACGAACAGTACGAAGTTGTTATATAGAATTTTAGACATACGAGAAAAACATTTCTATGTACAATGACTTAATAAAAAAATATTGCAGTCTGATGATGGAGACATGATCCGTCACTTCACTGACTTGCGTGATGTAATTTAATTCAATAAATCTATCATAGAAAGTTGATTCTACCTATGAATTTTTCAATTGTTGTTATAATAATTATAACAAGCATCTTACGCGTCGCTGAAGCTATCAACGAGGCGCAAGATGTTATTTTATAATTTACATTTTTCACAGTTGCTCCAAGAGGAAAATGCTCAGCTCATTCAGCATTATTACTGAAAATATGAAATTAATGAGCGCATATATTTTACTTGACAGTCAAGCCGAAAATGCCTAAGGAGCTTGCAACTTGCCTTGAGATCGCAACTTCCTAATTGAACAAGAGAGTAACAGCTTAAGGGGTTTTATAGTTGTGGACAACCACTGCAGTGCGGCTGCTAAGAAGTTGCCACTCATTGTGGAAGTACTGAAGTATTTAGTAGCAGCAATAAATGATTATCTATTTTACCGTAATTATATTTATGTGCTGATGAAATGTTTGGATTGGTCAAACCAAATGTGAATATAATTACTTAATTTGTGGTAAAGTAACTTTCATACTAACTCTCTAGTTACATAGTTAAGTTATTATAAAAGAGTTACCTAGAGGTATTAATTCATTAAAATTGTCTACCAACACCCACATAAAGAGAGGAAAGCATGGGAGCCTACATAAAACAGACCTCCAAAAAAAGAATTTTTATTTCTCAAAATTTACTTTAGAAAATCATATTGTGCATGAAATATAAATCGAATTAACTCCTTATCAAAATCAGTTAAAATGGCCGATTCCGAATTAAAGTATACACAAGACAGAAAATCAAAAGAAAAGAATATGTGAAATCAAAGAGTGTGAGGAATTTCTAAACCACACAAATTATCACAAACAAACCACACGCACGCACGCGCGCGCACACACATACACACAAAAGTGTATATATATATATATATATATATATATATATATATATATATATATATATATATATATATATATATATATGTGTGTGTGTGTGTGTATACAGTGTGTATGTTTGTGCAATTATTTGCTCTTTCCAAAGTAAAATCCTGGCTACCTATCTTTTTATCAATACTTCACCGATTGCGTTGTCAACTAATTTTAATGGACGCTTCATGTTATGAGTAACTATATTTTAACATGAAGATTGAAATAATTTTATTCAGGAGAAGGTAATTTAATATCAAAATTATAATGCGTGTCAAAAAGGGAAACAAACTGAAAACAAACGAAGAAGTAATTCAAATGTTTGGCAGGCTTATTTGTATTGCACCTCACATCTAAGGTCCAACTAAAAACTATTAGTAGGTAATTGCTACAGGAATTTCCAATAAATTTGGGTTTTCATTTATTTCTTCAGGTATTCTAAGTTATTTCCTTCTGTATGAGACAATCATTTTTGACATCTTTGGAAAAAAACATATTTCTTGTTGATGTGTAGATATGAGGTAAAAAAAAGTATCCGTGACATATAGTTATTTACTTTGACTAATCTTTTATTTAGTTATGTATTTCAATGGTCTCTGCCTTTCATTCAGTTTTATGAATTTCACCGATAATGTCGGAGGAAAAAATTGCCATTCGTGGTCTTTTGAGGCACTAATGGAATGAAGCTTTAAGGGTGAAGGCGTGAACACTTCAGCGCTTTGGTTTAGGTTCAATTATGGAAACAAGTGTGTGAGTGTGTTTTGCACTTTGAGTCATAGTCGTAGACTTCAAGGAGAATGGGCGATACTCTGTACAAGAGTATCATTTCGTCCTCTCTCCCCAATAATTTGCTGTATAAAAAATTTAAAAAAGTAAAATAATAATCAATAACAAATAATCAACATGAACCAATGAAATAAGTAAACTAAAACCAATTAAGAAAATAGTCAAAGCTGAAAACTGAGGCTTATAAGTAAGATTAAATTAGAAGTAGAATCGAATTCTGAAAGTCTAGTTCAGTTCATCATTCTTTACTTCATTTGAGCTATAAATAATTCCAGGAAGATAGAGGCTCAGAATGGGCTAACAGATTGGGGAGTAAACTCAACTCAACGGCGTCAGTTCACTACTGATACATATTGGGACTTACGGGGAGGGAAGTGAGAGGGTGCCATCGTCGTCCCTCGCTCTTCTCTCCTCCCAATCACATTGGCCTGTGTCAATGTGTTCCACCTGGCAGATCTATTGACACTGTGCTTTACTGTGAACACTCGAAAGAGTATATCGAGTATTAAAAGAGAAGCATCCTGTTTTGGTCAATCTGGATAAAGAGATATTTTAGCAAGACAAAACTCATGCACATCGTTCACACTTAGTCAACTTAAAATTTTCAGAAATCGAGGGTATTATTATCATGTTAGTCAAACCTCCTTCTAGCCTTGACGCTGCATTCTTTAAAATTGCGTATTTTTTTTTTAAAGCAACGGAGGTTATCAAATCAGGGTGTGATGAGTTTTTCGCCTCGAAAACTAAGTATCAGTATCACCAACAAATTCAACTTCTGATAAGAAAAAGCATCAAAGTAATTGCCAATGATGGCCCATATTTTGATGAATAATTTTAATTTGTAGTTTTTATACTAAAATTTAAATAAAACTTATTTTGTGCACAAAGAATTTTGTAATAGTTTTTGTAGTTCAGTAATGAAAATAATTATATAAAAATGGAGTTTTGAGAAAAATCCCAAATAAATGCAACTTATCTGTTAATTACTTATGGTAATATAAATCAAGAAATTTTTAATTTTTGTATTGATACTATTTTTCACATAGGTTGTACTGATTTAGAAAAAACAAAATAGTAACATTTTAACTAATGAGTCGTTAGAATAAAGATAACTTTTGACAGATAAAAAAATTACGTGATGCCAGATTGATGCAATAAGATAAATGTTGGCAGCTGAAAATATTCAGATTTCTTGATATTCTATTAATTCTTTTATCCATTTATTTTCATACAAATAGTTTTATTTCCAGTTTATAAAATGAACACATTTTAATGAAATCATGTGAGCATTTTTAAACTATAAGATTCATCGCTGGTCTGAAATTATATTACTAATACTTGTCTTCATCTATGGTTTAATTTCGCTGTCCATTTTTAATCCATCAAATTTAAATAAGAATTACGAAGAATAATGAAATTAGTTTCATTAATCCATTATCTTATTCCAAATTTTACTACTCTGAAAAGGCAAAACATGGCTACTTAATATCCTTTGTTAGACGTTTCGAACTCAAAATAAAAACAATACAGAGTTTCTGTTAAGTCGGGAAGTTTTTTTCTTCTGAATATAGAACAAACCCTCTGCCCCCAGTTTCAGAGTTTGCTAAAATTCATTATCACTTCTCAGCTTCAGCTAGGGCCTATATAGCAGTCAGTCTTCAGTTTACTAAAGGCTTTAAATTACTAAAATTATAAACGATTATTTCGGCAATAGTGTTTATTTTAGTAAAGCCCTTTCGCTTTCCTTGGATGCTGCATCAAAACGGCAGTCTGGTTCAGCACACTCCTTGAAAATCTTGAAAACTTATAAAAGTACAAACATTTGGAATTGATTCCTAAAAAATGGTTTAGAGCGTTAAAATTTTAAATTGCTATGTAGACTATACTTATAATATTGACAATAATTTAAAGACAAGGATTCGATGTGATTTTTTTCACATCTAGAGTCCTGGAGAGACAGTATCTTAGTTTACCAGTAGGTTAATTTATTTTTAGATGATTTTTTAAAGCATTAGTTCTCTAACTTTTTTGTCCAGTGGCAAACACTGATAAAATTATCAAACAAACTTGACAGCATCCCAATTATTATTTTTATTTTTTTTTATGAACCTAATATTAAACTAAAGAACTAAATAAATAGAAACAAAAAAAATACCATTGACACAGTGGGAATTGAAGTAAATGAGGTAGGCTGTTAATGAATCTAAAGATATTGATTTATATGTTATGAGCATGAAATATTTGTAGCATGGAATATAAAAGTTTAGAGAATATTTAACAACACAAAAGCAGAGATGAAGAAATCAGTTCATCTTATTTATAATGATATAAATAACAACGAAAGTGTGTTTCAGGAGTGCTTTTGGTCTCAAAATAAATATTTGATAGTGAAAGAATTATTTTGAATTACCGACTTAGCTTTAAAATCTGACACTAATTAGGAGAAAGATACTGTCTCATACGGTTTTCATTTTGTTTTTTATTCTAAAATATTTAAAAACAATTGATTTATGGCAGCTTTTTTTTTTTTAATTTTCAAAAAAATCTTGAATACCATACATTATGAGGTAAAGAATTCAATTCATGGATCCCTTGCTGTATTCATCTAATGAGTGCATTTATAAATATACAAAAGTGCTTTGGCAGTACAATAGCATGCATAATACATTTATTTTCAATAAGTTATCTGTAAGAATCTAACATCGAGAATAAGTGATATTAACTTAAGTCGATTTATATAATATTAAAAATTTCTTATTATATAAGGGATTATTAAATATTTGAAATTAATATCTTTGTTTCGGACGTTGATAATAAAATTTCTGTATGACATCATATATCATACGTGCGATGATAAGAGAGAAATTAAATAAAAATAATTAGTTTTACTCTAAAGAATATTTGTTGGTATGTTTTTCTCATGATTCATCGATAGATTGTCTTATTAGAAGCTACAGAAAGAGAGCTGAAAGCAGTATTGGTTAATCTATTTTTTGTGTCCATTCACTAATAGTCGAAATAAAATGCATATTGTCAGAAAACTTGGCAGACCCAGTCATATTTATCTAGTATTCATGAAGTGAGACATTTGTGTTTACCTTTTGCTATTTTATTGGCTTTCAACTCGCTTCCTTTTGTTTTCCTTTCTTGTTTTGAGCACTAATAACTACAATCCATTCAATTATACACAACCAATAATCACTTATCAAATATAATTAACAGCCGAGGAATCGAACAAGATAACATATTTTCCATAAACTTATAACGGTACTTTATTTAAAAAGTAAAAATAAAAAATAAACAAATTAACACAAATTTTACAAGATATAATTATTTACATGTTTTTGTGACCCTAAGGCTTGTGGTACCTCGGGCCATTTCTCCGCCGTCATGGCTTCGATCCAGTAGTGATCTGGCTCTCAGGACTCCTGCACATCAGGAGATTCTTGTATGCTTGCCTGTACTCAGAGCTCATCACTACGTAGATTATGGGGTTGATGCATGTGGTCAGGTATATAAGGATATAGCCGGCAATGTTAAGGCTTCTGAGATCAACCCACTCCCGATATGTCTTGCTTAAGGTAATCGGCAGGTAACAAGTGACAAAAGAAGCAAATATGACTAGAATCATTTTCAAAAGTTTTTTGTCTTTTGGAGTCATTTTTCCGGGAATAGGTGGAGCAGAATATCTTCTAGGGCTACATCTTTGGCTAGTTTTTCTGAAAACCGAAGCAACATGGTTGAGCGTTGAATTTACTGCTGAGGGAATCCTTTCTTTGTGCTTTCTTTCTTTTGGGGAAGTGGCTCTAGAAGAGCACATTGAGGTGGGAGTCGCGCTTCTGGAAGTAATGTCCTCTAAGCCTTCTTCAACCCCTGAAGAAGAGGAAGGATCTGGCAGTACCTTTCGTGGAGAACATCCAGGTGGTGATAAGAGATTAGGATTTGGCAGTGTGACGATTTTAATATTCAGTTCAGTAAGTTCCGTCCCATTGTCCATGGTTGATGATTTTTCGGTCGAAAAAGAAGGAGCTGTCGAGCTGGTTGCGAACGCGGAATCGTCGGTAGAACTGTTGTTGCACTTCCTAAGGAGCCTTACCTTACCGTAATAACTCTTGCCCGAGGTTGTGTTACTAGCAGTTGTTGACTGGTGTGTCCTCCCCGCCACTCTCGACTTAAGAGCGGTCTTGCGGACGATGTAGAAAATCCTAGCATAGCAGACGACGATACAGATACAAGGAATGACGAATGCTACAAGGAATAGGAACTCTTTTGGAGACCTTCCAGCGGCATCCGGAAGGATTGAGCATGATCCTATTCTAGGATCCAGGCCAAATTTTCCCCACCTGCCAAACCAGGTGGCAACCAAGGCACCGAATCCACAAATCCATGTTGCTGCAACCATTAATCCTAGATACTGCTTTCTATACAACCTGCAAAAAGGATAACGGTTTTATTTAAAGTAGCATGTCATAAAAACAAAATGAAATAATTGATCAATATAATTAATGATATTAAAATTAATCTAGTTTTGAATGTTTTATAATAATAATACGCTAAGGAAATTGTGAACAAATGAACTTTGTTCCCTAACAATTTATTTTCTTTGTTTAGGAATTTAAAAACTTATGCCAGTACAGGACGAAATGCATCACATAATCATTCTATATTTTGTATTTATATTTCATTAAAATATATTATGCTTCTTGATACCTCATCCATAATAACACTAAATTGATTAAATATATAAAGAACTACAGTTCAAAAGCATTTCTCCGAAAATCAATACAATAGTACCTGAATATACTCACTTAGGATACATAGTAGGGTGACCAATCATCACATATCTGTTGATGGTGATGGCTAGTACAGTGAAGAGGGACACAGCGAGGAGCCCGTACCTGAGGAGAGGGAAGAGCCTGCAGAGGAGCAGCCCGTGCCTCCAAGACCTGCGCCAGAAGGTGGAAGCGGCTAGTGGGAGGTTGAAGCAGCAGGACATCAGGTCCGACACCGAGAGGTTGATGATGAACACTGCGGTGGCGTTGCGGACCTGCGGAAGGGTTAACGCACTCTCAATGAGGAAGAAACACATAGAAATAAATTACAAGATGAAAATGCAACACTAATTTATTGTGATTATTTAAGCTGGATCCGTTGTGTTATTCCACATGAGTTTCGATGCAGTATTGAGGAAAATGGAATTTCATATATAATTATTTACCAATTACTATAATTTGGAATTACAGAAATAAAATTACTGCTATATATAGTTGTATGTAATTAATTGCAATAGTATGAAATAAAATTGTAATTTTATTTCTGCAATTTTGGTAGTAAGAGGTAAGTAATTGTAATAAATTACCTTTTGCTACCACTGCTTCAATATATACTGTCTTTAATTACAATAAAATTCATTTTTAAAATGCCAGTCAACAATTATTTGAAGCTATAATTTAAGTTGTTTTTTTCGTAGTATCCAAAATAATTTTCATAGTTTCAATGAATGGATTCTACAAGCTTTTAACGTATAAAATTATGCGAAATAACAATGATAGGTTTATAATCATCTAACAAAAATTCTTGAAGTCCTTAGACCCCCATTACACTATCGCCGGCGACCAAACGGGCGACTAATCCCTATGAATATTCACTATCCATGGCACATCTGGGCGACCAAGTGTCCTAGTGTAATAGGGCCTATAATAAACTGGGAGACTTGGTTACCCGCCTGGTTTTCCGACCGGTCTCTTGAGCTGAAACGCTCACTAAACAATGGCCCATTGAATGTCGAATTATCGAGAGTCCATTAAATAATAAAATTAATAAACATAAATTATTTTTACAAAAAAGGGTCAAAAAGGTAAACAGTAGTATAGACACAGAAAATTAAAAGGTAATTAACTGAATTTGAAAATAAACGGGTAGGTGAGGAGAGCAATTGTATTTGGTCGTCAATCTGTTCGCCGAAATGGTTGTCGGTCAAAAGCTGGAGTACACAAAACCCGCAATGGTTAAAGTTTTCCTCACCCACCCGTTTATTTTTATACCCAATTAATTATTTTATCATTTTTTGTGTAAATAATGGTCATTTCCTTTTTCGTCCTTTATTCAAATGTTTATTATGTTATTGATTTATATTAGGTAAATTTTTGACTTAATTCGAAATTCAAGCGACTTAAGAAGTAAAATTCTCGATCAATTTTTATATTTCGGTTGAATATAAAACCATTTCTTGATATCCTCGATACTGAGGTCCATCGTTACTAGAGGCGCTTTTCATGTATTTATTACGGATTTTAAAATCGCGCGCTAATATGCAATTAATTTTAGCTTTTTATTGGATTATCAGAAGTTCAATTTTGTCTATATACTGAGCGTGTATTAGTTTTCGAATATGCTAATGGTGAATTTTTCAAAAGCTATTAATTTTATAGAACTCCTTGGTACAGAGATCGTTCACCCGGCTTTTAGCTTAGAACTAAATAAAGTAAAATAACATTTTAAACGCAGGTATACTTATATACATTATTTACAATCAGCCAGGAGAATTCTTTACCAGGCTCACCCCTCCACATGTGGTGATAATAGCAGTGGAAGTGGATCAAAACAATGTCTCGTTCTTGATATTGATGTATCTTCCGCTCTAGAAACAATTACGGTGGAATATTTTGACAACAGAATCTGAGATGATAATAAATATAAAATAATGTTACAGTGCTATCTGAAGTAATTTGAGAGTTATTATAAAATCTCCCTACTTTCGAAGGATGATCACTTATTACCAAACGCACAGCAAATTTTTTACTTAACATCTCACAGACCCGACATGATAATGGACGTTTTTCTCAACATCGGTTACATAATAAAATTTGGTTGGGAGGGAACTGATAAGGCTTGCCAACTATTTTCCTCAGCTGCAGAAGGCTGTGAGTTTACTTAGCGCTCATTTTTGAAAAACTACTTAGCGCTCATTTTTGAAAAACAACAGCATTTGACCAGAGATCAAGCAATCAATTTAAATAATTGTCAACATAGTTATTCTATGACGAATTCGTTTTTCTTTTCTGAAAATACTAAGCTTGTTTTCCTACCTAATTTACTTTGATAGCGATAGGTTAGGTTTTCTGACAGCTAAACCAGATCAATGTTAAAAATTCAAGCAATGGGACATGCGAGGTGTGAGGATTTTAATGTTTAAAACATGTTATTATTAACATGAAAGCTAACCTCTGATAAAACATCTTAAGACTATGCTTTATAAATATCAATAAAAAATACTTTGGCATTGCACCGACAATATGCAAAAAGTTTTAGACTGATGCATTAAATGCCTTTTCAGTTTTATTTTAGGTCGAATATTCGTAAGTGGTAGACGACTATCAAAAAAGTCTAGAAAACAACACATGACTAAACAATTTTATTAACTGATAATAAAACTTATCAAAAAGCTCCATATCGATAGTGTAATTTCTTGTTCAATGTCATTTAATGGACATAATGTAAAATTAAAAGTTTCCCAGGAAGATAGAAAACGTAAGAAATAGAAAGGAAAGAAGTGCAGTGGATAACCCGCTGGGGATGGCAGCTAAGTAACGGATTAGGACGGAACTAGTTAGGCTCCAATGGATGTTTTATTCAAGGCGAGGAGCAGGTAGGATTGGGGGGGCCCGAATCAGCCCCTGTCTGTCTGTCTAGCTTCCCCTCTTCCCACTCCCCCCTCCCCTTGCGCGGCCGCCATATCTCGCATTCTGATGCGAACCACGACCTAGAAAGGCTTTAGTCCCGCCATTTTGTAGGACTGTCGAGATTTTTATATCTACAAGGCTAATCTTAATCATATAACAATCAGCGGTTGTAAGGTAATAAAGGTAATAAAACAATATGTGCAATTAGTAATAATAAAATTCATCTCGAGACAATATCAAAAAAACGAATTTATCAATGACCTAATATTTTGCTTTATGGAAGTTATTTTTACCAATAAATGGATTGCGGCCACTGATAAACCAAGCTTCGTGCTTTAAACCAAGGAGATGGGCCTGATTGAAAATCGATAAATTATCACCGAAGAGAATTAAGGCTTTTAATTCATTGGAATCTTACAAAATCACCTAAAAATTGTTTTGTTTTGGGCTAATTCCATGTGTGATCTACCCGACAGTTGACACAAAATAAAATCTTTTTTAATTTCTCCCATCAAGGTTTAATTAAATTAGTAATAGTTGGAATTCTAAATAAGCTACTAATTTATAAGTGCCTACACACAGAAATCTTCTGCTCACTGCGTTATCAACATGAATAAACACAATTCAAACTGTGACCTACACGACTTGGAAATTACATTGTATTGACAATACTTTTTCAGTTGACATCCGCATGATGGTATAGAAGGATCAATATAATTAGGGATTGATAAATTATTTCATAAAATTCAAAAAGAAGCAATTCAAAATATACTATATTTCGAATTGCTTATTTTTGACTATATTGTGTGTTTTTAGAACTGAGAATAAATGTATAACATTCGAAACTAGTTTTAAATAAAACAAATTTATAGAAGTGGCAAATAATTTATCGATCCCTAATACTTTTTCAGCAGACAATATCTGCTTATTTGTTGAGCGCACAAGTATATGAGACACACAGAAGAATTCACAAATAATGTAATTAACTACAATTCATACATTTTGAATGTCGACTTTGTTTATCATCATTGACTAATTAGTCAATATAAATACCCATATTGACAGGGCTAATGACTACGGTCAGAATGTAAAAGCGACCAATAAATGAATATTGTGATATATGGAAGAATTTATTCCACTAACATATTATTAGAATATCTCTTCTTCCCAATTATATATATATATATCCGCACACATGATAAAATGATAAGAAATCCTTCCTCCTTGGCAGTGGGGAGCGATAAGATTAGAATAGGTTTTGTCCTACCGAGGATCTAGTTAAATCCCACTACCTCCGGACATGGATGCTCTTCGCCGAAACCCTCCTCAACGGCCGTCATAAACTAGCACCGTAAATGCTGACTCGGTAAATGCCTATATGAGGAAGGATATTATTCAAGCTCCTTTTATCGCTAGTAAATCCCTTTATGCCCCTCCTTTCCCGTTCGTATACCATAAAATAGTTATTACATCATATCGAAAGATAAACAAAATGCATACATCTGTAAATATCGCTAAAATTCGCCATAAATTTATGGTACAACAGAAACGGCATTTAAACCTATTAAGGAAGTTATATATATACATGTATATATATATGTATATATATATATATATATATATATATATATATATATATAATGTTGTGAATGTAAGATAGGTATCGCATTATACACTTTTATTTTTAGTCTCATGATAGAATAAAAACAAAAAAAAAGTATAGTTACTTTTTTCAGATTATTTGGAATATCTATGTATTTTTATGGTACAACTTCCGCAGAGCTCCTAAGTCCGTTCTAGATTTTAAGACCTGATTGCACTACACGCACGCTAGGCATACCCACAACAAATACTCAAGCCAACCTTACTTATACAGATTCTTCATTTAGGATTAGGACATATTTCCCGCCTTTTTACGGAAGGTATTGCTATCAGCTTTCCCACTTCTACTTTTTGAATTTCTCGCGATTCATTTAAAATTCTCGCCGGTGATATGCTAGGTAGATGTTGTTCCTTCAGCGCAGTTCTTAAATCAGTAGTAGTGTCCCTTCAATCGTTCCTAATTCCTGTAAATATATTTTATAATTGCATATATATATATATATATATATATATATATATATATATATATATATATATATATATATGTATATATATATATATATATATATATATATATATATATATATATATATATATATGTATATATATATATATATATATATATATATATATATATATATATATATATATATATATGTATATATATATATATATATATATATATATATATATATATATATATATATATATATTTTTTTTTTGTTGTAAATAGTTAGAAATAACAAAGTCGGAGTTTGTAATAAATTCTGTGCAAGTCGCCATTTCGCCATGGCTCTCGAAATTTGGCACAAGGCTATAATAAATATAACCCTCTAATAAAATAGAAATACGTATTTAAATATATTTCTTCTTTACATGTAACATGTTTACAAGATATATTATATTTTTAGTTGCTTCTGTCCATTCATGTATAAAATGAAAACAGCCTTTCACATTTCAAATGAATCTTTTTGATTTATAATTTGATACAGCAAATTATTTCTAAGGTTTTAAATATTAGTTTTATTGGATTGGTGAGAAATCTATATTTTTTTTAAATAGCTGAGACATAAATATATGGGTAATTATTGAACATGAATATCTGTAAAGGTAATAACCAACCTTCAAGACTGTGAAAACGCGCGCGCGCTTGAGTGTGTGTATTAATTTAAAAATTTAAATTTATAATAATGTTCTCCACATTTATCCGTTTCACTTACGAGTTTTCGCTTGGTTATCCATCTAGGGTCTTGTGCTCCTCATAAAATACACTGTATCTTTGCTAATACTGGTCCGATTTTGATGATTCTTTTATTATTTTTTAGATAATTTAATTACCTTTCATACAATTCTACACATAATTTACCGTAAAATGCATACTTTTTATACTATGCGCAAATAAAATATTCTTTTCATCATAACTTTTTTCTCTGCAATTCCTCGGTGATTTACTACATCAATGAAAAGTTAAAGGCCTTTATGAAGAATAATTTAGGCAAGTTTCATCAAAATCGTTAGAGCCGTTTTCGAGAAAAATGAAAAAAAGTGTAAAATCGAATATATAAAGTGGCACTTCCGATAAGTGGATTTTGACGAAAAAGTTGCTGCCACATCACAGCCATATATCTACTTTAAATATGAAATTTGAGTATCGTACGACTTTTCGTTTTTGAGCTAGGCTGTTCACATACACACAGACACTCACACACACACACAGACCATTTTTCGAGGCTTGGTCATTTGGACTCAGTGGACCTTAAAACGTGTATTTCCGTTGAAAACTCGAATTCGAAAATTTTCACGATCGCAATACTTCCTCCCCTTACTATATACTTCGTATATAGGTAAGGGAAAGTAAAAATGCTTGATAATCCAAGAAGCCCTTGGATCAGGAAATGCTTGTCCAGCGCCCTGTGACCCAACAGCAAAAAGTTACCAATCATATGGCCATTGCGTAATTTATTTTCTATTAAGTATTCAAAAAAGAAATTGGCAAATGAAAAAAAATATTTATATACGTAGAAAGCTTCACTTTCCTGCCTGCCCTCGTTTCCTACTTCAAGCAGGCTGAGACTTGTCCGCCGTGCATGTCTACGCCTGCATTCTCCATACCCATCATCCGCACTTCTCCAGTATTTTCAGTCCGTCACTAACCTTGAAGGAATCTTTGCGTTTTAACAATGTTCATACCGTGCGGTTATTAAATTCTTGTGTAAAGATAAAGAGGACCTTACTGCTGCGCAAATTAAAGAGCGCTTGGATGGTGTTTATGGGGAGTCCAATCAGACCATATTCCAATGAAAAAGAATGGGGAAAATTATTTAAGTTCGGGAGAGAAAGCCTGGATTGACGACACGCATCCAAGTGAGTGTAAGATGGGTTCCAAAAATTCTTGTGTAAGAATTCTTGCGGTTATTAAATTCTTGTGTAAAGATAAAGAGGACCTTACTGCTGCGCAAATTAAAGAGCGCTTGGATGGTGTTTATGGGGAGTCCAATCAGACCATATTCCAATGAAAAAGAATGGGGAAAATTATTTAAGTTCGGGAGAGAAAGCCTGGATTGACGACACGCATCCAAGTGAGTGTAAGATGGGTTCCAAAAATTCCTTCGGCTGCTCTAAAAGAGGAACATGATCGCTGCTGCAATGAATTTTTACGTGGGTATAATGCCGAGCCGAAAAGTTTCTCGGATTCAACTGTAATAGGAGGTGAGACAAAGGTCTTGACGGTTATGACCCACTCAGTAAAAGAGAGTCCATGGAATGGAGAAGGCCAGGAAATGAAATGAAAGAGGCACCTCCGCTAAAGGCAAAAGTTATGAAGTCGACAAAAAAGGTAATGGCCACTATTTTTTAGGATTGTAGAGGAATACTGCAGATTGATTTTAAGGAAAGAAACGCCAAAGTGAATGCCGAGTATTATGCAGCCCTACTTCACCGCTTACGAGACGCCATCAAAGAGAAAAGGCAGGGGAAGTTGAGCAGTGGTTTTCGGCTTCTTCACGACAATGCTCCTGTCCACACTGCATTGATTTCCAAGGCCGTTGAGAAGTACTGCGGCTTCCAAGAAACCTCTCATACCCTCGACATCCCAGACTTAGCCTCTAGCGACTTCTCACTTTTCTCAAAGTTAAAATCTGACCTTCGTGGGAGGAGATCTAATACAGACGAAGAGGTCCAGGCAGCGGTGGAAGAACGTTTTTCTAACAAAGAAGAAAATAATTTTTTTTTATGCTGTAGAAGAATGTTGTTAGGCCGGAAACTTATGGACCTTACAACTCATCTAACCTTACTTCTCTCTTATGATATAAGGCAATTTTGTCTATAATGAATTATGGAATATTATTTCCTGTTAAATGTTTTTCTGTTATATTATTAGAAATGATGTAATTCATTTTTAATTGTCGATTAATATTAATTTTTAATTAAAAGATTGAATATTTCATAATGTATTTTAATAATGCCAGAAATTACCACTGCTTGCATTTAGTAATATTCAACTATTCATTTATAACGTATTTTGGATATTTTGATTTCAATTGGTTTTGTTTTTCATAGTTCTAGTTAATGAAATTTGAGGTAAGAAACCATTGAAGAAATTGCACTTCATAAAGTGCAACTTCCAATTTTTTCGTTACCTCGTCAGTGGTAAATAGGGAGATGCTATTATTGATAATTATCATTCAATATTTCTCGGAATCAGACTCCTTGAATTCATGAATGCTATACTATCTTTTACCTTATCCCTTTATCTTTTGTAGGAGCGTTAATAATTCCATTCAGGCAAGAGAAGAGATGAATTAAGGACGGTTCATTTGCATGGAATAGACAAATAATTCATTTTTGTGGTCTTCCTAGTTCAGTGTCCAATAATGTGATTTCATAAGCCAGCCCCGTCGGAAGCACTGGCTCTAATATTAATGAGACAGTATTCGCTGTCTGTCACTGTATTGGAAATCGAAATTGCATAGTATAATAGGTAGGTTCAGTTTCTTCAGTGATATGCTTTCTTTTCGAATTTAGTTCAACTTATTTAATTAATAATTAATTAATTAATTAATTAATTAATAATTCGAATTTAAACAACTTCCTGTATTTTGTTCTTTCTAAAATTATATCTCTGTCACTCTGACGAATCTTGTCGAAGTTGATCAACAAATTTGATTCGACATTTTCTTAATGACATTAGCTTTAAGTCAAACTTTAATGCTGAAGTTCTTTATACGTTAAATTAAAACGAATTTTCTAGATGGAATCTGAAATCCACCGTTGACAATTTTAATTTAAGCTGCAATCATCAATTATTTAAATTATTAATTTATTTGATATACAAACGTTAAATGATTTAAAAGTATTCATATAACTATATTGGCATTGTCTCTTGGCGTATCGAAAGGATACACATTTATTAAAATTTTTATAAGATGAGTAATTTTATTAAGACTGATCCAAAGAACAAAATTAAAACAGTTTAAACGAAAAATAATATATAAGAGCATTCATTAGTTTGCTAGTAAATAACAAAGCTTTTTAATAAAATAAATTATTTAAGAAATAAAGTATTTTGTAGATACTATTAAAAATAAAAGAGGTGAACATCAATTTTGTTAATGAACTAATATGTTTTAGTTATTCTTATATGTTTTATTTAAAAAAAAATTATTAATCATAAACATATTTAATTTCTATATCAATACTTCAATACCATTTTATAAAGCTCAAGAGATTATCCGTTTCAACGCGCTGATTTCAGGAACTACCAGTCCGATTTGAAAAATTCTTTTCGCAGTAGATAGACCATTAATTGAGGAAGGCTTTAGGTCCAGTCAAATGGAGACCTGAGAAGGGTCTCGGTGCAAAGTTTTGGAAAAGTTCTGAAAATTTGCTCATTTAAGTTTTTTGGGGTGCTGGTTACGAATTTTAACTTTGTCAACCTCAAATCTTTCTCGGGGAAAAAAGATGTAAAAACGCTCAAAAATGTAATATTTTTTTTCGTTTTTTTCTCACATAGAATGAAAACCATACATTTTTTTCAGCAACATCAACCTATAATAAATTAAACAAGTGTAAATTCTTTGCATTTTGTACTCTTTAATATTTTTCGTCCGGGCAGTCGTTTAGGAGCATTCGTTCTTAGTCTAATGAGATGTAGTAAAATTGGGCTAGAAAGGAACCTCGATGGAAAGTTTTGGAGGAGCTATAAAATTTGCTCATTTACGTTTTTAGAGTGCCGATTACGAATTTCACCTTTACTACTAGGAATTTTTCTTAGAAAAATTATAAATAAAAAAAAGGGAAATAAGTTTTTTTTCTTTTCTTTTTGTTTATAACTGAAAAATAATGTGTTAATCGAATAAATTCTAATATTCGTTTTATACTAAATTAAAGAAAAGTAAATTACCTACAATTTTGATTCTGCTAATTTTTCTACTTGGTCGCATTTTGAAGCGAGAGCTAAGTTATGAATCGGAAAATCCAAATTAGTTATCTGAGCAAGGGGATTTGGTAGAAAGTTTTGGAGATGGTCTAAAAATTTGATTATTTATGTTTTTTGTGGTGTTTATTACGAATTTTTAATAAAAATGAGTTCAGTACACTAATTTGGATATTCCACCTCATGACTTTGAACCGCCCTCGGTTGAAAACAAGACAAAAGGATCATTACATCAAAATTGTAGGTAATTTACTCTTTAGTATAAAATGAACATTAGAATTTATACAAATAATACATAATTTTCAAGTTTATCGCAAATAAGAAAACAAAAAAAAATGTTATTTTTTTGTTTGTTTTTTTATATTTCTGGGAACCATTCGATGAAAAAAAAAGTTGAAATTCGTTATCGGCATCCTAAAAAGAAAAATGAGCAAATTTTAGAACTTCTCCAAAACTTTCTACCGAGATTTCTTTCTGGTCACCATTTGATTAGACATCATTATTCTAAGAGCGGATAGCTCTCGGATGCTCCGGACCAAAAACAATATAGAATAAAAAATGTGGGGAATTTATTGTTGTATAATTTCGTATAGATTGATTTCACCCCCCTCCCTCTCCTCCCCAAAAAAATCATTGTTTTCATACTATGTGAGAAAAAACAAAAAAATATGGCTTTTTTGAGCGTTTTTCAGTATTTTTTAACAATTGGTATAACAAAGCTGATATTCGTAATCAGTAAGCCAAAAAACATAAATGAGTACATTTTCAGAACTTCTTCAAAACTTTCCCTATAAAAGTGCCAAAAGCTGCCTGGATTATTTAGGCTTAGTAACATCACTCCCCGGCCCATAAAAACGGATCAGTAACCATAAGTAAATTGCTAAGAGAAAAAGTACCCAACTCTCTTACGTGCCGTCATGACCACTTCATACTCGTAGAATCAAGCTGCCTTACACAATTTGAAGTGAAACTATATTGCCGCTTTTATAAGCGGCATACATACATTTTTATACAATATATTTTTTTATACAATACCTACAGTTATATATACAATACATTTTTATAAATCTATTGTCGTTTTGACCCCGTTCCTGGAAAATGTCTCTAACAAATGAGACTGAACAACATATTAAGAATTTTCATATTATATCATAAATTTTATTAAATATTCATAATAACAATTATGATAAATGAAAACTTTATCAGATTTAAAAAGAATACTGGATGAATAAAAAATATGTCGATGCTCCAATAATCATTTACTAGCACAAAAACTTAGCATAACACTAAAAAGTTAAAATGAATTTTGTTTTCCGAATCCTAAAAGCGGGTCCACACCAACGCGACTGTTTAAATGATTTTAAGTGAATTAATTTCACCATAAGTCGAAAAGCTGCTTCGTATCTGTAATAATGCACCGTTTACCACTGGAGAACAGAGGGCCAATAAAACTCATACATATAAACTTTTTTTTTTACTATATTTTATTCATAACTAAATAACAACTGCAAAGTAAAATAGTCCCGTACTGGAGCATTCGCCAAACCATATTTAAAGGAATCTTTCATCTAACTTCAAATTTGTAATGAGATAACTTCATACTATTTATAAAATATACTCTTTAAAAGGAAAGTCCGTTTTTTGTTTGTAAGGTCTAACCGCGAAAACTACTGAACCAATCTTTACCAAATTTTAGCTTTATTATCTGCATGTTTTCTAGATAGTTTTGTAATCAGAAAATATACCGATAGCGATATTGTGGCTATGCAAAAGCCGAAAAGTCAGTTCTATATTTCATTTGCGCATAAATCGAAACGTATACATTTTTCGCTGATTATACAAATACTTATTCGAAATATATCTAATTCTCCAAAATAAAACTAATAAAAAAACACAAAAAAATCTTTGAATTCGAATCATTATTAGCAAAAATATAGCGCATTGGGCAATTGAAGCCAAGGAAAGGCAGGAAAACACCGCGGCAGGTCGGAGGAACTGCAGAACATAAGCGCGCTGCAAGGATAAGAAAAATATTGTAATCGATTCAAATTTTTGATGTGCCGTTTTCAACTGTTCTTCACTTTGTAGAGTCCCTCTGAGTAAAAAAAAAAACTACGTATTTCTTGCCATTGGTCTGTCTGTGTCACGAAAATCTTTTGAACTGATGAAGAATTCCATTTTGAACTTTAATATAATATAATATAATTTTTGTCAAACTTTCAAATGTGGTCATATTACCTATATATACATACACACACTCACACACACACATATATATATATATATATATATATATATATATATATATATATATATATATATATATATATATATATATATATATATATATATATATATATATACTCAAATCCAGCAATAGGGAAGCATTGCCGGGCCAGCTAGTATTATATAATTTTAGCATTTATTCTAAATTCCTATCAATGAATTTTCCTAACTGAAATCTTTTACTGTAAAATATTTCATTCAAGTTTTTTTTTTGTTTTGTTTATTCACTCTTGATCAGAACTCAGTAACTGAAAGGAATTAAATCTCTGGAAGAAATTTTGTTAGTATCACTTACTTTCAACACTGTTTTTAGAAAATAAAACCCTAGAAAATGTTTTTATCCATGTATTTACATCAATTCAAATATTTCCCAAGCGAAATTGGAATCTCAAAAAATATTTAAACTGAGACTTCACGAATAAACGTTAGGGTACGAAACATTAAAAAAGAATATCTGATGTGGAAACCTCATGACTTCCTTGTATGCCTATTAAACTATAAATCGGTGGCTCGAAAAGTGGCCCTGAATTTGGTTACTAGTTTCCAAACATAGCGGTACTTCAAAAACGAAAATCGGCGTCGCGACAATTATCTATTGACTCATACAGACACACACACACACACTGAAGCTCTTGTTTCTTGAATTCTTATTCCGTTATTGTATGTCGTTTTCTTTCAGTTGGTAACAAGTTTCCAAGTGATTTCTTCTTGTTCCTTGACACCATTAGAACTGTCTATGCCACTAGATAAAGCATTGGAAATCGACGGTTTAACATTTTAAGCGGAAGAAACCGCTCAACTTTTATCTTATCTTATATTTGTAAGTTGTACATACAAGTAATGTACTTTCGGACCTTCAATTTCAACCGAAATCTATTATATTACTTATATTAAAATTATATTTTAATATAATTTTTGATGAGTCTAATATGACCTTTATGTAAATTACCACTTCCGGTGAGCCAATTTTGACCAAAGTTTATTATGTTATTTGTATTAGTATGCAAATCTTAAATACCTAATTTGAGAAATTGTGCATTATATTTTATTATAATTTTTGATGAAAATCAGTAATGACCTTCAAGTAAGGTACAACTTCCGGTAATCATGCAGTGACCAAAAAGTGAGCTTCACAACTAGATTATACAATAGTCCTGAATACAAAATTTTAATTTTTTAAGGCTAATCGTTTTTGAGTTATGCGAGATACATACGAACGAACGTACGTACAGACGTCACGATGAAACTAATCAAAATGGATTCAGAAAGAGGTAGTTGAACATAATCAACACCATATTTGTAGACCACTAAGCGTCATAGAGTTATACAAAGGGTTATAATTACGGTTTACATCTCCTATGCGGAACATTTTTTTCTTGATACTTTTGAAGATGTTTTAAAAATTACATTTTCGGACGGAGGAGAAAACGGTCAAATAAATTGAGATTAAAAAACCCCTTGAAAGAATACGCTAACGTTAAATACCTACTCTAATGCATTCAAATCATTCAAGTTTTCTTGGCTAGTATCGCTGATCTTTTATCGCTAACAGTCCCAACTTCAATCAGCACTTCTATAGTAGAGGAAAGGAACAATTTCGAATAGTGTTATTTTTACTTCCTTGTTTTCGTGGTAAAAATGTTCTAAAATAATCATAAACAGCAATAAATGAACTGTTTATTGATAATGACATAAACCATAGGACAACCTTTAAGAGGTTATCAACACTAATTATTTCATTTAGTCGTAATGGTGCTGTTAACTTAAAGATTTAGGAAATGATCGAAAAAGATTAAAAAAACTCCATAAAATCATTGAACATATCTAAAAATAAAATGTTAAAATTATGGTCTTTAAGATGAAACTTTTTTTTTGTGGAGGTCCCGAAATTTTTACTGCTTAATTAGGTCGGATTAAGCAATAAGCGGCCACGGAGAGCCCTCAATTGTCTTGATCCGCCCCTGATATCGTTTGGTGAACTTAGCTCTGGACTATAGTTGTTGTCACTGAGAGCGAGATCAGCTTGGAATACAATAGCATCACAGTTTAGTGTCATTTTCATGTCTAAATTACATTAGCCGTCGACTAATTGTCCACTTATGCCAGAAAGAATCCCCTAATTATTCCTGGTTTAACGATAGTAGTGCATTTGATAGTCGCTTTTATTCAAGTTAATTATTTTAATTTGGGAAGAAAATAAAAATAAATCTCATACAAATATTTTTTTATTTTAATTAATATCTTCATATGTATCGATTATCAAATAAGTCTGTTTTTATTCTATTTATAACATCTGCATGGCTATTAAGGTTTTTGTGTCGTTTTTTTTTTTTTTATATTCTTGGTTATGTATATTGTTTCAAAGATTTTTCTTTTTTTAAGTTATTTTTTTATTGTCTAATATTTTAGGCCTGAAAAAATCAAATTTATGCTTTTGTGTTATTCTATGATGTACAAATGCTGTAAGGTTTGTGTTTTTACAGCCTTATACAGTGTCTCCTATAGGTCATTGGTTATTCGTGTTAATTCCTAAATTTACTGTGATAAGACATGTATTTCCATTTAAAATAAAGCGTCCCACTTTCATCGCATCGTCAGAATATTTCATGAGAACCTTTTATCATTTTCTCCCAATTAACGCATTCTATGTCAAAATAATAAATTATGAACCTGGTGGCTTAACCTGTACTGACCGATTTAGCAACTAGATAGAGATTATATAAATGTAAAACATTTCTAGGTCTATTGTTTTCTACTCTTGTGTTGGGTGAAGAAAATGACATTTGTTGCGGCCGATGACAAAATTACAAAAACTTTTAAAAGATATACATATATAACTTTTAGATACATTTAAAATATACACGTATAAAACTTTATAGGCATGGACACTGGTACTAGTATTTATGGGGGAACTACTAAAGTCTTGTGGTCCTTTTTGCCAAACCCTGGCGACTACCGCCCTGTACTAACCCAGAGAGGACGTCTCAAGACTAAAAAAAATTCTAGTTTACTAGGGTAAAGAGTCACACCTGTTACTGCAGATTTCAGAATACATATAAAGTTATTTACCCCTATTTGATTTTTTAGAAAAATACCCGAGAATCGATATCTTCTATTCCAGGATTTACTTCGGTTCCGACTACATTTGAGTCTTGATAAACCGTGAAATATGTTTTTCATTTTTAGGCCTATTTTTTAAATCTTTGTTGGGTGAAGGAACTGGACTTTTGTTGCGGCCGATGACAAATTTCGAAAATTTTAAAAAAGATTCCTCTTCCACAATAGAAACGATTTGGTTGAGTATACATATCAAAATTTGATATTTCTGGCATTTCTGACTTCATTACAATTGTTCCACACTAGTTAACAGAACTTATTTAACAGATTTCTTTGACTTAATTTATCATTGATTTATTCCTGCAGCATTATTTTTACCCCTGAAGAATTTCCATTCGGCTTATAAGAACCATGTGTACCAAATTGTATCAAAATTGGTCTTGCGTCGGTGATAGGAGAATATTTATAAACGTATTTAGGAGTAGCTTTGCCTCTACAATATTTCTGCTTGGCCGGTAAGAAGCATAGATTCCATGTTTCATCTAACATCAGTCTGAGCATGGGGATTGCAATTGCTAAACGTTCGCATGGTGTACTATATCGATATCTTAATGCACAATAGTTCCAATTCCGTTTTTCATTGCTTTGCTCATTACTTCGCTCACCACGCTAGTTACTAAATTCATTCCTAACGTCAGTCATTAATTCTATTTCACAACAATTTCTAAATGGAGCCCTAAACCGAACAAACAAACTTGACATTTACATACATGAACATGATCTAGACATTGCACTACTTACAGAAACTCATTTTATTCAGATCACAAAATTTTACATACAGGGATATGTGGTGTACCGAACTGACCATCCTAGCGTACTGCTCGTGGTGACTCGGCAGTAGCCGTGAAACGAACATTATATCATTATCATCTACAAATGATTGTCTTATCTGTCTGACCTAAAATTAACCATTAATAATTAGTGTTAATTAAGGATTAATTAATATTCATTAATAAAAATTTACTGTTCGAAGTTATTGATACCGACTCGCGTACTCATAAGAAAACTGTTTAACAGTTATGTCTTCTATAAAGTATGACCTCTTTGGCCAGCATATATATTTGTAATATCGATATATTTGTAAATTTGTAAGTCCATTGATTATACAATCAGGAATTAAAAATACGTAGAAAATTAAAAAGATGTTTTGTTTACATATAAAAGATAAACATTTAAAGGATAAACAGTTCAAAGTCCATATGCTATTCAAAGATTAAGGAGCCCTACTATTTATTTATATTTTAGAGATTAATAGTTCATAGTCCAAATGCTGTTATAGGATTAAGGGACTCTACTCTTTATTTAGTTTTAGAGATAAATAGTTCAAAATCCAACAGTTCTTATAGGATCCAGAAGCTCTACTATTTGTTTATATTTTAGGATATGATTTGATTAATAATCATAATTCAAAATCCATAATGTGTTATTAGGATAAAGGGACCATACTCTTTGTTTCTATTTTAGAAATTAACTTCAAAGCTGTAATAGGATTAAGTGGTTAGCCCCATTGTTTATGTTTTCAAAGTACATATTCAGCCAGAAAGACCAAAATGGTGGTCAGTCACACAGTACAGTACCGGATTCTTCAATGGGTGGAAGGGATAGAACAGGATGCGCCGAGGGTCACGTGACTGGATCGCATGACTAAACTTGTTGGCGGAGCATAGGTCAGGAGGTGCCACCGGTCACGTGACTGGATCACGCGACTAAAACTTGTGGGTGGAGTATATTCCAGGAGGTAACGGGGGTCATGTGACTGGATCACGTGACTACAACATGTGGACGAAACATAGGTTAGGAGGCACCAGGGGTCAGGTGACTAAAAACATGTGGACGGTACTCAGTACCTCGGTGTTGGCATACTAGGAAACCCCCTCCTAGTCTTGTCTCTTTCGATGTACATTTGTTAGAATAAGATATTCATTTCTGTCTGTGGATCTGAGGTAGTATGAACCATTGTTTGTAACCTATTTTAGACAATAAAGTTTTTTTTTTAAGTTCTCTATTTGAGCAGCTCTTTAACTGGCGCCCGAACACAGGGACTGCAAGCAGCAAGAAATCACTGTTCCCAGGTATCTTGAATCATCTTCGCAGTCTGAACTCTGAACTCTGAAGAACTTTGATTTTAAAGACTTACTCTCCGTGGTATCTTTAATATCACTGCTTTTGACCCACTCTCCGAGGTACCAGAAGACTCCGACGATTTTAGAGGCATTTAACTTAGTACATCACTCTACAGGGGTATCCTTCGTTGCAGTTCACTGGACTTCACTGGTTGCAGGTATCAAGCAGAACTTCGAGACTCTTATCGTAAGAATTTAGAATTACTTTTATTGTATTTTATTTTATTTTTATATTTATGCCTACTGACCCGGAATTACGTCGTATTAGTGAACAAATCTAACAATTAAAAAAGATAAAAATGGCAGACACAATAAAAACCGCGGATTACGATCATATCACACACTGATGGAAATCCCCACAATTTATTGAAAATGTGGTTAGGCAGGTTAGAAATATAGTTTGTGCTTCTAACAATAATTTTAAAGAATTAAACGAAAAAAGACTTGTAAGTAAAGTATTAGCAAGGCTAACGGCGGAAGCAGATTACATTAACACTACGTGTGAATTCGAAACAGTAGAAGAACATTTAACATATTTAGAACGAACATCCTGCGATTCTCGTTCAATTGAACAATTAACTTTTGAACTTTTTAACACTAATATAAAACCTAAAGAACACCCGTTAGATTTCTTACAAAGAATAGATAGAAATCGCACGTTAATTATTTCAAGACACCGAATAATAACACATAATAAAGAAATGGTGATCGCACATCTTGAATGTCAGCTGTTAAATAATTTTTTCACCCAAATGCCTTTACAAGTTAGAACATGTTAGTATTTAATGACAAAAACGGATAAACTCAAGAACCTCGACGATTTATGAAATCTAATTCAAAATGAAAACCACCTACTATTCGACGATCTGATCTCATTAGGATCAATGAATAGGGCAGGTGATAAATCAGAAAATAATTTTCAAAATAAAAAGAAATTTAATGACCAGCATAAAAATCAAAGAAAACATTATAACAATAATCATTATAATAATTTTTGTTACAATAATTATCCGGCTAATAATTATAACCAACCAAGAGAGGTCCATAATCGCGAATGGAACCCTCACGATCAACGAAATTTTTTTAATAAACCTAATTCAGGGCAATATAGACAAGATCATTCAAATAACCAACAAAGACCTTACAACAGTACAACAGGGCAAACCGTTTCAATGAGAAGTGCAAATTCTCAGCCGTATAGGCAACCAATATATGAGATAGAAAAAGAAACCGAAGAGGATCCGAGAGACGCGAAAATAAGAGATCTAGAATCTCAGTTGTCCCATTTTTTAGGAAATCCCCCGAACTAAGGCGATAACACGTAATTTTAGAGTTATTTATTATATAATTCGATGAACTTCCCAATGTAATAGATCACGCTAATAGAAAATGGCTTCTCGACACCGGAGCAAAGAGTAATTTTATAAACCCTGATATTATTCCTAAAGGCGTGCCCCGCGTAAAGAAAAAAATCACGATAAAAGCCGCTGCAGGCTTATATACTTATTATATACTAGGCTTATATATACTAAATACTAATTTAGACACGACATTTTTAAAAATCCCGGAAAAATTAAATTTTATATTTATAAATTTGGCTCCAACTATGACATACTTTTGGGTAATGAAATATTGGACAATATGGATTCAAAAATAGTATTTAAAGAAAGGATAATTACCACCAAAAATGTAGTTCATTTAATTTTCATTTACGCGATGAAAAACGCCCAGTAACTTTAAAACAGGGTATTAACTCCGTTTTATTAATCAGAAACGGAATTTTTTACGTTCAATTAAAAAATGATGATATTGAAATTCCCGCTGGTATTTACGAAAATAATTTAACAATAATTAATAAAAATCAAATGCATTAGAGGTAAATTTTCAAGAACTTCTTGGTGAAGAAGTTGAAGAAACCTCTCCCAGTTCTGAAAATATATATTAGAAGAAATTCCAAATTTAATTCACAGTGATCATCTAAGTACAAAAGATAGGAAAAATCTTATATTTTTGTTATGAAAATATTCTTAAATTTTCAAAACTGACAAAGATGAATTATCCGCAACTGACATACTAGAACATAAAATCAAAACAAAAACTGAAGAACCAATATATTCGAAAAATTACCGGTATCCACACCAAATTCCGCGAAGATATTAAGGAAGAAGTAACTAAATTATTTGAAAATGAGAAAATTCAGCGAAGTAATTCTCTATACAATTCACCGGTATGGATTACACCGAAACAATTAGACGCATCGGGAAAGAGAAAAATTAGAATGGTTATTGATTATCGAAAATTAAATCAACAGACCATTCCCGATAAATATCCCCTTCCAAACATAGAAGATTTGCTCGGAAAGCTAGATCGTGCTTCTATTTTCACAGCTATCGACTTATGTTCCGGCTTCCACCAGGCCAAGGTAGAAAAAGACTCAATCCCTAAAACCGCGTTTTCTACAGACCAAGGGCATTTTGAATTTCTAAGATTACCATTTGGACTTTCCAACTCACCTGCTACCTTCATGAGAGCCATGAATATTATTTTTGCGGATGTCCCCAATACTCTCATCTACATGGATGACATCATCGTTTTTCAGAAAATATGGCAGACCACAGAGCAACTGAGTTTTGTAAACGCGAGTTACTGTCTAGGTCATATTATTTCGGAAAAGGGTATACAACCTAATCCTGCAAAAATGGATACCAAACTCCAAATAATAATGGATTCCAAACACCCAAAACCCAAAAAAGAAATAAAAAGCTTCCTAGGATTGACCAGCTTCTATCGCAAAATGATTCCTAACTATGCAAAAATAGCATCTCCTCTCACTAAATCTTTAAAAAAGGAAATTGCTATGTTTATCTAGGTTGAGTTGAGCTTGATATCTCTCTAGCTGCTAATACATTAGTCTATATATATAGGGATGCCATTGGGTAATCATTGAGGATGATTATCCCAAAATTAAGTAAGCTTATGAATACTTTTGAATTTCTTACCTTGTCCTCTAAATTGGATACCTTTCCAAGGGCCTGGTTTGTGGTTACCATTATTTAATAATTAACCTTTTAAGTTTAATACCAATGTCAATCAAAGTTACTGCTATCTTAATGAAATATATTCAAATTAAATATGGACATGGTTACTAAAGAACAACCTCCTTGCTAACATTTATCTTTATTCCTCAAAATTAAAACAACAAACTATTACAATAAAAAGTTAACCATGGAATGATTCAGCCTAGACTTTGCCATTAATTGTTTAAACATAAATCTCTTATCTGTACTAATTGGTGTTGATGGTTCCTCAGCATCTCTCCCTCGGGTTCCCCTGCATATCTTCAGTCCTGGAGCCAGAGCGCATTTCTCATCTTCAGAGTCTCGTTGTTCCGTCCTCAAACGAGATCAGCTAGGAAGGCTTGAGTCCCTCGAGGTCAGCGTTCAGCCAAGATCATTCAAGAAGTCCTTCCTTTTCACCTCCTTGCTTCTCTCCCCCTTTCTCTCTTGTCCTGCCTAAGAGGGGGTCGAAAACGTTGTTCATTGGCCGACTAGTTTTATAGAGGGAGGAAATTCTGGGATTTCGTCGGATGGCTCCACCCCTTGTCCTGACAGCCGGTATCTGCGAACCATTATCCAACTCGTATAATTTAATCATACCTTTTCCAGGCGGTCTCCACTTTTTCTTCGAGGTCAGCCGGAGCCTAAGACGAACAGTTCTTAAAATTGATTAGGTATCCCAGTTTTGGGCTTTGTTACAGTGTTGACTTCTCGGTAGAGTTTTTAAATTAACTTATCCCTTATCTCTTATGTAGTGACATCTGTCATCGCCTGTCAGTTACCCTTCTTTCTACCTGCTCGTCCCTTATTTCTTTTGTTCGCACCTGGTCTGTTTAAATTATATAACGATAATATTGTCCAATATCAATACATATTAGAATAACAATCAACCCAGAATCTTTTTAGGACGCGTTTAATAAATTAAAAGAATTAATCTGTAGCAGTCCAGTCTTACAAGTTCCTGACTTTTCTCAGGACTTCTATTTAACTATCGACGCAAGCAATCTTGCTCTCTGCGCCGTGTTGGCTCAGAAACATAACAACGCCGAATTACCAGTTTGCTATGGCTCGAGAACGCTCAACAAAATCGAACAATACTACTCTACAATAGAGAACGAATGTTTAGCTATAATATGGGCATGCAACCATTTTATGCCGTATCTATACGGTAGAAAATTTCATATTTATACGGATCGCAAACCTCTAGAATACATGAAAACTTGTAAAACGCAAAATGTGGGTCTTATCAGATGGAAAATTATGGTGAAGGATTTCGATTTCGATATCAAACACATCGAAGGTAATGCTAATAAAGTAGCGGATTATTTATCGCGGTCCCCTGTTGAATATGAAGACCTTTTACATATTAGCGAAAAGGATGAAGAAAGCCTCGCAACCGTCTATTGTGGTCAATCTTCCTCAGAAAATAGAATTATGATAAACGAAGATAAACAAAAGGCTATTAATATAGAGAAACACCTAATAATAGTAAAAAAGGGTTTTTCGGAAACTATTAATATCCAACCGTTCGAAATTAGAAATAATAAATCCTTAAAGCTAACGTAACATACGGAATCTATTGCTCGATAAATAACAATATACGATCAGAAACAGAATTATTAAAACGAATCTATTTTGAAATTAGTGAAATATTCAGAACAAAATTCCAAACTAGTCGTTTAAAAAAATTCTTTAATTTTGTTACCGATATAACTGACAACTGCTTTTGTTCATCTTCGTTTATCATAATTCTATTTTCTGAGGAAAATTCACCACAATACACGGTTGCGAGGCTTTCTTCATCCTTTTTGCTAATATGTAAAAGGTCTTCATATTCAATAGGGGACCGCGATAAATTATCCGCTACTTTATTAGCCTTACTTTCGATGTATTTGATATCGAAATCGAAATCCTTCACCATAATTTTCCATCTGATAAGTCCCACATTTTGCGTTTTACAAGTTTTCATGTATTCTAGAGGTTTGCGATCCGTATAAATATGAAATTTATACGACCATCCTTGAATCCATTTTGACTAGTTTCGTCGTGGCATCTGTGCGTTCGTATTTCGCATAACTTAAAAACGGTTAGCCATAGAAAGTTGAAATTTTGTATTTAGGATTGTTGTAAAAGCTAGTTGTGAACCTCTCTTTTTGGTCACCGCTTAATCACCGGAAGTGGTACTTTACTTGAAGGTCATAATTGATTTCCATCAAAAATTATATTAAAATACTTTGCAAAACTTCTCAAATTTACTATTTATAACTTATATATTGATTTAAATAACATACTACATTTTGGTCTAAATTGGAAAACCGGAAGCGGTACTTTACTTGAAGGTCATATTAGACTTCCATCAAAAATTATATAAAAATATAATGTAAAACATCTCAAATTTGGTAAATAGGAATTTATATTGATGTGAATGTATTTACTATATTTTGGTTAAAATTGGTGAGCCGAAAACGGTACTTTACTTGAAGGTCATAATAAACTTACATCAAAAATTAAATACATAAATCATATGTTTCGGTAATAAAGATTACAATCGCAATTTGGTTTCCAATCTAATTAAAAATTTTTATTACTTCTTTTAAGTGTTAAAATTGAAGGTAAAATACTGGTTTTCCTCCCCATTTGTGTGTGCGTGTCAATAAATGGGTATCGCGACGCCGAATGTCGTTTTTGAGATACTGCAATCTTCGGAAACTAGTAACCACATTCAGGATCAGTTTTTGAGCCACCGATTTATAGTTTAATAGGCGTACAAGGAAGTCACGTGTTTTCCACATCAGATATTTTATTTCCTTGTACAGAGTAAAGGAAGTGTTGTCAACGAAAATATCCATTTTGACCAAGTGGATGTCGGGAAGCCAAGTGTCGTTTTTATTGCAATCTTCGACAAACTAGTAACCAAATTCAGTATCACTTTTTGAGCCACGGATTTATAACTTAATAGGCGTACAAGGAAGTCATGTGTTGCCCACATTAGATATTTTTAATTTATTATTATTTACGTCAGATCCAAAAATAACCTTCAAGGGGTTATCCTTATTAATTGTATCTTTTATCTAACATGACTTAGTGTATTTGAAACAGGTTACAAAATAAACTGTTTTGGCTTTTAAATTAAAAATGGACACGAAACAAGAAAATGCACAACGACCAAGCCGAAATTCATTTAGGTTGAGCATCGATCTATTTAGGCCAGAGCCGTTTTACGATCGTGCAAGTCGTCTGAATCGGGAGCCAAGCAGTGTTTTTGACGTAAGTACTTGGTTAGCCATTGTCTTTGCATGACTAGTTGTCTTGCCAATTACAAATTCACAACAATTTTTTATTGTTTAGAAAATAAAGGAGTATTTTTTTGAACAGCATAGAAGGAGGTAGTAATATGAAACCTCACTTTATCTTTGACTAACCAGTGCTAGAAATTAAAATAACCTATGGCAATTACTAGCTTTATATATTTGTGCTACACTATAAATTTTAAATTCACTCTCTTACAACCACCAAATGAGCATAATTCAATTTTATCAACAAAATCAAATTTGGGTCTCCAAGGTTTTTTAGAAATTGATTTTTTAAATATTTTGCAAGGAAGATCAAGATAGAACCATAGTTTTATGTCAAAAATTAATTTTATTATTTGACCACTGCTTAATTTCCTATTCAGCCCCTTCCATCAATCGACACCCCTAGATGCTGATGGAGCTGCTTCCTCCACATCATCGTTTAGTGTAGTTTCTCTTCCAGCTTTATTATTTTTGCTTCTCAAAAGTGATTCTTGAAGCTGTTTTGGTGCAAGAGGCAGTGGAACAATTTCCAAATTACCAGCACCCATAATGTTCCATATAACAAACTCCTTGGATTTGAAGTGTGAAAAAAAAAATTTGTGAGATAGAAGAACAGATTCTCTAACGAAAGTCGCCGCAATACATCCCTTTGAACCGATGCAGAGTGCAAACACGTACCATTTTTTTTGGCAACAGACCAAAAATAATACTTTATCTGATCTTCTGAAAGTTTTAAAGAATCGATAAAAAAAAAGTTGAAATTTTCAACCTGAATATCCTATAACAACTGAATCAACGACCTATCCTGCTCATTAGCGATAGATTGATACAGGTTCAGTTAACTCAGTATCACTTAGCGCCAAGATATAAAAGAGTTCCACATTACCCCCTAAAACTTACCAATGCTGGTGTGTTGCGTTTTATGTAGCAGTTAAATGACGTACTAGATTTTGGTTTAAATTGACAAACCGGAAGCGGTACTTTACTTGAAGGTCATAATAAACTTTCATCGAAAAACTAGTATGCAAAACGTCTGAAATTTTGTAAATGAGACTTATATATCAATATAAATAACATACTAGATTTGGTTAAAATTGGTGACCCAGAAGGGGTACTTTACTTGAAGGTCATAATAAACTTACATCAAAAATTAGATTAAAATTAGAAAGAGATCATATGGTTCGATGATAAAGGTTACAAACGCGATTTTTTCTCCACTCTAATTAAACAATGTTATTACTTGTTTTAAGTATTAAAATTGAGTGTAAAATGCTTGTTTTCCTCCTCATTTATGAGCTGAACAAGTATGCAGCAGGAGAATAAGTCTGCAGCGGATTCTCTAGCTTAAAATGCCGAAACCGACCAATGCTTTATCTAGTGACATAGACAGTTTTAAGGCTTTCACGGAATACGAAGAAACCTCTTATGAACTTGTTACCTACTTAAGAAAGAAACGACATATAATAACAGAAAGAGACACCCAGAAAACATCTGAAGATTAGTGATACCATTAGTACCTTCTCAAAACAGATTCGGACCCTTATCAAAACTAATAGACGACTCAGCCAACAAATAAGCAACCTATTAATGCTAAACCCACCTATTTATTTAAGCGATGTAAAAGAATATTCAGCACTTGCTACATTCCTGTATGGATTAAGCTGAAAACCTCTTTAAGAGAAGTTATCGAGTATCCCGAAAATGCAGGATAGTGGCAAGTTCGCAGGATAGTGGCAAGTTGCCAGGATAGTGGCAAGTACGCAGGATAGTGGCAAGTTTAAGAAGAGGAAGTGCTTACTTTCACACATATTAGTTTCAGAAGATAAAAGCTCCCGATTTCTCTAAAAAACTTTCCAACTGCTTGCCAACCTTGGATATGAGGCAAGCAATATAGTCAATGTTACTCACGGTTTAAAACAACCCTCTCTATGATTGTACGGAGTAGAGGAAGTATTTAATTCATATATTTTGTTCTAGCGTATTCTAGTTACCTGAAACTGATTTTTTTTTATTACTTTCCACCTTACTTTAGAAGGAAGAAATGTGAATTGTACTAAAAATCACAATTTGAGATTTTCATGAATTATCTCGTTTCATGGTCCGTGCTAACCGTTTTTAACATTTTTTAAATTTTGTATGTGCACGTGTTTGTGTGTTTGTGTGTGTGTGTGTGTGTGTGTGTGTGTGTGTGTGTGTCTGTCTGTCTGTCTGTCTGTCTGTCTATGACGGACGTCGCGACACCGAGTGTCGTTTTTGAGATTCTGCTATCTTTGGTATCTACTGACCAAATTCCACCGATGTATAGTTTAACAGGAATACAAGGAAGTCATGCGGTGTCCACATTAGATATTTTTATTATTTCGCTCGGCAATAGAGATATTTTGGAACTAAACTGATTCTTCTACCTTAATCGAAATTAGAGACACAAAATATAATGTATTTTCCACATACAAACTTGCCAATTTTTTCTGGGGCTCCTCGGGTACGCATTGTATGGCCTAGATTAACCTAAAAAGATTTCATGAAGATCTAGGTGACACATGGATCCTTTCTTCGTAAGTTATTTATTTTAAATATTAACTTTCAATAAGCTTAATGCAATATCCTTGCTTAACATATAAATATTTAATTTAATCCCCATTTGTTACTATATAGTTTATGCAAAAGTGATTGCATTACTCCGAATTGTAGACTGCCTATTCAGATTTTTTTTTTAGAACAGTGTCACTTGGATTACCAATAATTTAATGTAGCACACTTTATCAGAATTTATTATTATTTTTTCTTTTTAAGAAAAAGGATCAAATGAACATATTTGGTTCCGATCAATAACATTTTTTTGGAAAAAATAATTTACAAAAATTAAGTAATTAATAATGCTAGATTTTAAAGACGATATTTCCTTCATTATCTTTCTGTAAATCAACACATTCGAGCTGAACATCGTAAGGGGATTATGATTGGTGGTCTAGTTTAAAAATAAAAAAATTCAATTGAGGGATTTTGAAACTATTTTTGAAATTTATGGTGCATTGTATTTGTGGTAAATAAATTTACTGACTCAACTAATTTTCATTCAGTAATTCAATATGATATTCAAAATAATTGCAAAACATCACATTAACTGCCTCTTAGTACCTCCGTTGTAGAGGCTCGCTTGCAATAAGATCTGTGATATTACTAATGCTAGCTAGTTTATTGTTTAAATGATAACTTTTATTAGACAAGAGCAAAAGGAATGTTTTGTTTTTGATTTTTTTTCAGTGCCCCTGTAACTGTGATCACTGGAGGTTGTTTCATTTCATGGTAGTGATCGTTATACCATCAGGATTCTTGGCGATATTCATTATTATTCTGACGCTGTATCATGAAAGATTACTTAATTTGTAAATACAAATACAAAAGCAGTTAGTTTTGAAAATTATGATATTGTCTAACTTAAAAAAAATATTTTATTTTATTAATTACATTTTAGTTTACGTTTTAAATTTTTTTTTCAAGGTATCATAGGCTTGAAAATTAAACACATAAAAAGTATTGACCTAATTTCACCGTATAGATAAGGTAAGCTGTAAAGACTGCGATGCCTGAAATACTGACAGTCCAAATGACTCCTTGATACTGGTTACTTATCATTAATTACGCTGGTTACTTAAGAGACGAATGCTAGAATAAGATTCAAGGGTACAGAAGCGAACAACAGAATGCTCCAACTTCTAAAGGTTTTGAGGCTTTAATCCAAAACAACACCAAATTGAAAACAACAAAAAATACCTCAGTGTTATAAATTAACTGCCACTAATTTCTTTCTAAGAAATAGCAGCTGGTCCGAAAACATTCAAAACTTAATCCGAAATTAAAGGATTCCCGAAATTTAGCGGAAACTAAACACAAGCCTACAAAAAGAAGGCGCTGGCTTTCGTTTTACTAGCTTCCACAGTTGCATGAGGATCTTAACTTTGGGAAACCCGACTAAATCATCAGAAGTCCCCACACATCCCATTTACTATTAGACATGAAATATGCCATCCCGTTTACTTTGACAACCCCGCGAATCTGCGAAAAGGAACTGTACAATACCAAGTACTAACCTTATATAGGAGAATGGCATGATAAAAAACAGACACCATTAAATATGAGACTCAAATTATTGTACTCTGTTTAGATAACATTTCAAAATAAGGCATACCAATTAAAACGTTTTTACAAACGTATTTCAAATAACGTGAATGTACTTGTAGTTAATGAAATTGTCATTGTTTTTTTTTTATGACCCACTGGAACTGGAAAAAAAACAAAACCATAATCTTTTTAGATTTAGAAATCTCAGTAAAAAACAAGCATCGTGAATTTGGAATTTACCGGAAGCCCACCCATACGATGTCGTTATAAACAATGGTGCTAGGAAACCGATAGCACATAAACTGGCAGCCTTTAATAGCATGATTTACTGTATTTTGAATGTACCATAAGGATAAAAAGAAGTATAATAAAGAAATTGAAATAATATATTTCATAGCAAAAAATAACGGGTATAATGGTATTTAAAAAAAAACAAATACAAAAAAAAAGAAGACATTTAATGATATCTATTCAACAACCCCCGAAGTTAGGCCCTTCCCGAAACATCACGTCTTGATTCTATATTACTGCCATATATCCACCAAAGTCGGAAATGAATTGAAAAAACTAGGATTAAATCCTGCATTTAAAATCGAAAAAACCCTATCCTCATATCCTCATATAGCTAGGTACTTTAGAGATTTAAAACTTATCCAGCTATTCCACTTTGAATTCATAACTTATAAAATTTGAATTGATGGTAGTTAGTATGTTTCTTTTTGGAAATCATCTCATTGTGTTAGTGGTTGAAATATATTTTTTTCCCTAGATTGAGCTCTAATTTTGTATTACTTGAAACACATGATTTTATTGTTTTCTTACTTTACAATGCTTAGGGTCTCATAAATGAAGAAGGGATTAGCGTGATGGGAAAGAATACCAAAGCTATTGAGGCATAAGTGGAATCATTTCAAATCGAGGGAGGGAGGCCGAGTTTTATTTCTTGACGGGTCCAGTAAATGAATCTTGACCTTTTCCCTCCGGCTAGAATAACTAGTTAACCTGTGGGTTGATAGCCCGTCCTTTCTGTACTTATTGGAATAGAGTGCAGAAAAATAAGGGTAAAAATATAATCTTAAATAGTGATGAATATATTTGTCTAGTAATAATAAAAATTAAAAAAAAAAACATTCCACCAATCATATCCATAATTTTTTCTTTATTTATTGAGCAATATTACATTGTCTCAGCAGGGACAATGGTAATAGTGATAAAATCAATCATTCATATCCATACTAATTTACAATATTTACAGTGGGCCTGAATACCTGTAGACCCGCTTCCTCCTCCCTCCGCTTACATTTCTGGGATAAAGCAGGAATCTAGGAGACCCCAGCGCGCATCTTTCGCCGTGAGAGGAGGTTGTGTGAGAGCACTAAGGCGAAAGCATTTTGGAAATTAATTAAACATCTGGTGATTGTCAGAACTTCAATTCGAACACAAAATAAATTAATTAATATATTTCAAACATAATTCATTTATGTAAACTTAAAGAAATCCCAAACAAAATATTCCGGATGACCAGGATCAAGAAGCTTATCACGTTAGTAGTTCTTTTAAACAAGCATTCTGGATTTCCTTCAGTGATCAGTAAAGTTAGGAATAAGTAATCAACAGAAACTGATGGTTTGAGTTAGGGAAATGTTTTTTCTTTTTTAATTTGGGATTTCGTCAAGAAATTTCAACTTTGGCAACAGCAGCCCATCTAAAAACTGCCTACAACAACTTGGCTGAATCACAAGAAAGAATATCTGATGTGGACACCGTATGACTTCCTTGTGGGCTATTAAAGTATAAATAGGTGGCTCAAAAAGTGATTCTGAATTTGGTTTCCAGTTTTCGAAGATAGCAGTCTCTCAAAAACGACAATCGGTGTCGCGACGTCCGTCTATTGACACACACACGCACACATATACACCATTATACAAATGTTGAAAACGGTTAGTATGGACCTTGAAACATGATAATACATGAAAATCTCGATTTGAGATTTTTAGCACGATTCATATTCCTCTCTTCAAAGAAGACGGAAGGTAAAAACCAAAACTAGTTTCAGGTAAATACAACTTCTGGCCAGCCAACTTGTTGAATTATTTTGTATTTAGTTTTAGTTTAGTTTATAAGTTAAATAATTTATATGTAGTTTAATATATTGTTAATTTTAACCGAAATCGAGTATGTTATTTATATTAATTTATAAATGTTTTATATCAAATTTGAGAAATAATGCATTATTTTTTAATGTAATTTTTTATGAAAATCTATTCTGACCAACAAGTATGGTACAACTTCCGGTGGTGCTGATGTAGTGGCAACCCTTCTTGGTCTAAATAACAATCCCAAATATATAATTTCAACTTTCTTTAGCTAACTGTTTTTTGAGTTATGCGCGATACGAACGAACGAACGTACCTATGTACAGACGTCACGACGAAACTATCAAAATGGATTCAGGGATGGTCAAAATCTACATCGACATTTTCGAGACATACGGTTATTATTCCCGGAAGTTATTCCCTCCAGCCTGAATCCATTAGGAACCTGTCCCGACGGAGGGAAGTAATAAGTGCTGGAAATCGCTTAAATTAATAAAGGGGATTAAGAATTAACAGGCTGCTTATTATTGTTGGCTGTGAGTCGTCTATTGGGTAGGATATGGATCTGAATCTATTTTGAGTACTATGGTTTCGCTAACCTTCAGATGTTTCCAGGGGTTTCTTTCCGTTATTGCATGTTATTTTCTTCAAGCACCAAGTTCCCAAGTGATTTTTTGGTACTCCGTGACAATATTAGAACTGTCTATGTCACTAGATAAAGCATTTGAAATTGACTGTTTCCATATTTCTAGCGAGAGAAACCGCAAATGGGGAGAAAAAGTATTTCACATTCAATTTAAACACTTAAAACAAGTAATTAAATTGTTTAATTGGACTGGAAAAAATTGCGTTTGTAACCTTTATCACTGAACCATATGATCTCTGTATTAAATTTTAATATAATTTTTGATGTAAGTTTATTATGGACCGAGTAAAGTACAGCTTCTCGTTTTCCAATTTAGACCGAGATCTATAATAGTATGCTATTTGTACAAATGTTATATGTTATAAGTTCTGCATTATATTTTAATATAATTTTTGATGAAGAAAATACCACTTCCAGTGATCATGTACTGACCAAAAAAAGAGGTGCAGAAATATATTTTATTGCAATCCTAAATACAAGATTTCAGCTTTCTACAGCTAACCGTTTTTTATTTATTCGAAAGAACGAATGTACGTACAGACGTCACGACGAAACTGGTCAAAATTTACTCAGGGGTTGTCAAAATGGATATTTCCGTTGTAATCTGAAAACCGCAAATTTTCGCTACTACTATACTTCCTTAAATGAGTAAAAGGAAGTAAACATTGAGAGATTTTATAATAGATAGAAAATTAAAATAAATTCAGAATAAAACTCAAGTTATACTATTTAAAAAGAGAAGACCACATCTTATCTACCAACCGACAGTAAAAAACCGCCTATGCATTGGTCAACTCAGATTAAGTACTTAGGATTTAACATGTTAACAACGGTTATGTGTTTGATAAAGTCAACAGAGCTCTGTGTACTTTATTCATATTTTAACAGGAATTCTAAATTAAGTAAATCAAATAAGTTATTATTACATAATGCCTGTCTATGAACAATCTTAATTACGCTTGCCCAGTATTTATCTATATGTGCAAAACTAATTATAAAAAATTCCAAATTTACCATAATAAAGCAGGAATTACTATGATTATACTAAAGTTAAAATTATGCAAAAGGAATTGGGAATATCATTTATGTATGTAAACAATTTTTTTATAGTCAAGCAAAAATCCATTTATAAAAAACATGGGAAAATACACAAAACAAACATTCAAGAACAAAAAAATTATTATTATTAGACACCATGCTTTATTTATTTTTGTTTTCATTTTTTTTATAAAATAGAAAGTTTTTTTATGTTTTTTTAAATTTAATTTTTTATTAATAATACTTACTTAGTTTCATGTATGAAGTTGTACAATGTATTTTATATTTTATATTATATTATATTTTATATTACATATATATGTATATATATATATATATATATATATTATATATATATATATATATATATATATATATATATATATATATATATATATATATACATATATATATATATAACTATATATAATATATATAGTATATATAGTTAATAGTTATAATATATATAGTATATATAATATATATATAACTATATAAATATATATACATATATATATATATATATATATATATTATATATATATATTATATATATATTATATATATATATAATATATATATATATATATATATATATATATATATATATATATATATATATATATATGTATACCGCCATCCTTTTGACAAATAGGTTCTATTTATTTTCCCGAAAATAATTAAAAAATTTCGATTACATTCATGTTTCTAATGAATAATCCAAAATTATAATTTGATAATTCTAAATTTTACTTCATCCAATACCTTAATTTTTCACATTATTTTAAAAATCTTGGTATTGGATTTTCATACTACCTTGTGTTCTTTGAGTATCATTGTTAAGCAGCGACTATATACAAGAACATAACAAAATTTTGGGTAGTCCCTAGATGACACTCGATGTGTAAAGAAGGAAACTGAGAAGAGAAAATAGGATTATTCAGAATGGTGCCTGAGTGATGCAGTAAGTGATAGCGAGTATCTTCCACCTCCACCTCCACTTCCACCTACCGCTGTCCCCTTTCGCGCCGATGATTAGTATCAGATGACAATTCTTGTACAGCTGTTGACTTTGCTGCAGTTCTATGTTAAGTGGAAGCGTCGTGAGCCCACCTCTTGGTATCATGCAAAAATTAGAGAAGTAAACAAAAAGCTTGGTCCCGTGTTAGTAATGTGTTTGGGAGGGCAATAAATATATTTTAAAATTTTGTAATTTGATTCGCACACAGTGGATAATAAGTATGGTCCTACTTGCACGTAAACAAATTAAAAATCTCCCCAATGAAAAAATCCGTTGTAAAAACGTTCCCGCAGCAAAAAATAAAGCCAACCGTAAAAATGAGTGATATCAATGAATCTGGCTCGCCAGAAAAGGATCCATGTTGCTTCACACATCGGCTTAGGAGCATTTTCCAGTGACACCAAGGATGCCATTCTGATCGCTCTTTTAAGGGTTCTAAAACATGTTCTTGTTAACTAAAGTTCTACAGTTCATAGAAAAGAAGTGAAAGGCTTCAAAGCTGCATGAAATATGATATTTTAATATTGATGGAACAAAAACTTTTTTGTTTCGAAATTGAAGCCCAAAGAGTGTTTATAATTATCGAAAGAACTCCTCGGGAGACTACCAGAACTCCAATTTGTCGATTACCGAGTAATATTTTCATATATTATTTCCTATATAGTAATATTTTCAATCAAAATTTTTAACAAAAATTTTTTTCGGTAACAAGTTGCTTCGTTCTTTAATTTCGGTAGTCTCCCTAAGGACCTAAAGGTTAAAAGTTTTAGTTATTCTCATTTTTAACTAAAGTGCTGCAGTTGATGGAAAAAACATTATAGAGCCTCAAAGTTGCAAATGTTTGAAGTTGGCCCGTTGCTATTTTTTGTGTTTTAATCAACAGAACTATTTCTAAAAATTATAAAAAAAAAAAAAAAAAAAAAAAACTCTAGAACTCATAGAGGGGCTATCAGAACTTAAAAAAAAAAAAAAAATAATTTTGGACTTTTGTGGCTATCCAAGGACGGATTTAATGACTAGGAAAGAAATAGAAAACATAATAATTATTTATTTGTTGTACTTAATTTCCGAAAAAATGATTACACAATGGTTTATTATTTCCAAATACAAATATTTAAAGAAGAAGAAAGGAAGAGTCATGCTCGGGTCACATCTATATCAGATTTAATCTATCTGCTAATAGCATGAAGGAGACTGTGTATAGAAATCCAAGGCCTACAAACTAGGATACATATTATATATATATAGCTCGAGGAAGAGGTTAAGTGCTGTCCTAAGATTGTTAGGAATTCTTGGCACTTAGAATGTCTCAATTCGTCGCTGACTAAGGCATTTATGAGATCCTACACCGATAATAATAGTGTGTGTAGGGGGTTAAGTCCAACAGGAATGCATCCTGGTGGAATGAAGAGCTTGGCAATCTAACAGCTCTTACTCGAAGACTCTTTAATGCTGCCAAAAAATCAGGCAGATGGGACGCTTATAAACAAGCACTCACTGACTATAACAAGACTGTTCGCAGGGCTAAAAGGGGAGCGTGGAGAAGTTTCTATAATGACATAAATAATACAGCATCCACGTTCAGCGTTAATAGAATTCTGTCTAAGCAGACTGGTGGGGGAGTAATTGGGACGGTCAGAGTTGAAGGGGGTTTCATCAATACTGACAAAGAGACCCCAGGTCTCTTTCTCGCTCTGGCGTGTTCGCACTTTCCTGGCTGGATAAGAACCTAACTAATCCCACTGCAGATGGTCACCTTGGTGGCAGGGCTAAGTGGGCTGAAGCCAATAGAATAATTAATTCTATGAGGATGGAATGGGCAATTAATACTTTTGCACCTTTTGCAATCTGCGGGCATCGATGGAGTTTTTCTTGCCTTACTTCAAAAAGGTCTTCCTGCATTAAAACCCTATCTAATGGAATTATATAGGGGAAATTTGGACTTGCACACATTCCCAATAATTGGAGGGTGGCAAAAGCTTGATATATTCCAAACCCTGGGAAGGAGTCTTATGACAATCCCAAAGGATATAGACCTATCTGATTGACATTCTTCTTGATGAAGGCTTTAGAAAAGATTATTGACAGTCATATTAGAGATACGGTTTTAGTTGAAAAGCCACTCTATAGTTGACAATTTGCTTATCAGGTTGGCAAATCATGCGAGACCGCATTACATCATTTGGTCTCCAAAATAGAGAAAAGTCTAGACGAAAAAGAAATTATGGCAGGCATTTCTGTGGATATTGAGGCTAACTGAGTCACCGACGTTTAGGCTATGTGGGATGGGGGACGAAACGCCTTTCCACAAATCTGTGGATGCGATGCATTGGCTAGGGTGCGGTACCTCCACTTTGGTTGTGACCGGATCACTGGTCTTAAGCTCTCCGAGATGATGGACCCGATGAGTCTACTCAGATTTGAAAAGGCCTGTTTTAAACAGTTTAGGCCAGCGAAAAAATAAAAAAATATCTGTACCCAAAACAATACGGAAAGTCTTGTGAATTGACAGACCAGATATTTTTGAAATATTACAATTTGGAAATAATAAACCATGAATCTTTATAAATGGCCGAGTTATGAGCTTGTAAAATCTCTTTTCGGCCGCCATTTTGAAACAAACAGTGATGGTTATGTCGACTTCCGATGATCATTCTAGGGTAAGGTATGACCTTGTTGCCGAATCTCAAGAAAATCGGTCCAGTAGTCTCGGAGAAAGCTCTGGACGGCGTACGGCGGACGGGCGGATTTTTTTTATTCGATATTTGGATTCTACGTATCTTGAAACGAGAATTAGTATTCATTGCGTTCATGTTGTATACGTTTATATTGAAAAAGCATTTGTAGCGCTGCATCCCGTCTAAACACATCATTTTTTCTACTCGCTGTGTTCTATCAAAACGGCCCGAAGAGAGCTTAAGATGATAGAATGTTTGGCTTGGAGGTAAATTATATTAGACCTGTTTATATTGAATTTATGGAATAATATATTTTGCAATAACTACAATTACAGAAGTTTTGGTGTAAACAGAATTTTACAATCTTTGTAAGTAGAATTATAAACAATAAAAAACAATTATCTTAACAGAATTTAAATATAGCAATAGATGTTTACTTATATACGTGAACACAATATCGGATATAAACAATAGATTAGGTAGAAATACAATGTAATGTGGTTCAACTTGGATAAAATTAAAATAATAGGAAGTAAAGCATATAACTGTTCATACATGCCAATTATGGCCAAATAAACGTAAGTAATAACATACAAATAATGACCGAGATAAATGTGTTTGGTTGAATAGCTTTAGGCTGATGATACTACTTAAATGTTGATATGAAAATTGAATGTAAATAATGTAAAACTCAGAAAGCTTACATTATGGACATTTAATCACATGAGTCGTTTATTTCCAAAATTAACCCTAATGATCATTGACAAATTTTCAGTTACTGCGAAATTCTATATTTTCTATTCCAATTGTGATATGAAAACAATTTTTTTTTCAACAAATTTTAGAAAAAAATTCATTCTAGCACATACTTGAATTTCCTAGGCCGTGATTTCCAAAAAAATCATTTAGTTAGTTTGGAAATTAAATTTTAATATTAATGATCTAATTTTTAGACTGCCCATTGTGTAATAAAACATATCAATCAACTTCTGGAGCTTGTCTCCTCCTATACCTTAATTCTTATTGAGAAGATATATTTTCTATAGAAAACTATCACAGAAGAAATGAAAATCGCCAGTCGAGATCGAATTGATTCCATATGCAGCTGATGTAGAACAGTGAGAAGAAGCAGAGAGCTGCCACAGACAACGGCACTCTGGACCTGTTTGTGTGAATCTCTGGAGGAGCTTTATTTAGAGGCGTTTTTACCAGCGCCGCGGTCCTGACTAATGCTGACAGATATAAACTGTGGCAAAAAATATTAATTGTCTCTCCCAATAGAGTAGAGGGCTTCATCAATCCTCGCCTAGCCAAGGAATTTCCTAGGCACGAGGGTTCTTATCAACTCCAGCCCTCATCCCCTTTTTTCCAGCTAATAAAGCCTATATTTCTCCAGCAAAAAAGGCCTCCCTTCTCATTTCCCAGGGTAATTGGCCGCGTCCTGCCTATATTTCATTGTGATCTACAAAGTTAGGAAGGGATATAAATAGCGTGATACTGATTAAATTGGTTATACTTGTTTGAACTAACAAAACGTAATTCAGTACAAGTCACATTATTTCACCTAATATTAGAGTGTGAAATTAACTGATAATAGCAGAATGTTTGACAATGCGGTGGTTTTCCGATTTAGACTAATATAAATTATAATTAATTACTTTTTCTGATTGGAAGAAATGATCTAACGAATTATAATTGCTATGAAATTGATGGTAGACATTTTGGAATAAAACAAAGTTCTAATCCAACCTTAGGAATCTAGTAAAAAAAAGAGAAAAAAAATACAGTCAAAATTATCGTCCTTAAAGCTAAAGGTACAATTAATCAACTACTCACCGATAATCCAAAGCAGCTACAGAAATTTTCAATTCGTTTTTAAAGTTAACTTTGGTTTTACTTATCACAGTGCTCATTTGATCCTTCCGTTGGCCTACCGAAACAAAATTTCTATCCAGATGGCATTCCAGGTTTTTAGCCAATGAAGCCCTTTGCTAGATTAACAACTCGGTCGTGTTTTGTCTAATGCCTTCAGAGGACACTAAGTATGGTTTAGGATAAGATTCATAATTCGTTAATTCATGCACATATTTCCTATTCAACGCTAGTCCATAAAAGTATGACCATTTTATGGCGTTTTCTAGGTATATTATATAGTATATCAAATTGCATGCGATTGTAATTCCTAAAAATATATATTTAGGGCAAGAGAATACTGCCCCACTTGGCTCCAATTCATCCATCTATTGAACTTATGTCCTAATTAATAAACTTTTTTATATATTGTACTATTAAAAGGGAACCTTTTATGTAAAAGCGTTTTATGTAAAAGGAGATGTATGTGTTGTTTCGCTGCATGATTTCCAAATTTCTGTCAGTCATTTAATTTTTGTATACAATCTCCAAATGTCGGTTAAGCTTGAATGATGCAATTATGTGCAGTGAAATCATTTGTATGCATATGTTTCTATTATTTTGTTGACACTAATAAGCGTTTTTAATTTCAGACAGGGGTTTCATCCCTACGCTCATCCGGCTCTGACCGATCGTTTAGAAGAAGTATTTGTTACCAGAGGTAGAGAAATACCTTTTGGAAAAATAAGGGTAAGCCACTAATTCGAAGTTAAAAACTTTAGCTCATCTAAAACTATTAGCGTTTATAGTCTATCTAAAAATAGTTAGTGAAATTAAATTTGTAAAATGAAATTAACGATTTATTTAATTAAATATTAATGCATCCTTTATATTTATGTAATTATGGGTGTTTTAAATGGCTGAGCAAGCAATACTCATTTAGGAATGAGTAATGTTGGGTTTTAATTTAGGAGCGCCATTTTGTGCGCAACAATAAAACAAATACAACAATAGGCTTTGTTGATAGAGAGAAAATAGGGAGCAGTTTTCAGATTTTTTATCAGTCCCTTCTATATGCATATGTTTTTGTCTATCTCATCCCCTTGGTCTGTATAAAAGGAAAGGTCATAATGTAGAGAAGGCCATTTTACCTAGTAGATGAAATTGTTTATATTCTTTGTCCTATGTTGAAATTTGAATATGAAAATTTGCCGTGAGCAGTTTTATTCTAAATAAGAGATGAGACCATGAAATTTGATAATAAAAATGAATTGGGATAAAAAATAAATGAATTACAAAAAAAATGAGGAGAATAGCTCTAACTAAGATTTACAACAGGCACAAAATGCAAAATTATATTGGTAGATAAATTTTTAAAAATAATGTATATACTGGAGATTAATGGAGATTTTAAGATCATTAAATAATTGCTGGCTAGTTTGTTCTTGGGTTCACCTTTAAACGTATCAAATTATTTTTCACATAAAGTTTTAAATCTGAAATTTTAAATAAAAATTAATTTAGATAATAAAATAGTGCATTACATTTTTTTTTCACTATCTCCGAAATAAGCAACTGTAGTTTAAGTCTAATTTTATGAATACAAAATATAGAGAACAACTTCGTTTTTATTTTTTTCATCAATGAAAATTACTTTTTTTTCAATTTTCAATTACCGATATATGAAATAGAGTAAGGGGAAGTATTATGATCGTGGAAAATTTCGAATTCGAGTTTTCAATAGAAATACACGCTTTAAAGCCCACAGAGTCCAAATAACCAAGCGCCACAAAAAGGTCTTTGCGCGCGTGTGCGGACGTGAGCATAGAGTTGCTCCAAAGCGAAAAGTTTTACGAAACTGAAATTACATATTTAAAGCAGGTATTACCGAAAGTGCCACTTGATATAATTTATTTTTAATTTGTTTACAATTTTCTTGAAAACAACTAACGATTTTGATGGAACTTGCCTAAAGTCTTCCCCTAAAAGCCTTCTAACTTTTCATTTATGTAGTATATCACTGAGAAAATTTTGGGAAAAAGTTATGACGAAAAGAAAATTTTATCTCCGTGCAGTTCAAAAATTATGCATTTTATGGAAAATAATGCAATGTATTCATATGAAAGGCGATACAATTCTCTATAAAACAAGAAAAATTATCGAAATTGGACTGGTATCAGCAAAGATAAAGAGTATTAGACTTAAAGGAAGTGCCACATAAAATCATCGATTTACACGAAATTGAAATTACCTATTTAATGTAGGTATATGCTTGGAATGTTACAGCAAGTTTTTCGCTTAAATTGACTTATCGGATTTTACACATTTTTAAAGTTTTCCTGAAAACGTCTTTAATGATTTATATGAAACTATTACACCAATGTACAATTAATTGGTTTTTAATATCAGATAGCCTTTCTAGACCTTGAGCAGGCCTCTGATAGAGTGCCGAAAAAGAGGTTGTGGGTGACACTTAAAGAAGTAGGTATTCGTAGGTCCTTGATTAATGCTATGAGACACTTATACACCAACGACATACACCAGATAAGATTTGGAAACCGTCTTTCTGAACTTTTTCATGGAACCAAGGGATTAAGCAAGGATGTACATGCCAACTACTCTCTTCAAAACATGAGTCATAGTTGCATGAGTCAGTATATTTTTGGGCCGTTTGTTGATGACGAGCAGTTTCTGTCCTTGTCCTTCGCTGACGGCCAAGTCGTGTTTGAAAGGCCGAGGTTTATCTCGAAATGATGCTCTTTTCGCCGAAGAACTGCTACGGGTTTGTAGGTTTCAAAATTAACTTAGAGAAGACTGAGTACGTTGCCATTGGCGACGTCGATACTGCGAGACTTCCAGTAGAGAGGGAGACCTGTAAAAAGGTGAATCTATTTAAGCACCTGGGCTCATATTGGGATACTGTCGTCTGAGCATGACGATAGAAGGCATGTATAGCAGGCACGGAAGGCTTCCCGAATGTTCAGTTCACCATTCAGTCCTCTGGAATAGTGAGATTTCTACCGAGAACAAGCGTCAAATTTTCACAGCCCTAGTGGAGTTTATTCTAAAGTACGCCTCTGAAACGAGGACAATGAACTCTCGCTTATACTCGGTTGAGATGGATTTGTGTGATCAGAATGGATAGAATTCGGAATGAAGTGATTCACCAGAGGATGGATAATAAATAGGTGCATCAGTGAATGAAAGGATCGTGGCACGCCGCCTGAGATGGTACGATCATCTCAGAAGAATGTCGGCCGAACTGAGTCCTGAATTGGATTCCGCCAGAGAAGCACGCACGAGGACGACCCAAAACCAGGTGGATGGAAGGTGTCCAGGAAGAAATGGCTGGCCGAGGTCTTCAGGAGAATGATTGGTTGAATAGAAGCGCTCGAGGCTCTGCGCTGACTAGTTAAGAAAACCCTTTTCCGAACGCATGTAAAAGTATATAAGTGTAAGTGATATCAGCTAGGACTTATCCTCATTAAAACTATTCTGACAGCGCTTAAATGCTAAATTATCAAAATGGCTTCCTCTAATTTATTTTTAATTTTGTTTATTTGAAATAATCAACCTTCTCTCATTGTTAGTAATAATGAAACATGGATAAATATAAAATAAGGAAAAATATTTTCCTATCATAGATTAAAAACAAATTTTCGGAAATAAGAGGAGATATGTATAATATACCGTTGGAAAGCTAAAGATTTTAAAAAAATTAAAAGTAGAAGGTAGTAGAAAGTGAAGAAAAACTCATACACTTCAGTGATTGTTGTAAATAATAATTTATACTTTTATATCATTTAATGGAAGCTAAATGCTTCCATGAAAACTAAATGAAATTTCCTTGAAAGCTAAATGGAAACTTTTAAAATTTATTTCAAATAAGGAGGTAAGTGAGAATCGTGTGATGCGCGCACCAAATTTTTATTTTCAGAGTGGTATCTCAGAAGAAATTAATATGGGCTTTTGATTTTGATGATGAAGGCTTTACTAACCCTGAATAATAAAAGAATGATCCATATGTACTTTTTTTTCTCTTGAGTCTACTATTACCTCGTTAAATTCTTCTTGTGGCTTACAGTGCTTCCTGTATAAATTAAAATAGCATTGAATTAAAAATGTATTGATGGGGAATATATAACTTCGAATACAATCCTTTATTAATTATGAAAATATTTCCTCATCTTCAGAACACTTTTTTTCTCAGCTTTTGTTTCTCTCCCGTCGTCGTTATATAAAAATGCTCTGTACCTATTTTATACATTTCGCTGGAGGAACTTATGATACTCCCAACAAAATATACTGTAGATAATGATAAAAATAAAGGCTGAGAAAAAATGTTTTGAAAATCAGAAAATATTTCCCCGAAAAGCCAACATAATTAAATAAAGGAGAAGATTATATTGGAAATTATAAATTACCCTTCAATAAATATATACATAAGAACTTCCCAAGAAATTAAAAGATAGAAGATAATGAATTAAAAATATTACTATTCTTTTTTTATTTATTTTATTATTTTTTTTTTTATGAGATTCCATAAGGGTTGAAGTTTATATTTTAAGATATGCTAGTTCCATTAATTGGACATAGATAATGTAACACAGAAGTCCGCTCAGCCTGAGGAGATTCAATTCTGTGGATATATCGCTTTGTGATATTCCATCCAAAGAATTATAAATATTCCATCCAAACAAATGTATATATATTTTAATTTTGTATTGTGATTTTTCTCAAACAATAGGGACTGAAGGTTAGTTGGTTCAGTTTTTAATGGAATTTAATTTTAAAATTGCAGAAGGGTCAAAGATTTCAAAATTTTTATAACTAATCTTCTTATGATTAAAATACAATGACTTTCACACTTTCAGGAGTGGCGGAACCTTTAACGTGACTGATTTCGTTTGATCTCTTCAGAAAACAGCATTCATGGTCATTCTTTTCATTCCTATTATAATACTGTTTCGTACTTAGTACAAATGGTGTATTTTTCTATATTTTTTTATGATCAGTCTCTTTCGTATGGATGGTCGTGCAAATATTTAACATAAATTGTTTTCGCATACGATAATGATTGCTAAGTAACTGTTTATAATCCAATATTCTTCACTTTGGCTCCTAATCAAACTTGGAACTGCTCCCAGTAATTACTCTTGATGTAACAATGAATATTTAAGTTCCAATATTTCCATTTGTGAATGTGTTCAAGAAGACTTATTTTATTTTTACTTAGCCTAATTTTTCTTTTTATTGGATGTTTACTTATTATGTTTGTTTACTATTTAAATTGTATATATATTAATTTTTACTACTAATGTACATTTTTTTATTATTATTATTTATAAAATTATTTTTTTATTTTTCTTTTTTCTTTCTTTTATCTTATTCTTTGGTGTTAATGAATTCTTATAGCCCTAATACCTATTGTCCTTGAGTGTGGCAGCTTATATTATTTTTCAAATAATAACAAAAAATATTTCTATTAGTGGTTCTTTTATTTGTTTTATTACTATTTTTAAAATGGAAAATATTTTAGGATTCACTTTGATTCGTGTTTTAGTTTTATTTAAAATAGTTCTTATCGATGGGTCTACGGTTGGGTTTCACATATAAATAGCTAGAACCCTTGCATTTGCACTCTAAAATATTCTGCAAGAGCGTTGGGAACTAAGTATACCATTCAGCCAGTTGAAATATGTGCTGGCAATACATCATCGCGGTCTACTCCTGTCACCCTTTTTGTATCGCTGCCCTTCACTCCCAAAGCGATATTGCATCCAAAGAATTGAATCTCCTCAGGCTGAGCGGACTTCGCTTTTACATTATCTATGTCCACTCAATGGAACTTGTGTTTCTTAAAATATAAACTTCACTCCTTATGGAATATCATAAAAAAAAATAAATAAATAATAATAATAATATTTCGAATGCAAGACAGTAGATTAACCAATAAGATATTCAAATATCTATGGGGTAAAAATTTCACAACAAGCTGGTTCAACGAAGTAAAAAAGGATTCAGAAAGAAACAATATACAAACAGAAGATTTATACAACAAAGAAAGAAGCCCTTCGGAAAAAAATATTGAAAATGGAAGGATTCCAAGGCAGGGTAGCTAAGAAGACTGGTTCAAAATGGTCTGACGACAGAAAGAAGAAACATAGTGAACAGATGAAAGCATACTGTAAAAAAAGAAAAGAACAAAGAATTAGGAATTGAAATTGGAACGTGGTCCTCAAATGGCCTATTCGCCGCAAAAAAAATTTAATTCATTATATTCTATCTTTTAATTTCTTAGGAAGTTCTTATGCATATATTTATTGGCGGGCTATATATAATTTCCAATACAATCTCCTTCTTTATTTAATTATGTTGACGTTACGGGAAAATATTTTCTCATCTTCGGAACACTTTTTTTCTCAGCTTTTTATTTCTCTCCCGTCGTCATTATATAAAAATTTCCCGCATCTATTTTATACATTTTGCTGGGAGTTTTAGGTCTCCTAAGTTAGACCTTAGACTCCCTTTTCCCTCAGTATGTGTCTGGGTGTTTGGGTATGGGGTGCTGCATATTGTAGTTTTTTTTCCTCTCTCTCTTTATTTCATTTTATTTTTTTATTTATATGCATAGGTTATCCAATGGACAGTGATCATCACCTGTAGATTCCAGAGAATTTGGAATAACGAATGAAACTCGGTGGGTCTTTGTTATGAATTATGAAGTATCTTTTTATGACATTACCTTCCGAAATCTTCGCCAGTTCTTTTACAGCGCATCTAACTCTGGAATTTCAAATGGAATGTTTTTTTTTTTTTTTGTTTTTTTACAGATTCTGATATCATTGTTTAGATCCGATGCGCCCCGAGGGCGATAATTGCAAAAACACGGTTTTTATACATTTCTCTGAAGGAATAATTTTTATAGAAAACAATTGAAGTAAACATTGTAGATAATTCAAACTACTTTGAAATGAGTCAATTTTCATTCCATTTAAGATAAGTATTGGAGTGGCATTAATAAATAATAGAACGGCAGAAAGAGTCAAACCTCAGGAATGGGAGTTCTTATTTTCTTATTAACTTATTTTCTCAAAAAAACTCAAACTCATGAAAGGCATCATAATTTTTTTTAAATCAATGAAATAAACATCCAGTTTTTATTTTAAATTAAAAAAAATTATATTTAATGTTGTTTAAATATTTTTTGGATGATTATTATTATTTGTATTTGTAATTAATGGATAATAAAAATGAATTAATATAACAAATAATCGGAAATAATTCAGATATCATCGGAAAACAATCATTTTCTTACCTTTGACACCTTTTAAAAATGTATATATATATATATATATATTTATATATTAGTTATTATCCATACATACATTTCAAAAGTTTATAAATATAAGAAAATGATCAGTATAAGGCTATTGTATTAATATGTCGAAAAATATATTTAAAAAAATTTAAATTGTATTAAACAGGCCATCTTTTATATATATTTTCTTTTTTGTATAAATATACTCGTATATTGTATTTTAAGATTTATAAGTAGAAGGTATCATATGATTGCCTAGGTCGATTTGAAGCATATGTCGAATAAAATCTTCGTCATAGTTGGTGTACGTTCTCTCCTCTTGAGCAATAAGCCGGGAACCTCTGTAGAGGCAAGCCAATCGAGAGGATTTGATTTAGCGCCCCATTCCAATTCAGATGCAAATCAGCCTGTAGATTGAGCTGCACTCGATTCAATCCGATAAAACAAGGAACTAATTCTATAACTTTTACCAGAACCCTAATTTCTTTCTTCTTTTTTTTTTTCTAAAGAAAGATATCATAATTTCAATATTAAAAACAAAAGTATGAGAAAATGGATATCAGTCATATATTATGATTAACTTATCACTAGGGTTTCTATTTAATAAAGAGTATACTCGAATGCTATTGTACCGTGGTCCTCGAACCACGAAAAGTAACTTCAAGAAGACCCAACAGACTCCGATGGAGTAGAGCCGCGGCTGGTAGACGAAGAAGATTGCAAGTGGGACGGCAGCCTCAGAGAATTTATTAGAAGACAACTTGAAATCAGATACCTCCAGTGAAATCAGTCCATAATATTCCTTTGTGTTCTTTCTATGTAAATTGTAATGGCAACCAAGTAAAATGTTTATTTGTAATTAAGCTAATTAAAAAATAAACTAATTTTTACAAATGAGAAATTCGATTTTAATATTATGAAAATAAATTGTGTTAATGGAAGAAGAGCACATATTTAATGGTCGGAAATATAGATTTTTTTATATGGTTTTGTAACGATGAAGAAATAAATAAAATACTGGGCGATAACACTGCTTCAACTTTAATAATATTACTAAGAGAGAATGTGAAAAAATCCACCAACCAGCTTCCTAAACTATTCAGTATCTAAGCTCCAGTCTCTTTCGTAAGGGCCCAGTGACAAACAGTCCCAACAGGAGATACGCCCCTCACGTCGCGATTTATTGCTAAGGCTGAACCAAATCCTAAGGCCCCCTCCTTTCCTATAGCAAGGTGTTGGTGTGACCTAACGTTTTTTAGTACTCTTACACTTAAAAACAATTTTAAAAAATTAGAATTTGAAGTATTTAAGCGGGCTCATTGTTACCGCCTTTTGATACAGACAGCTGAAAGACTAAAATCATAAAATTAACAATATAACAATTAACAATAGGCGGTATCAATGAACCCACTTAAAAGTTCATAATTGAAATCACGATTGGCTTAAAGTTGCCCCTTAAGTCTTAAAGTTACCCCAACTAACGGTATATTTCGAAATACATATCATCATTTCATACATGAGGTAATTTTATCTAATGAATTAAGGTAAAAACAAAGAAAATGATAACATGATGGCTAATTATAAATAATTATTACTTTGTAGACAATTAAATTATCTTTCAAATGAGCATCTAGAATGTTCTGAGAGATGTATAGTTTTAGATTTATCAAAAAATTGAACTAAGGTGAAAGGGTTTTCTTGGGAACATATGCAGAATACGTTAAAAAAAATGTATACGAAGTTTAATACGCTATATATACTGGTCCAATTGCGATGATTAATTATCCTTTTGTAGAGAATTTAGTTACCTTTCAAATGATCATGTATATAATCCAGCACAAATCTATACATTTTGAGTTATGCCCAAATATAATATTGTTTTCTTTATAACTTTTTTCTCCGTTTTTTTCTCGTGAAAATACTACATATGAAAATTAAAAGATATTTAAGGAGAATATTTAAGATAAATTTCGTCAAAACCGTTACAGCCGTTTAGGCGCTACTGTCTATAAAAAAAAAACAGTTTTTTCGGTCATTGAAACAGGGTGATTTAGCCGCAGTACAAAGGCATAGATTCTTTGAAAACTACACATTGAATATTTGAGCCTCATACAATTCCTTGATGATGTATGATTACCATATATATATATATATATATATATATATATATATATATATATATATATATATATATAAGAAGTAATCATGTTTTATTTTTGGTTTATTATTTTCAGTAATGAAAGTTTGTCATCGACTAATAAAAAACAATTCGTAATGCATTTCTCTGCATTTCTTGGTAATGTACTACATACAGATAATGATAAAGGGCTTAAAGAAGAAGACTTGGGCTCACCTTGTAACTATGATCATTCAAGAATCAAGAATACGCCTGCGTGAGGTAGTTATGTACCTTGGAGTTAGGATTAGAAGAAATTTCAATGTTATGCCTCATTTGGACTATTTGAGAAGTAGGGTGACCTAGCCCTTAATGGACTCAGTTTTATCAGGGTCGTTTTTTGGGGCCTCAGATGTCCAGCAACAATGAGTGATTGTGGGTATTCTAAGGTACTTTTCCCCTCTGTGGAACCAGAGTCCCTCGCAGAGACATAAGAGTAGGTTAGCGACCATCCAGCGGATATGTCTGCTTCGAGTAACCAGGTCTTAAAGGACGGTGTCTCATGAGGCGGTGCAGGCTTTGGAAGGAGGAACCTTGACCTCCAGCTAAGAGAAGATAACTTCCGGCACAAGATAAGGAGGGAAGGTCCAGCGGATCTGCCGGTGAATCAGTGCAAATCCTAGTAGATGGAAGAGGATCCTCGGAAAGATACAGTAGAAGAATGAAAGCGGCGGTGAGTGACGACCCCTAAAAAAGGCTAGCTTGAGGAAGTACTTTCTCATCGTCGGGTAGCGACTAGAAACGACATGGGTCCTCCCTGACTACTGGGTCTCGCAAATTCTCAAAGAGCTTGGGGGTTCCAGAGCGAAGCTTTTTATACAAGGAAGGGACATCGATCCCCTGCGCCCAGTTCTGGTGCACTGGAAACCGCCGAATTCATCATCGCAGCCTGATAAGGCATTAAGAGCCAAACTATTATAGGTGAATAGGGCTGACGGAGAGCGACTTCTTCAGGATAGTGGGTCCAACTCACTTTTCCTAGGGGAGGAGATATGGCCAAACTGAGGAGTACCGAAGAACAGGCTTTGTGCAAAGCTTCTGAGAAAATTGCTATCTAATCTATGCAGCATTGAGTTGTAAAGCAGGCATGCATAACATCACACTGTTGCAAACACCCGTATTGCCTAATTGGTAGGATAGGGTGGAAAATAAAATAAAAATTCCCTATCTTTGGAACTATCTAGTATCTAATTTTGACTATGTGAATCTCTGCTTTATATGAAACTTGATCCATCTTATCTATTTTGTGTTTCTGATTTCACTGGAAAACATTTTCAAATTTTGTAAATAGATTAAATCTAATTGGATAACTTCAACAATTAGCATGGAATATTTTTTTTTTAGTTCAGAATAGGAATTTATAGGGACTTATTAATATATATGGTGCTTATTTCAATTATATATCAATACACAATATCAGCTATGGAACTTTTGTTATGTTAGGTCAGATTCAGTTGAAGAATTGAATAATTGTCCTATACATAACTGGCGAACTATTCTTTCGCTCATAATGACTAGGGCAGAAAGGATGCTGAAAGTTATGTGCAAGAAGAGGCTCGTTAGTTAGTAGGGCAATGTTGAAAAGAGGAAGGATAATAAAAACAAATTAATTACTCAAGAAGTTCATTAGCCGAGGGAGACAATTTATTTCTCTCGAGGCTTGGTATCTTGATTTCCTAGTAATACAGTATCCAACCTATTTATACAGCTTAGTTAAAGAATAGGAGGTTTAGGATATGTTTTTAAACTTTAAGATCCTGAACTCAATTATTTTTTTTTTTTTTTTATCATTCATAGTAGTTCATAAGTTTTATCCTCTGTGATTTATTTATAAAAAGTATAAATATTCAGCTTACTATGATATATGTATATATATATATATATATATATATATATATATATATATATATATATATATATATATATATATATATATATATATATACTTTTTATAAATAAATCACAGAGGATACTACTTATGAACTACTATGAATGATAAAAAAAAAAAAAAATAATTGAGTTCGGGATCTTAAAATCTAAAAACATATCCTAAACCTCCTATTCTTTAACTAAGATGTAGATCATATGTTTCGGTGATAAAGGTTATAAACGCATTTTTTTTCCACTCTAATTAAATAATTTTATTACTTGTTTTAAGTGTTAAAATTGATTGTAAAATATGTTTTCCACCCCATTTGTGAGATGAACAAGTCTGCAGCAGGAGAATAAGTTTAGTGGGTTCTTTCCGCTTAAAATGTCGAAACTGTCAATTTCCATCCTTTACCTAGTGATATTGACAGTTTAAATGTTGTCACGGAACACGAAGAATTCTCTTGGAAATTTTAGTTATCATGAGACCTCCAGAAACAAGAGCTTGTATGTTTGTGTGTGTGTGCGTGTGTCAATAGATGGATGTCGCGACGCCGAGTATCGTTTTTGAAATTCTTCTGAAACTAGTAACCAAATTCAGGATTACTTTTTGAGCCAGCGATTTATAGTTTCATAGGCGTACAAGGAAGTCATGTGTTGTGTACATCAGATATTTTTAATATTCTGTAAATACGGTGTGAATGAACTCTTTGAATACTATTACCATTGTCCTTACTGACAGAACGTGATATTATTCAATAAAAAAATAATTAAAAAAATTCTGAAAATATTCAGAAATGGATTTTACTGCGTTTGGAACCTTTGCATACCTTTAGATTTGCACGACATACGCAAATATAAAATATATATGAAGTTATAAAACTCTATAAACAAATAAATGATGCATACAAAAATTGAAATAATATATTTGTTTTACAGAAATTAAAATTCAATTAACATTTAGAGGCGTTTTAAAATCAATCTCATTATTGGATAATATTAACTTAGAATATGAGTAAAGAAATGTGATGTTTGCTATTTAAAATAAATGCCTAGCAAAAACTGGTTCGTTTCTAGACAGCAAAGGATGAATGATATTTCGTTTAGCCATGAGGAATAAAAATGAATGAATAAAATACAAGAATGATGTAATAGGGAATGATATAATATTTACAACGTTGGTTTTATGTATGCCTTTATATTTATTTTTCCTGATGTATATTGTACCTATTTATTTTTCCTTATATACCTTTTAGACTTTCGTTATGAAGTAACAGTATTGTGAAGATTGAAATGAGAATGTTAAACTGTAGGTCATAATAGTCCTCTATAAAAGTGGTGGTAATATGGAACTCTGCGGTTATTATGGAACTCCTTAATTTCTTGGCGGTAAGTGATAATTAGATGATGATATTTGTCTCAATCTGGTATCTAATAAGTGCTGAATCATGAGGTATCTTGTTGTTGATGTGAGCATTGAACCTTCGGGGTCGCTAAACGAGTATATTATTATTATTTTATGTATGTATGTATATTTATATATGTATGTAATATATAAATTATAACAGTATATAAGACGTAAATAACAGCAAGGACTATGTAACTCTTAAGATAAGTTAGCTATTGTTTCTCTGTATCTATAGAAACCTGGTAGAAAGCATAATAAAGTCAGTTTATTTCCAGAAGTCTTATCATTACTCTGCCACAAAACTCCCCTTTTTTAAGTGCACGGTTCAGTATAATCGTAACTAGTGTCGAAACCCGGGAGATTTCTGAGATATAGTCACGTGACTTCAGCAGTTAGCAGTCTCAGAACTCTAAAATTAAATCGTAAATACAGTGAACAATTATGGGGAAATCGGAGCAGCTGGCGAAGCTAGAGTATCAGCTGGCTCAAGAAGCGGTAGAGCGGTCGAAGTTAAAGTCTCAGCTGACTAAGGCAGTAGAAGCGACGTAACTAGACTGCTAAGAATACAGAATTCCGCGTTCATTAATGAGGTAGTTAGCCAATTGGTACCTTTTGCCGGAGTAATAGGGGACCTCGAGCATTTCATCAAGGGAGGTGATCAGATTAAGAGCCCGATAGTATCCCGAGAAGAAACAGGTAAGCTAATAGATTCCGAGGAGCGACTTCTCGAAGCCTCCTTAATTTGTCGTATCTCGAGAAGAGTTTTAAACGCCACCCAAGGTGACCTGACACAATCATGGGGCACATTAAAGGTGCAATTGAAAAAATTATATAGCGGAGGAAGATGGGCCCCAGAAGAGGATGTATTTTACTTACTTGAGGAGTGGCCAACTCAAGGTCAATCATGGGGAGAATTCGCTGAAAAACTCCTCGTCTTATATAATAGTTAGATAGAAAAAATAGCAGAAACCCTAGACCACGCGGAAGCTGACCAGAGAATGGAATTTTTAAAGAAGTGATGAAAGTACAACTAAATCATTATGTGGAACGCCCAGGCTCACTTCCAACCGAGATTTCATAGTGTGCGCATGACGTCATAGACGCTAGGGAACGGAACAATACCCGCTTCGAGAAGTCGGAAACGGAGTGAATGGAAATGCTGTCATCATTGTGGAGAGAGGCTACCAACAATCGATGTTTTGAAGAACGCCCGAGTAAGACGGAAATCAGAGCGACGCTGCTATGAATGCAACCGAACCGGCCACATAGCAGCCCAGTGCAAGGTTGCACTGGGCTGCTATGTAGCCGGTCACGAAGTGCTATGTGAGGTCACGAGGTGCTACGAATGCGGCAGGCGAGGGCACGTAACAAGGGAATATTCGAAGCGCAACCCCCGAACAACAACAACCGCAACCGATGGAAGTGAACAATCAGGACTGGAGCAGCAGGTGGACCGGAAGAGGGGGCGGCAGGCGCTACACCGGTGAGGAGTTCTCGGAGGAAGAGAGTACTCTTTCTGAGCATAGCCCAGCTACATGGAGACACGAGGTGGAATCCCTGGGGGGAAAGATTTTCCGAAGCGGAAGGAGTGGCGGGACGGCCCCGCGCGGATTGAGGGCACGATAACTGGCGGTGCAACCAATTGAGCGAATGAATAGTAAACATTAGCGTGAGGACGGGATGGAGGAATAGGTTGCCCGTGGCGAGGTTAAGGGAATCAGGGATACAATTTTTAATCGACACGGGAAGCACGATTTATTTAATCAGTAAGAGCGGATCGGAGAATCTGGGTATATGGGTCGGGCGTAAGCAGTGTAAATACGTAGATGCCAAATCTTGGGAGAAATATTTTTAAATTTAAATGAATTAACGGAGCGCGACTCACATATCAAAATCCCCATCATTGAAAAATTAATGCCTGGATATGAATCAATTATATGATGTTATATTTTAATGCGAGCAGATCTAAAGATGAGGATTATCCACAAAACCAAGGTGTTGCATGAAACGGAAACGGAGGCACCAAACCACAACTGAGGGGATATCCTTCCTCGGGTCGCGGACAATGATTCCCTGTCGGTAGCAACGGTCTTCAGTATACTAGACCTCAAGAGCGGATATCATCAAGTTAGAATAATGGAGTTTTCATGGGAACGTGGGCACTTTGGATTCGTTAGGATACCCTTCGGGTTGAAGAGGGCCTCGTTAACTTTCCAACATCTCATGGACGAACTACAGAAGTGGGCTAGGCGAGGGCTTTTCTTAGGTGAACATGGACGATCTAATTGTTTTTAGTGAGACTGAAGATGAACACGTTAAACACTTGAGACAAGTCTTCGACAGACTGCACGAGTTCAGACTTAAATTATCCCGCGAGAGATCTAAATTCGGCTTACGTGAGATTGCGTTTCTGGGGCACGTAGTTTCGCGGAATGGGGTGCAACGGGACCAGGAGGATGTGAAAGCCATTGGAGAAGTCCCTTTGCCTAGGAATGCCCTCGGAGTCTGACGGTTTTTGGGTATGATAAATTATTATAGAAAATTCATAGCGAATATAGCGAGGCTGACTCTCCCGTTAACCGAAATATTGGAAAAAGGGAAACGGTTTCAACTCGGTCCCGACCAGTTATCAAGTATTACGAAATGCCGGGAGATTTTGACCACTCGACCGTTACTAGCTTTAAAGTTTTCGACAGAACGTTTAAAGTTACCAGGAACGCAAGCGATTTCGCTGTTGGGATTGTCCTATCCCATAATTTTGTGGAAGGCGAAAGACCCATAGCATACGCGGGTGAAAAGTTAAACGACGCCGAACGATGATATAGCGCGATCGAACGTGAACTTTTGGTGGTAGTGTGGGCCGTAGACTATTTTCGTTCTTACGTATACGGAAGAAGGTTCTAGTTGTTAACCGATCACAAACCTCTAATACTTACGCGAATGGGTGGAAAGCGGACCCAAAATAACGTTATACCAGGGCGAACCGGAGGAAAACGAGACTCCGACGGACAGACCCTAGGAGCTATCCGAAATCAATGAAATTATCAACGTCAAAAAGCTCCAGATCATTATAAAATCAAAGCAGGACTCTGGGACGGAAACTCAGGCGAGCGTACATGAGGGTTTATCAACTATATTAGTCCGGAACCCCGCATTTATATATATATATATATATATATATCCGAAATGTCCACTTTATTTTTTATTTTTTTTGAAATAATAATAATAAAGTAATAAATATTGCCAACATTGTCAGCTTGAACTCATTTATCATTTATTTATTTATTCGTATTGCGTGAATCCGAAATTTCCTATATTTTTTTTTCCTATCTAACAAATCAAGGCTAAACGACTGGCTATAGAATTCATATTTATGAATATATATGTGTGAAGCTATCGAATATGTATGTATACATGTCGAATATGTATTTATACATGATATATATACATACATATATATATATATATATATATATATATATATATATATATATATATATATATATATATATATATATATGAATTCTATAGTCAGTCGTTTAGCCTTGATTTGTTAGATAGGAAAAAAAAGTGGAAATTTCGCATTCACACAATATAGATAAAAGAGTTCAAGCTGACAATATTTAGTTATTAAATTCAATTTGTTAAAGCGGGGAAAAGCTTATTGAGAAACCGGCGAACTACCATTTTAATGAAGCCGAATGAAAAAACTATTAAGCTTATGGTGAAAAAAACAGTCCGATATTGATCATAATTTTATATTAAAAAATGATTGACCATATATCCACGCCCAATTTTGAGGAATATCTACAGAAGCAATATTTTTTTAAATACTTATTTTCAGAAAAATAAAATTAAACAAAAATAATTTAATACCCTTTCATTACAAAATACATATTTACTCAAATCCATAGTTTATTTGTAAAACATTTTGTCAATGGTTGCAACTAATATTTACATTAAACAAAACTAATTGCAATTGCTTGAATTGCATTTATGAATTAATATTACAAGAAAATATCGTTTATACGAAATATTTAAGATATCATTTCATAAATTTTGCTCTTCTAAAACTTTAGAGAACTTAAATCCTTGAGATTTTTAAAATTGGCTAAACTTTGACTTTATTCTTAATCCTGTTTAACTTGAGGCTTTTAATAAGAATCCCAATTAATGAGAATACTAATAAGCTTTCATTTATGTATATGTTATTTACGAGCGAGTGAGAGGACCCGTCCTTTGAATGATTTTAGACTTCTAAAATCTAAATTTTCACTGCATTGCGTCTTGCCACCGTTGGTGATGTTGATAATACGAAACTGAGGATTAGTAAGCTATATTAGTGAGTCCAATAATTTATAAATTCTCCGCTTGATGATTCTGGAGCTGTTGGAAGTTTTAGAAGGGCGTGGAGGGTGGCTTCTCCTTCTTCAGCGACGTTATTCGGACCTTGACATGATGTCTTGGAATCGCTGTAGATGACGCATCGTGCCATCAGTAAGAGGTGTTTACAGCGGAGGTACAGAAATGCTGACTGTATAATTCATTTATAGATGATCAGTTTTAACCTGAGGGATAGATCAGGCGACTTACGAAGGTGATACAGCCGATGTGATTTTCTCATTATCTTGCGGGTTTTCTGTAAAAGTGGATTTGAAAATGCCTATTCAGTATAAATTTCATACTAAGGAGTTGGAGAGGGTGAGGGTTGAGTTGGCTACTTGGAGAGTCTTTGGCAGTCTCAATCTCTTGCCCCGTTGGTAAGCGAATACTACGCAGTCCGTTTTTGCCGGCTTTACCTGGATATTGAGATTATCTTGGTGTTGTAAAACCTCATGGAATGCTCGAATTGTATAAGTTCGTGAGGTGAACGAATCCTTTTCTAGAGAAACTTGATCTCGGGATCTTTGGTACGATACCAACTGATCTTCAATGTCCGCCGGCTTTCTTTAAGGCACATGATGTCGAGTCGGGGTTTCCGTAGGATGGGAGGCTGAGGATAGTAGGTGAGAATGGTCTATTGTGCAAACTCGAGGATGGCTTTCGTAAGAAATGCTATGAAGCTGTCAACATCATCTTTGATGCGTAGAGTGGGGTTGCAGCTTATGACCAACCACTTCTTTAAACTTGTTCCAGTTCACCTCCTGGTATTTGCACTTCGGCTTGACTCTTCTTCCTTCACACAGCACGGGGCGATGTTCCGAGGTGAGGAAGTCCATGATGCGGTGTGGTTGTATTGGAGCAGTGGAATTAATTGAGGAATGGTGGAAGTCAAGCGATTACCAGCTTGGCGAAAGGTGTATAAAGATGGACATACAACTGTGAAAGCCGTAATGTTTTATTAAACATTAACCTAAGGTCAATTAAAGTGTCCACTGTGAACTAGCTTTCACGGGTATTAAAACGATGACGAACACCTACCTAACAATTTACGCAAGCTTTATATTTGAGTTAAATTTGATTTACATAAATAAATAATATCATAATTAAATCTGGTGGATATAATTTGATATTACTGTATATAAAACGAGGAATAAGTTCTTAGAGTTTTATTACAATACAAAATAAGCTTAAGTCTGATGGACCGTTCTGTCATCTTGGGCTAACTTTGCTTTGTTTATCTTCGGTGACTGAACTTTCTGAGTTAGTAGAGAAAGTTCCTTATTGACATAGCCGAAATTCCAGTTACTGTCGTTAGTAAGCACTATTAGGTGAATTTACCTTAATCTTATGAAAGAAAAAATGAAGGCCACTTATTCTGCTAGCAAATAGTTCCAATACTATTAGGATTCAATTGAAGAAAGAAAAAAATAAATTATGTAGCTACTATCTGATACGAATCTGAAAAAAATCTCATCCGACAGAAATTAGTTCATGTTGTATGCAGTTAAAGATATTAGATATAATTAATCTAAAACGGGATTATCTCTTTATAAATATCGCTTAGTTTACAGAACGATTGAATAATTTTATAGCTTATTTTGAAAATGTGGTTGATCTCTGATTTGAAAATGTTTGATGTGTTGATTGTTTTTGAATAACATTAAATAAATAAATCTCTAATCGGCCACCATTTTGTTATAACGGACAGATGGAAATGTTGAGTTCCGAGGGTGTTCAGTGACTTTGGTGCCGAATCTCAAGCTAATCGGTTCAATTTTCTTGAAGAAAAGCCGCGGACGGGAGACGGAGAATGGTGGACGAACGGTTTATTTTTTATTCGATATTTGGATTCTACGAGCCTTGAAACATAGAATCTCAAATTTTAGGGGGTCAAACTTTTTTTAGCTTGGTCGATTACTAAGGTCTATTATAGAAAATAATAAAACAAAAACATTTATATAGATTTTTGTATTTTACATTTTTTTTTTATGTCTTGGTATGCTGATTCCAAAACCCCTTACATTTACCCTCTATATTTATAAAATGCCGAGTTATGGGCTTATAAAATATCTAATCGGTCGCCATTTCGAAACAAACATGCGAAGGGAAAGGGCGAGTTCCGAGGATAAAGCTGGAGTGGCCTGTGACTTTGATGCCGAAAAGTTGGAAGGTTGAAAATATGTAAATGAACTGAGTTGGTGCTAAAGAAGTGCCTTTTGGGATCTCAAGTGTTTTTCTCCCACCCCCTGCAATTTTTCTTTTTTTATTTTTGTACTAAGGATCAGTCTTTTTATTTTTAAACTCTAATTTATTGAGATTAATATTAAAATGAATTTAAAAGTATATGGTGTGCCCACTCGACTTTTCTTACTGATTTGGGTGCAAAATCCAGTTCATAAATTGTCTGCTGTACCATATTTAATGTAGTTCCAACCAAGATTTTTTGTTTAAGTTTGATTTGCTGACAATTTAATTATGTATCTACAGAGTATTTGGGATATTCCGAGAGATGCAAAGTTTTCGAGTTACTCGAATCCAATGCGCTCCTTCTATGTTAGAACTGGACAGATTCAGTTTATTTTCTTGTTTTCATTCATTAATTCGCACCATTACTTGTGAGAGACGTGAAAATTGCGCATTTCAAAACAATAACAGTTAAACCTAAAATAGTGTGTGTTTTGAGCAGAAATCTTTACTTCTTTATGAGTGTGAGTGGTTTTCAAAATATTGATTTAAGCTTTTAAACATCGTAAACGAGTAATAAGATAATTATGTTTTATATAAACGAATTGAGATGAAAATGAGGGTTGCGTACTAACCATATTGCCCTCATGGATTTGGACGAGCCTACCGGAAGGATAATTAATTATCTGGAATATACTGCTTTATGGAAGTATTTAAAGATAATCGTATGCTCACCGAAAATCGAGAAAAACATTATATTACAGTACTATCTCTACAAAAATAACTACTCAATTATAGAGCAACAAGATCTATAAAAAAATAAACGATTTCCAAATTATTAAATTTATAAAATATAAAGTACACACTAAGCATATTATCCTTAACCTTTATAGTTTATTAAAATCATAATCTTGTGGAAAATATCAAAAAAATTCATGAAAAGTATTCACAGATAAGAATATGAAATTCTTTTAGTGCTTAAGAGATTTTAGTTATGGTCAAATTATGTAAGAATTTAGACGAAAATCTACGGAAATATAGCAATCAAAGGATATAGCGTAATCAATTAGAGAAGGACCTGAGGCGACGACTAGGCCATTTTCCTAAAGGGACCCTTGAGGCTATACTGTGGGATGAGGTTCACTTCATGGCATTCTTCTGTTCTCCTCTTCCGACCTAATTTCATTAGTCTGTTCTCCATTTCATTTGTATATTTATATATATATATATATATATATATATATATATATATATATATATATATATTGCAAAATTTATTTTTTTATAAAATTAAATGGTATAGTATTATATATGTTATATGTGTATGGTATTCTTGGAATTCTTATATATATATATATATATATATATATATATATATATATATATATATATATATATATATATATATATGATATGATATATCATACCAGCCATTAAATAAAGAAAAAAAAATTGTGATAAGGAGGATTCGCCTTTCTTGTATGGAGCACTTATTATGTACATATATTTTTTATTAAAAATAAAATTATATATATGTATTTTTTTTCTTTTCGTTTTTTTTTGTTATTCTTATTCTTATATGATATTTGAAAAAAATAACGTCCCAAAATTAAAAAAAAAACTAATGAATATTAAAAAAAAATATATAACTTTAAATCATTTATTAATTTTGACTATTGACCGATTAATATGGTTTATAAACAATTAATACATTTTATGAATTTATCTTTGAAATTATTTTACGAATTCTGTCTTTGGCAAGTATCCTCACTTTTGACCCTCAATTCGAGTCGCTATTAGACGTCCAAGGTCTTTCAGGTCTACTTAGCATAACATTCAAAAATTAAAAAATTTCTATATTTCAAAAAATGTTTAATTTTTTCTCGCATTGCAATATGATGTTTCTCCATTTTTTAATTATCATTGAACAAGGAAAGCAACCATAAAAAGTTTCATTAATAAAAACGAATAAAAGATTTTCAGTTATATAGGTTTAATAATAATTGTATGCACAATTTGGACACAATTTTTTTTCTTTCACTATCTCCTTTGTGCTGTTAGGCGTGGAGTGGCCTCAGTCCATCTCTTGTAAGTATCTCTGTCCAGACCCATTCATCGGAGTTGATCCATCGGACAACAGCGTTCCTTTTCGAGTCACTCTGTATATTCATTATAGGTTAGTCTAGGCGCCTTCCTACAGGGCGATTTCCTAATGGTCGTGCTTCCATCAGCCAGCGGGCCTTTCGCTCATCTCTCATCACTCATCACATGGCTATATCATTTTAGCTGGCGTTCCTCGAGAACATCAACAACTGACCTCACTCCCAATATGGCACGGGTGCTGTTATTTCTTATACAGTCCCGTCTGGTTTTTCCCGTGACTTTTCGTAGGTACCTCATTTCCGCTGCGGTAAGTTGTTTCGCATGTTTCTTAAGTACCGTCCAGCTTTCTGACCCATAGAGAAGAACATGCAAGAATATAGTCTTGAATAGGCATAGCTTTGCCTCATTACAAACTTCTTGCTTGCCTACCAATGAAAGAATACGCTATTCGCCTTTCTTATTCGGTTTAGTACCTCCCGATTTATTCGCCCATTATTACTGATGACAGCACCTAAATAATCAAAATCATCCATAACTTCGAGGTTCTGTCCAAGGCAGTTTATCGTAAGCTGTTGGTCTGTCCTTCCCATTTGCATAATTTTGCTCTTACTGGGATTTATGCTCAGTCCTTTCCTTTTTAATTCTTCAGACCATTCTTGAACAGCTACTTGTAGACATTCAGGCGTATCTGCGATCACAACTATGTCCTCTGTATATGTAAAACTTTGGACCAGTACGGGAATCGGATTCCAATATCCAACTGTTGCTCTAGGAATTCTCCTCTTGCATATTTTCCATACTTGGTCCATCACAATGTTAAAAAGGAGGGGACTCAGACTGTCATCCTGTTTCACTCCCTTGTAGAATCTAAACGGTGCAGTTCGTGAACCATTGAACCAGTTTTGATATACTGACTTGACAGCGTTTATTAAATTTGTAGGTATTTTCTTCTCTTCCAAAGCACTCCAGATTACCTGGTGTGGAAGTGAGACAAACGCAGCCTTCAAGTCAAGAAAAGCAAGGTATACGTTCCGTCCTCGATCCCACAACCTTCTCTGCCACCATTCTCAGGGAGAATAAGTGATCTTGCGTTAGTCGGCCAGGGCGAAAAGCAGTCTGTTCCTCCTCAATGTCCTTTTCGACATAATATCGCAGGCGTCGTTCCAGTACTCGAGTGTAAAGATTATATATCACCGAATACAGGCAAATTGGTCTTTAATTCGCACAAATGGTATGACTTCCTTTCTTATGAATGGGAATAATAATAATATTGCTCCCCCATTCTTCTGGTATCTTCTCATTTTTTTTTACATTTTTTGTTATGTTCTATAAAAGGAGGACTTCCACAACTGTCATACGCCATTTTAGATTTTATCTATTATTTTATAACTGCAAAATGAGTAGTTGATTGTATACAAATATGTTAAACACTTTGTTTTTAAAAAATATTACATAATTAGTTTGGTATGTCTTCGCTACCACACGAAGTAATAAATAAACTTGATTATAATACACAAATACAAAAATAAATATTCTAGAATTTTGAGACCAAGAACACTCTTAATGAACAACATAGGTCAGTCAAGCCAATACGAAAATTTACGCCGAAGGCACATCCTAGGCCTCTTAAGTCTGGTATGTGTTGGAAGATATGAAAGAATTAACCTTTCAATGATGTTATTGAAAATTATTGAAATAATAACATAACTTCACTAGGAATAGGTGGAATAAGTCAGCTCCGGAAGTTAAATAGACTGAGTGTCCGTGCAAAAAAATTGCCATTATCTGAATAAAACTTTTATAGCAATTTTTTGTATCCTTGTGGTATTGACATTATGAAAATAAGAGTCTGCCAGTCAGGTACTACCTGCACATATGACAGCCAAAAATACTCGAACTTTTAGAACTATTTTTGTTTTCTTCACCCAGAATTTCTAAACGGTGCATTCTATCGAAAAAGCTATGAGATGTTAAATTAAAGAACAAAAACTTTTGCCTCTATCGAGTACCACAACATAATAATTTGTTTAACCAGTGTGGTCGAAAACCACGGTCATTAACGATGATTTTGTAAACAAAAAAACCAGTGACAGAGTACTATATACGAGTCTGCAGCTTGGAAATGAGTACTCTAAGAGAAAAACTCATTTTACAAAAGTTGTAGAGCATCAAATTTTGCATCCACTGAGCTAAAAAAAAATTTAATTCGGTCAAGTATATCTCTCAAAATTGACAATCTCCCGATCTCCGGCAATTGCATTTTAGTATAGTTTTGTTTGCAAAAAAATGAATAATTTTAATTTTCAGGTATGTTGAACGTTCAGTTGACATCCGCATGATGGTACAGAAGGATCAATCTAATTAGGGATTGATAAATTATTTGCCACTTCTATAAACTAGTTTCAATGAATCCATTTTCAATACACGGGAAAAACTGGAAGATCGCTAAATCAGAGATTACAGGAACATATACGTGCATATAATAATAAGACAGATAATTCCAACTTTGCAATTCATTTAAATGAAAATAATCATAAATTCATCAAAGACTCACGAGTTCAATTAATACATCACGTTGAAAACAGCCTCAAATTAAATATATATGAGGCACTTGAAATAATAAAATCCTTCAAATCCAATCCAGATTTTTGCTTAAATGACCAAATAAATATCTCCAATAGTACAATCTTAAAGTTATTCCCATATATACTAGAAAAAACAATTACTCACCGGCGTTATTGGAAAAACCCTGACCCTTAAACCGTTTACCTAAATACATCCTACCTACCTTTCGTTCATTGTTAGTAAAATGTGAGAAGAAATCAGTATAAACTTTTCTGTTTGATATAATCAAATTAGAACATAAGTTTATAGAACATAAGTAAAAATAAAAGAAGTCATCTTAAAAACATTCATATCAATATACAATATTTACAATCTGGCCAGAGAACTCCAAACCAAGCTCTGCTCTCACAAGTCGGGCTCCAGGAGATCCCAGCGTTTCTCACCCAGTCGCGTCCCTGGTATTGAAGGTCTGAGTGAGGGCACTAGAGCCATAGACGCTCAGGACGTGAGTGGAGAAGCTGGCCATTGCCAGAACTCCAATAACACATTTACAAAAGGTCTCGAGGCCACTGCCGTTTCAGCTTTCGAGGAGGGTTGTAGGGATGGCTGATCCTGGAAAGGGATTGTGCTAAGGGATTAGGATGACAACTTTAAACAACTTTTTTTACTAAAATCTGTGCGGAGCTGTAAATTACCTGTTTCGGTTGGAGGGTTATAAACAAAATCTAATCAGCGCTTCCGGTCAAGGAAAAACACTTAAATACAAAATTGAACACCATTTGGCTAATGAGTATTTGCGCTAGAGTGTATTCATCCACACACACACACACTCACACACTCACACACACACACACACTCACACACACACACACACACACACACACACACACACACACATACACACACACACACACACACACACACACACACACACACACACACACACACACACACACACACACACACACACACACACACACACACACACACACATACAAACACACATCACTATTAAACATGAAACGTGTTTATCCACGAGTAAATCTCGATTTGTGATTTTTAGCACGCTTTCTCAGAAGGCTGGAGGTTAATAAAAAACATTTTCAGTTAAGTTTAACGAAAATCAAGTATATTCTTTATATAGATATAAAAGTCTAATAAACCAAATTTCAGATGTTTTGCATTATATTTTAATATAGTTTTTGATGCGAGTTTAATATGACCTACAAGCAAAGTAACACTTTCGGTAATCATATTGTGATCAAAAAGGGAGGTGGACAAATAGATGTTACCACAATCCCATATACAAAGATTCAACTTTATACGGATCACCGTTTTTGACTAATGCGAGATACGAACGGACGTACGTACCGACATCATGACGAATTTATGTCAGCTGTATTTATTCAATATTATTTGGCAGTCTCCAGGAAATCTGTGATCTAGTTAGCAGGACTTTTTTTTTCCTGTAAATTGTATTATCCATCAAATGAGAATATGGAATGTTCCGAGATATGTATAGTTTTTGAATTATTCGAGAAACTAAATAAATGTTAACTGGTTTCCATAAGAACATGCACAAAATACTTTTAGAAACATTGCTACTATGTTACAATTACTACTAAACATTGGGTAATTATGTTTACAATGTATCAATGTATGCTTGCTGGTCCGATTTGAATGATTTCATTTTTTTTTTTTTTTTTAAGGAATTTAATTATCTTTCAAATAATTAATTATATGCATGATTGAGTGAAAAAAATGCTTTTCGAGTTATGATAAAATAAATTTTCCTTTTCGTCATAATTATTTTCGTTTTTTCTCGGGGATGTACCAGTTATATGAATCGTTAAAGGGCTTTAGGGGGAAGAGTTTCATTGAAATCATAAGAGCCATTTTGGCACGATTTTCGGTCATTGCTCAGCCGCCCTTGAGCAAAGAGTGTCCGATTTGGTACTCAGGCACATTCCACCCTACTCAGGCCAATATTCGACCAAACAAACAAAAAAAAAATCCAACCAGATCAGTCAATCCGTTCAGACACATACAGGCCAATGGCCAAAAAGGGTTTTCCGGATTGAAGTTGCTCTGAAGATCCTCTGAAAAATGGGAATTGAAATATTGACTCTATTACAATATTTTTCTTCCCTAGATAGGGAAGTAAAAATATTTATATAATATTGAGCACTATTGTGTTTTAATACACTTGCTTATGTTTTCATAAGGATATAGTCAGGATATAGCTAGCATTATTTGCAGATTATTAAGACAAACTGTTCTTTACTATTCCATTAATTAGTGTCGACTAATAATTATTTAATCGTTTAAAGCAGTTTTCACATGGGCTGTCAATTTATAACCGTTGTGCAGAGACCTATCTAAATGTAATGCTGTTCAACTTATGTCAGGAAGTGTGTAAAAGTGATGCTAAAAACAAAGGCTGGAGTTGTTAAGGTAATTGGAGATGCTCCTTTCCTTGCAGCTCGAACGATCACAAAGTGGTACCGCGTGATGTAACGCCATCCCGAACTTGGCGTGGAACTTCACAGCTGTAATGTACAGATATAATGAAGATCAATTTGGCCAACTCTTCAACCGTGTGGTAACTTTTCAAAGGCGAGTTTTCTATCCGTCGGTACTTTTGCTTTTGATAAGCTAAGTTTTGTCTTTTGTAACACCGGAACTCCAGGTTGGGAAATGAGGGGATGATTGCAAGTTTTGGGACCCGTTGGTTGCTCGCGAATGCTTCCTGTTTTTGTTTGTTCCAACAAAGGAGATTAAAGGTGATAGAAATTCTTTGTATTATAGGCAGAAGCTGGCTTATATTTATTCCATATTATGGAATTGTACAAACTATGAACAAGATCAATAAAAATAATGGCGGATAGAAAAAGTAAAAATAAAAGCTCTTAATCACTCTTACGTACATATTTAAAATATTCACACTCAGTCTGTCGACTCCTTCAGATCCCAAGGGTTCATCCCAGCAGCGTCAATGGAATTAAAAGCCACTAGAGAATGGCCAATAATAAAAAAAAATTTTTTTTAAACTTTCATATTTTTATTAGGGATTGATAATTATTTGCCACTTCTATAATTGAGTTTTATTCAAAACTAGTTTCGAATGTTATACATTCATCTTCAGTTCTAAAAACACACAAAAAGTCAAAAATAAGCAATTCAAAATATAGTTTGGTATTATTATACATATTAAATTAGATGTAATATAAATCAGTATTGTAAAACATTTATGAATTATGAATTTAATTAAGACAAAAAATCAAATATATGTTGATGCTCACCAAGGTTTAAGTGTATCACATCAAATAGAATAGTTTGTACTGGTTTCTTCTCACACTGAACTAATATGCATATGATTTCTTGTCTTAATTAAATTCATAATTCATAAATGTTTTACAATGCTGATTTATATTACATCTAATTTAATATGTATAATAATTATAGGAGAGACGAATCTTAATAAAGTTAGGGATTGGTAAATTATTTGCCATTTTTTATAATTTTGTGTTTATTGAATACTAGTTTTGGAATGTTATTCATTTATCTTCAGTTCTAAAACCACACAAAAATTCAAAATTAAGTAATTCAAAATACAGTTTGGTATTATTATACATATTTAATTAAATGTTATAATACATTTAATTTAATATGTATAATAATACCAAATTGTATTTTGAATTGCTTATTTTTGAATGTTTGTTGTTTTGATTTATTATTTTCAATAATCGACCTTTGGAATCGACCAAGAAAAAAAAATTTGTAAACCCCCCTCAAAATTTGAGGTTTTACGTTTCAAGATACGTAGAATCCAAATATCGAATAAAAAAAAAATCCGTCCGTATGCCGTACGCCGTCCGCGGCTTTTCTCCGAGATTACTGGACCGATTTTCTTGAGATTTGGTACCAATGTCACAGGTCACCCGGATTGATCCCCGCAAATCGACATTACCATCCGTCTGTTTGTTTCAAAATGGCGGCCGATTAGAGATCTCATAAGCCTATAACTCGGCCATTTATAAAGTTAGAGAGGAAACATAAGATGTTTTGGAATCAGCATAAGCCATTAAAAAAAAAAAAAAGAAAATGAAAAACGAAAAATCTATAATAATTGCCGATTGAAGATCTTATATGCCCAAAACCCGGTCATTTATAAACATAGAGGAGAAATGTAAGGTGTTTTGGAATCAGTATAACAAGGCATTAAAATAAGAAAAAAAAACGAAAAATAAATAAATCCCTATCTGTAAATGCTTTTGGTTTATTATTTTCAATAATAGACGTTTGGAATCGTCCAAGGAAAAAAAACTGTAACCCCCTCTCAAATTTTGAGTTTTATGTGCCAAGATACGTAGAATGAAAATATCGAATAAAAAAAAAAATCCGTCCGTCCGCCGTCCGCGACTTTTCTACGAGACCACTGGACCGATTTTCTTGATATTCGATACTAATGTCACAGGTCACCCCGGGATGACCCTTTTTTGGTGCTTTTATTATATTTTAAAGAAAGCTAATGAAATTCCCTACTAAACGAAATAAAAATCCTTTGAATTGGATTATAATTAGCTGAGATATAGCGTAATGAACTTCGTAGACAGATTCTCCGGGCGGCTAGTCATTGTGGCCCTAGGTTTCCTGACATATCCATTGGCTTCTGACTTCCTCGTCAATTTTGGATTATTTCTTTACTTCCTTTAGCTTCCTCAGTCTTTCCTTTTTTTTTCCTACTGAAGTGCACATCAAATATTTCCTCTGTATCATTCTACATCACATTCTACTTGCATTGACACAGTTTTTACTTCCTTGTACGAAGTAAAGAAAGTATTTTAATCGCGAAAATTTTCGGTTTTCAGATTTCGACGGAAATATCCATTTTGGCCATCCCTGAATCCATTTTGACTAGTTTCGTCGGGGCGTCTGTACGTACGTTCGTACGTTCGTATTTCGCATAACTCAAACATAGTTAGCCGTAGAAAGTTGAATTTTTGTATTTAGGAATGTCCTAAAATATAGTTGTGAACCTCTCTTTTTGGCTACTGCTTGATCACCGGAAGTGGTACTTTACTTGAAGGTATTATTGATTTCCAACAATAATTATATTAAAATACTTTGCAAAACTTCTCAAATTTAGTATTTATAATTTATATATTGATCTAAATAACATACTAGATTTGGGTTTAAATTGGAAAACCGGAAGTGGTACTTTACTTGAAGGTCATATTAGACTTTCGTCAAAAAATATATTAAAATATAATGTAAAACATCTCAAATTTGGTAAATGGGACTTTTATATTGATGTGAATGTATTTACTATATTTTGGTTAAAATTGGTGAGCCGAAAACGATACTTTACTTGAAGGTCATAATAAGCTCACATCAAAAATTATATTTAAATTAAATACATAAATCGTATGCTTCGGCAATAAAGGTTACAAACGCAATTTGGTTTCCAATCCAATTAAACATTTTTATTACTTGTTTTAAGTGTTAAAATTTAGTGTAAAATACTGGTTTTTCTCCCTATGTGTGTGTTTGTGAGTGTGTGTGTGTGTGTGTGTTGACACATATTGACATAGATGATGTGGCGACGCCGAGTGTAGTTTTTGAGACACTGCGAACTTCGGAAACTAGTAACCAAATTGGGGATCACTTTTTGAGCCACCGATTTATAATTTTATAGGCGTACAAGGAAGTCACGTGTTGTCCACATCTTATTTCTTATTTATAAAACATCTTATTAATAAAACAAAATTATAGAAGTAGCAAAAAATTTATCAATCCCTAATTAGATTAATCCTTCTATACCATCATGCGGATGTCAACTTTCATATTTTAATTCGGGTCTGTCAAATACATGCTGACAAGTTTTGATGTTAACCTACTATGGTGCTTCTGTTATTACTCTTAATTTGATTATTAACTCTTGTCCGTCACGGCCGAAGAACCATCCTCACTTTTAAAGAGAGCCGACATCTCACGATATTTTAAAAGATTCTTGTTATGCCTCTAGAAATTTCTACCGCCTGTCAATAGATTTCATGTTCAATAGTCATAGTTCTTTTATTCAGTATATTAAAAGCCCGTCTGTCCGTTTGTAGTATACGGGTTTTTCTCTTTGCTTTGATAAAGTCCAGTGTATAATGAGTAACCAGGCAAGTAAACAGGGTTTTTTTTTGTACGGACGAGGACGTTTCATTTTGTGAAAGTTTCAACTGCTTCTTCTAGTTCACATTGATTTTAAATCAAAACTTACAAAATCGTTGGAATCTAAATTATCTCTAAATGCGTCCTAGTCTTTTTTGTGCCTCAGGAAGTTCGTCAAAGAGAAGCATCTGCAATGAGGAGTGATTAGAGCAAAGATCAGAGCTTGCATTTACGGCAAATGGTACACTCCTTTAAATTATTAAAGAAAACAAATAATTCAATTTTGTGTCAGAAAGTGGGCCAATTAGTCGGTAAATTTGGGTTTAGGGTGTCTAATGATAGTTCATGGAAGGCAGTCCAGAGATTTCTGCCTCTTGGGTTGTACAATCTTGAGTCCCAGACTTCATGGACAACGTTATAGTAACTACCTGTGATGAAGCATCTTCCGTGGCGTGGAAGAACTCAGAAACCATCGTCGTGTAATCACACCTAAGGGAGCAGTAAACTGTGACAGATGTTATAATGTACTACTGATCATTGAAGAAATAATATAATTGAAGAAAGGAAACGTGATGAATAACGAAACGTAACTTAAATTTATTTAGAAATGCAATGGTTACAAATTTTTTTTCAAAATCTTAAAAAATTTACTGGTTGACGGACTGATGCGTAAGTACGTAGATTTCTTAAATAAGTATGATAATGAAAAATTACATCACATGTTTTGTTGAACGTATTAATAATTGATTTTTTTTTATTTGGTAACTATTATTGCTTACTCATGAGTAAATAAAAAAATCTTTTTTTTTTAATATTTCTACCGAAAACAGTTCGTATTAATGTACAACTATTTACAGTATACTAGAAACGAATTATGGCGCTAAAACGGAACAGCGTGCTCTTCGTATGCTTTGGGAACGTTTGTCGCTCTCCGATGGCCGAGGCAATCTTCAGAAAAATGTTGGAAGAAAGGTCATTGACGGACAAGTGGAACGTGGACAGCGCTGGGGTTGGCACATGGTACATTGGCTCCGACCCGGACCCGCGAACTGTCGCGGTCCTTCGTAGCAGGAACTACACGATCGAACACAAGGCGAGGCAAGTGACAGAGACTGACTTCAACTACTTTGAATACATGCTCGCCACGGACGACGAAACGCTAGCCGATCTTGAAAGGATGGCTCCTGAGGGTGCTAAATCGAAGAAAGAACTTCTGGGGACGTACGACCCGTTAGGAGAGTTATGCATAGATGATCCGTATTTAACGAAAGGGGACAAAGCATTTTATAAAGTCATGGATCATTGCAAAAGATGCTGTGAAGGTTTCTTAAAGAGGATTGTTTATAGTAGTCGATCTTAGTATCAGCTTTTCAATATGAACAATTTTTTTTAAATCTAAAATTCATGGCGCCCATTTAAAATATATTACGAATAGATTTATTAATCGTTCGTTTTTTTATCACTAAAATTTAAAATTCACTGATCATAATTGAATTTTGTCCTTTGGCCTTATTACAGCTGATGATATTCATTTCCAATAATTTATGTTCATTATAATTGTAATTTATGTTACTTAAACTTCTCATATCACTTATAATTATCATTATTATTATTATGCACCATATTAAGAACCATCATGAGAATCTGTATGTAGTAAAACAGTAACATTTACTTTAAATCTACTTATACACAACGTAAAAAAACTGCTAATGAAGTGAGAGGATCAGAGTGAGGTCCTCAATCACTCAGTGGTTTGCCGATCTCGTATTGATAGAAGAACATAGAGAATCATTGAAAGACGATGTTCCGAATGGTATAAGACGCCCAAAGATGTCATAATTGGAGTATGTCACGCTTGGAAAGGACAGGAAAATCTACGAAACCTAGCTAGTATCAGAGAATTCCTGGCCTAATTTTCTCGTATGCTGAATGGCACCAAAGGGTGTTGCGGATGAAGAATTACACATAGTTATTGATCAGTTGGTATCTGCATGATGGTATAGAAAGATCAATCTAATTAGGGATTGATAAATTATTTGCCACTTCTATAATTTTGTTTTAATTGAAAACTAGTTTCGAATGTTATACACTCATCTTTAGTTCTAAAAACACACAAAAATTCAAAAATAAGCAATTCAAAATACAGTTTGGGGTTATTATACATATTAAATTAAATGTAATATAACATTTAATTTAATTTGTTTAATAATACCAAACTGTTTTTTTAGAATTGAAGATAAATTAATAACATTCCAAACTAATTTTCATTAAAAACAAAATTATAACAGTGGCAAATAATTTACCAATCCATAATATACTTCTTGAATTGGTTATGTGAAACTTTATTAAGATTCGTCTGTCTTAATAAAGATAAGTAAGATTAACTAAGATTCGTAATTAAAGATAAATTAAATATAAAAAATAAAATCAGTTAAATCTCTCTCTGTATAAATTTTGTTTTCGAGTACGATGGAAGAATCGTAAATTTTCAAGATCGAACTTTGTCTTTTTATATTCCTTTACCTATATATGGCATATATAGTAAGGAGAAATATTAAAATTGAAAATTTTCGAATTCGAGTTTTCAGTGAAAATACAGGCTTCATGTCTCTGAATCTAAATAACCAAGTCTCACAAAAATATCTATGTGTGTGTATACAAAAAGCCAAGCTCAAAAACAAAAATTCATACGAAACTTAAATTTCGTATATAAGGTAGGTCGAAAAATCGACTAACCGAAAGTGCTTTATATAATCTTTATATAATCGATATTCTAATTTTTTTTTACAATCTTCTCACAGCGACTCAACCGATTTTGATGAAACTTGCCTAAAGTCTTCTTTTTATAGCCCTTTAGCATTTTATGTATGTAGTACATCACCTAGGAAATGCAGGGAAAGAAATTATGGTGAAAAGAATATTTTAATTACGTACAAATCAAAAACTATGTAAACTATGGTAAACTATGTTTATAATCATCTGAAAGGTAATTAATCCTATAGTAAACAAAATTAAAGCCGTGAGCAGCAGAACTCCGTAACTGAAGTCGTATTTTCATTTAAATACAAAATATTAAAAAACGGAGGAGAGAAAAAAGTTGAGATCCACAAAAGATCGTTTCCTAACATACCGAAATTTACCCATACTTTTATTATATTGTTCTACCTCTCCGCTGACCAGTAGTACAGAAAACCCTCCATACCGAATTTCAGCTCATTTGACACAACGGGGAGCCGCTGGAGTTGAAATAGCCATATCTTTGCTAATACTGGTCCGATTTCGATGACTATTTTTTATATAGGTAATTTAATTTCCTTTTAAGGAAAACAGATGTTGTGCCCCCTAACTAAATTTGGAAGGATTTTAGAGTTGTACAAATATTTAAAAAAATCCAAGAACCCGGTGGGATGGGGGAACCAAGTTGAGACTCCCAACACACAGACTTCCTGAGAATCTCTAACACCAACTCAAATCAAATACAAATTTTCAACACTTTAAACTAATTGGGTGGAGTTGTAGAGGGCCGCAAAACTTTTAAAACACCGTAATTTCAGATAAATATGCCGAAATTTTGAATGGAATTTCTTTAATCGTATCGTTCTGTCTGGAAGAAAGTCCAACATATCCAATTTCAGCTCATTTGACCCAAAGGGGACCGCTGGAGGTGCTCAAATGCGGGGGGAATATATATATATATATATATATATATATATATATATATATATATATATATATATATATATATATAAAACTTCCATAATCGTGCTGTAGGGGTAATGAAACGGATAGAAAGCGCATTCCCGTCGCTCAAAGCCGGCCTTCGACCCAGTGCGGTAGTCTATTTTTTTCGGGAAAAATACGACTAAAAATATCAAAATCTGGCCAATATTAGCAAAGATACAGCGTATAAGGTTTACTTAACCCTGGTGGAAAGTTTAGCGCGTCCGAAAGGAGATAGATACGTCCGAATCTCCTCCCACCAATCCCCAACCTGTTCCAAACAATACGCTGCAATAATGTAAGGTAATGATATAAAGCTAGAAATTAATATAATAATTTCTACTTTTATATTATGTAATGGAAACAAATGTTTCTATGGAAACTAAATTAAACTTTTAAGATATATTTTCTGCTTGACACGCAAGAAATCAAAGCACCTAGGGACGTATTGCTTATCAACTAATTTTTAAGTGAATTAGCTCAGTTCTGCGGTCCGCATTGGTCTCATTTTTTCGTTCTTTTGTGTAGATCTGCCAATCTGGAGATCGAAATCGGTAGCTTTACTATGATTTTAGCCCAAATAAATCTTTAAAAAAAGTTTTAAGTTTTAAAGAAATGTTGTTTCCATTAAAAATACCTACAAAAATGGTTTAGTTACATTTTAGGCTAAAACTAACGATAACTGATCTGCAAAGCGTCAAATCTGTGACATTTCCGGTATTTCGTGTAAAAACCTGCTGTATGTGGGCTTTCGTAACTATACGAATATGCATTTTATCAAAAAAAGTTTCAAATACAAGTTGTTCAAGTTACGATTACCTATAAAAATGGTCCAGTCACATTTTATTAAACGGACAACTGAATTTTTTCCCACAAAAACTATCATTTGACTAGAACCTAAGAAATCTTTCTTGTTTTGATACATTTTTATTGAAATTGTTCTGGTAGCAGTTTTCCTCTTAAAATCTCTTGAGCGGGAGTAAAAGTACTTAACATCTTAACATTACCTTAACACCCAGGATTGGTAACTCGAGACTTACCTGATTGCTGTCCATCCTTTTAGCGATCTCCTTCGTCTACTGGCCTCTGTCATACAGTAAGGCATTTCTCCTTCAAGTCTCTTACTACAGACTGTTTTCAATTTCCAGATTCTTTCAGTCCTCTCTCTCTCTGTTTCAATTATTATAGACAGTCTTCAAGATCCACCAACCTTGTTAATCGAATTCAGTTATAACCTGAATATTTGGCCTACTTATTAACCTGATATCTAGTTCATTTAACCCAACCGCCTGGAGTCTCCATTGGTCATTCCCACATATGTTATTCCCATGGTCTTCACAGGATCTCTTTCAGCTCTGATTTCCCCAAGTCGGAAAATTCAATGTTCTATGTTGACAATATTTATTTATACAATAAATTTCATTAGCTATTTAATCATTAAATAGCTAATAGAATTTATTAATAAAGAAAAAAGAACTGAACAAAACTTCAGGCAATGACTGATTTTGTTCCTCAGACATAGTAAATTAGTTTATTTATAATCTGTATTATTTTTATGTAAATATTTTTTGATGTTCATATGTATTATGTAGGAACAAATAAAGATTATTATTATTACTTAATCATTACTTTCAATCAAAATATATTTCCTTTCCATATTCTTAATACATGACAATACTTTACCAAAACACTAGCAACTGATTCCTTCTTGAAAGTAATCAATAAGTACAACTAATTTGAACAAATAATTCATCAAAATAATAAATAAAATAAGGAAAACATAACAAGTGCTGGAAGGAACTATAACTTTCTATAGAATGACAGAAGGCTTGCGTTTTTGCTTGTGGGTGTGTTCGAAATTTGCCGTAATTGTCCCACACTTCGTTTCCTTCTGCCAACTCTTTCATTTTAATAAGTTAAATTAGTAAATCGTAAAGTTGGCTATAAGCAGGATTTTCTGGAAAAAACGAAACTTTCAACAAGTTTGATCCTCCGTAGAGCGGTTGTCGTTAGCCGAGAATGCAACTGGACCTTTTTTGTAGGTGTTCTTAAGCTGAACAATTTTTGTTTGAAACTTTTTTTGATAAAATGCACATTTCTAGAAAAAAGAGCACCTACTTCAGCAGATTTTTTCTTGAAATACCGAAGATTTCATAGGTCTGACGCTCCGTAGGTCCGTTGCCGTTAGTTTTTAATGTGTTAAGCCTGTCTGTTTGAAGGCATATAACGATTTTTTGAGTAAATGGCTCTACAGATTTTCAATTTTTATTGCTCAAATTACTCATTGAGATGCCGTAAATGTTTTAATACATTTTGAATTCTAACAGAAAAAATATTTTGTTGTTTTAATTTTCTTGATTTTTTTCTGATGTTTTATATCTTATTATATGTAACTTCATATGTGTCTTGTTTATATATGAGGCACTCGGACGTAAAACTTTCTAACTAACAAAATGATAACTTTTGGGAAATCGGACGTTAAGTTTTAAGGATAATATTTATTACATTCCTCGTTTAATAACTGTATGTAATTAGGTGACACAAGCATTGTGTTTATTGATAAATAATTTTGTTATTAGCTATTTATAATATATTTTTGTGGTTATAATAGCTAATAATAGAGGAGTACACGCAGGTACCATGCTTTTCATCCAAGCGCGAGTTCCTGTTGCCTTGTTATATGGTCTAAAAAATGCCCTCAATGAAAAAACTTAAAATAAGTCCCTCCGCTGCATTCTCTACACATTAAGGGAGATCCTATTCTAGCATTAGCCTCTAAGAAATCTATGCGATTTAACCTAATGTGTAAAGCATGAAAACTACAGTAGATACTATGTTTTATTTAAAAAACCTTAAGAAGTAAAGAAATCTTTTTTACCATTTTTAGAAATAACTTGGAACCAATTTGTTTGTAGTCATATGCAGAAACATCTTCCAGGATTTAGCCTTTGTCATCACAAAAATAGCTGTCACTAATATTTAAAACATTTGATTCCTCAATATTAAGAAACAAACAGCGTCTGTCGGTCATGTTGGTTAGTTGTAATGTTTTACAAAGTATTATAAGATCAACTGTCATTTACCATGACTTGGTACCAACATTTCTCTTTAAAAATTAAATTTACTTCAAGTTCTTTTAACAACCTTTAAAATCAGCCGTAATGAATCCGGTGATACCAAAACCTACAATTCACAAAAAATGTCAGATACCTTGTTTTACGACCGAGTGCATATTTATAATAAAATGTAAAAGTGTATATTTATATTAAAATACAAATTGTCAATACTTAAAGATAAAACTAAAAACGTTAATATGAGAAATAATTAAATTAAAAATAAAACTCCAACTACGGGAATAATCCCAGTAACCGCGGTAGGTCAGAGGGTAGGGCACTGTGGTACTAATCTATAGTTCTCGGATTCGAGACCGGATTTAGCAGATGATTATTTATTCTGTTTTCGGCCGCTGAGTGGCCCTGTGGAATCGTGGGTACCCTTGATTGGAGAAAAAACATGGCGGTTGAGCGTGATCTTGGCCAAATCACCTCACGTGTAAACTACAGAAAGTAAATTGGTGAATTTTCGGAAGATTCTTGACTTGAGTAGGAAAGGCGCTCGACTACTTAGTAGTACAGCGGAGTAGATATGGAAGTACATTCCATCCCTCAGGATGGATAAGGTTATAAGATAGGATTATTCCCGTAGGAAAGAATTTATTTTATGTTTTAAATATTTAGTTATCAATAAATCTAAATTCGTACCATTAATTATATTTATGTAAGAGTATATACAATTAAATTTAATTGTTTTCATATTCCCTTTTTACTTTGAACATAGAACCATGTACATCACTCTGTCCCAAAACCACGGTCAAGTCTCAGCTCCTTTCCGACAATTTTACAATTGTTTATTAAAAACACAATTATGTAAATTAAATAAAGATTTCAAAACATTACACTTTTATATTAAGTTAATAGTAATATGAAGACAAACACGATTTATTTATTAAAACATATGATTAATATCTCATATTGTTTGGATGGGGAGGTTATATTGATTTAAAAATTATTTTTTTAGTAAATAAGTTTTTTAAATTACTTTAAATTTTTTTTGGCTGGTTTATATATAAATAACATCGACGTTTCTGGAACTGGTATAAAAGTTGCACAATGCCTAAATTATTGAATAAAATATCTTATCTATGGAGCTGTTTCCGCCACCTTGCTACTACTCTAATATACGACCACAGCATACTTTTCATCAGTCGGCGAAATACGATACGCGCTCCGATCGCCAAGGTGGTATTTAGGAAGCTTCTGAAAGACAAGTCGCTGGCACAGATGTGGCAAGTTGACAGCGCGGCCATCGATGTCTGGAATCTTGGACACGAAATCGATCATCGAGCAATGGAAGTGTTACGAGCACACAACTACGAACTAGATGATCACAAGTCGAGGCAAATCAAAACGAATGATTTCTTCCGTTATGAGTATATGTTGGTCATGGACGAAGGGGAACTTTTTGACTTGTCAAAGCTGGCACCACCCAAATCAAAGGCTATTAGGAAGCTGCTGGGAACTTATGATCCTTCCGGAGACATATATATTGACGATGCTTATTTCACAAAAGGTATGAAACCAATGATCCTCACCCTGGAACATTGTAAGCGAAGCTGTGAAAATTTTTTGCAACATCATCTATCAGAACGTAGGGAATAATGATGTAGCTATATTTGTCACTGGTACATTTCAGTCCATTGAAAAGCCGTTGAAGTACAAGTAGATACTAATCTAAACGACGTAAACTACTTTCTATAAGAAAATAAAGGCATTGGAGTTGCATGATAAAAAGAATTCGTTTGATGAGAATGATGCAACAAAGCCTTAGATAATTCAGCAAAAGTTTAAATAATAGTATTTTTGAAAAACTGATTTCCTTCATCTTACCAAATATCCGCATGCAGTTCTCTTCATCCTGGGTACAATGCATTCTTGAAAGTACTTTTTTCTTTTGTTACTCAAGCTTATGTAGTAATGGTTTTTTTTCGGCCGCTTGGCTCTCTTTTATGTACTATATACGCAACATCTGTGTGCGTAGCAGATAAAAAGATGACCTGATAGGCCGAGAGCCAGTGCAAAAAAATTGATTACCTAACATACCATACTTGGACACATAGATATTTTTGAAATATAACTATTTACAAATAATTTGCAGCGTCTCAGTCTCAGTCTATTAATTAATTTAATCCGTTTATTACATTTTGATCTGTTAAATCAATATTAAAATTAAGTATTTTTAGCATAAGAACCTCTTTTGTAGAACCTATTTTATTGATGGTTCTTTTATCCTATCCATAGCTATTGTTAGCATAGTGTACTGGTCATGGTGGGGGAACTAGTCCAGTAAGTGGACCTTGTGGTCCTTTTTTCCAACTCCCTGACGGCTACATTTAGGTCGCCGCCACGTACTGACCAGAATGGGTGTGTCAAGATTCATTTCTCGGGACCACCACGAGATAAATATTAATTGACCCAGGTGGAAATCGAACCCACTGCATGCTGAACCGGGCTCCCTGGGACCCTTGCTCCAACATGCTCGACCATTACGTCCTCTGGCATAGCGTATCTTCTACAATTAACCGCAGATCAAGACCATCAAAAGGCATCCTTCAGTCTGCACAAACAAGATCTTGTTCGTGGATCTCTTCTTCCTTAACACTGGACAATCAGTCTGGCCCTGGTTTCTTCAAATGGCAATACTTTATTTTAATTTCAATTGTTCGACTATGGATATAAACTTATCAGCTTCTTTTCCATAGCTCATTTCCCTATTAGCCACTGCGCTTAGCAGCGGTTTGCAGCATGGTGTCATCATAATTTTGATACCTGCGTCCTCCTAACATGGTTCATATGCGTTTTGGCATCTAAATGATTCGTATAATGATGAAATTTCAAGCTGACAAAGCTGTTCCATTCTCAAGACGCTCTCTAGAATGGGATGTCCACTCATGAAGTAGTGCAAGTTAAATTTATTTCATTTTTTTAGATCGTTTTTATCATGCACTCATTAACAGCACGCTTGATTTGTTTGAATAGAATGAGAAAATATGTATTTTGTTGCTAACCCAAGCATATATATTTTCTTGCAATACTTCAGAGATTAAAGTTTGTTCTTCACTGTGCTCGTTCAAAAACTGTTCACTTTTGTGATTATATAAATGTCTCAGAATTAAATGGTATTTTTGATTGAGCGAACCTGGTATCTCTTTAACAATAGTATCCAAAGAGATAACAGTGGTAACCCCGATTTAGTAATTAACTTATAAAATAAACTTTTTGTGACGGCACGTAATTTTAATTATTCATAGAGAATCATCATTATTTTTATTATTGTTTGCTTTTAATATTTATATTATTATATTTGGAATTATACATATCTTAATCTTGTTATTTTCCCTTACCTATATACGAAGTGAAAATTTTCGAATTCGAGTTTTCGACGGAAATACACGTTTTATACACGGTCCCCTGAGTCCAAATGACCAAGTCTCGCAAAATGGTCTGTGTGTCTTTGTGTGCGGGTGTGTGTATGTGAACAGTCTAGCTCAAAAACGAAAAGTCGTACGATACTTAAATTACGTATTTAAGGTAGGCATATGGCTGCGATGTTACAGCAACTTTTTCGTCAAAATCGACTAACCGGAAGTGCCACTTTATATAATCGATTTTTCACTTTTTTACAATTTTCTCGAAAACGGCTCTAACGATTTTGATGCTTGCCTAAATTATTCTTCATAAAGGCCTTTAAATTTTCATTTATATAGTAAATCACCGAGGAATTGCAGGGAAAAAAGTTATGATGAAAAGAATATTTTATTTGCGCATAGCTTAAAAAGTATGCATTTTACGGTAAATTTTGTGTAGAATTTTATAAAAGGTAATTAAATTATCTAAAAAACAATAAAAGAATCAGCAAAATCGGACCAGTATTGGCAAAGACACAGTGTATTTTATGAGGAGCACAAGACCCTAAATGGATAACCAAGCGCATCCGAAAGGAGACGGTTGCGACCGAATCTCCTCCTACCAATCCGCCAATCTATTATAAACAATACGCTCTGTAATAAAGTAATTTAAGAATACAAAAGCGGAAATTAACTTGATAATTTCTACTTTCACATACCTATTTAATGGAAAAATGTTTCCATTGAAACTAAACCAGAAACTTTTTAAATATATTTGCAACAAGACAAAGTTAAAATATATAGGTAGTGTACCGAATTGTTGTACTAAAATTGTTTAAAAAACTATTTTATTGTACTTAAGTGGGAGAAGAAGTGAATGCTGCTGAGTTTATTTCAAGTATTGTTTATGTGAACTCTTTAAAATTATATTAAAAAGATAATTATTATAGGACGGTAAGGGAAAGTTGTGTGATTTTTTTACCTTATTTTAAGCTGCACAAAATGACCAATGGCTAGATAGAATCTCTGACGAGGATAAATATGCTATTAACGAATCCATTTCAATTGAAAACCAGATCCTACCATCTTGGAAATCTGAACCTAAATTATGGTTTATTAGTGTTTAAGTCATTATTTTACGGGCTAGAATTACTAATAGTCAATCAAAATTTGAAATTATTAGCTTTCTTTTAAACTTTGATGTTATTAAGCATTTAGCAGATAGAATTAAAAAAAAAATTAGCTGAATGTCATAACAAAACAAAACATAAATTAGAGATTAACGGATGTATATACAAAACAGAAAAACAAGAAAATTCAACAATAATTAGAAGCAAAACAATTAGGGGACGGTAAACTCTCCCAGTTCTTATGTTCTGTGATAAGTAATGCTGGGGAATAATTTCCCAATGATGTCATCAAAACAATTTCGGTGCGGTCTTTATCTGCTGACGCCTATTACCAAGAGCCCATGCAAAGAAAATGTCGGTACCATTTTTTTTAATCGTTATAGTTTTGACATTAAAATAATGAAAGCCTGTCAGACGGACCATGCAACCTGAAAAATTGCGGATTAAAAAACCGACAATTTTGGGACTATTCTTGTGTTTTTTTCTATTAATCCTAAACGCTATAAAATATTAAAATAAGCAACATCAAATTTTGCGTCTAATAAGTACCACAATATAATAATTTGGTTAACTAGTGCGATCGAAAACCACGGTCATAAACGACGATTTTGTAAAAAACAGAGACAGAATACAATAAACGAGCCTGAATGTTGGAAATGAGTTCTATAAGAGAAAATTCACAAAATAAAAGCTGTACAGAATCAAATTATGCGTCCATTATTAAAAAAAAAACTTTAAAATTCGGTCCGGAACACTTCTCGAAATCAGCGATTTTCCGATCTCCGGCAATGGGCATTTAAGCCCAGTTTGGTTTATATTTTAGTTTGCGAAAAATGAAGTAATTTTATGAAGGAGAATCTTGGTTGGGGGTGCGGTCAATTAATTAACACACAACAAGAAAATGTTTATATATTATTTATGCCGACGTTTTGGCCTAAGTTGTAGGCCATCATCAGGGCTAAGAAAAAACAAGATAACACTAGATATAACTAACAACAGTGGCAGTACCAATCATAATAAGAAAGTTAACAAATAGTAAGATGATAAAGCATAAAGAAAAACATATTGATCATAAATATGTTAATATTAATGTGAAAAATAAGGAATTTAGAAGAAGATGTTAATAAAATATAAAGGAAAAATGCGAACCATAATGTGAAACATAATAATAAATGATAAGAAATAAAGAAAATATGTTAATGGATAATGACAAAAAAGTTATTAAAAATTATTGTGAAAATATAGATGTATAAAATATAGAAAGAAAGATAAATAAAATAAATGAAAAGAAAGATATAGTAAAATTCATGAAAAAAAGTAATTATAATAACTCTAGAAAGAAGATTTTGGAGTAGGAAAAGTATCTCAAGATAATATGATAATGATGATAATAAGTAAATGATTCCTATGTAAAATATAATGAAATACATGGAAAAATGCATGTAAAAAATAACAAAGTAAAAACAAAGTATTAAGATATAAAAGTTATGTAAGCTTAAAGATAGAGTAAATTAATCATAAGTAATAATCGTATGTGGGGAAGAAAAATAAAATAATAGAGATAGGCAAACAGTTAACAGAACGGAACGAATTAACAAGATGGGGAAGAAGAAGAAAAATAATAAATAACAAGGAAGAGCATAACTGAGTTGCGTGTAGAATAACCAGAACAAAACAGTGTAAAAGAAAGTCGCAGGTTGGGGTTAAAAGAACGTAAGGACTTTTTAATATTGTTAGAAAGGGGAGATATAAGGTAGAGACCTATATAGGGGGATGGGAATGGGTTGTGAAGGAGTAGGAGGGGGGAGGAAATAGTGGGGGGCGGTTTGTATAGTTATTAATAAGTTTGTTAATGGTCTTAGGAGGGGAGTTATTGGAAAAGGGGATTTGTTTGATACGGTTAATGTTAGTTTCATGAAGATGGAAATCAGATAGGGAGAGACATAGGTTTATAAGGTTTGTGGCAACGTTAATTTTTTGGTGGTAAGATTGTTGGGAATAGTAATTTAAAAGTCTGCCAGAGTAAGTCGGTTTGGTTTACCACTCTGTGTATATAGTGTTTTGGGGATTTCTTATGATGAGGAAGTCAAGGAAAGGAAGGGAATTATGCATTTCACGTTCAACGGTAAAATGAAGGCGGGGTTGGTATTAGTCGAAGGCTGATAGGATATCATGAATTTTGTCAGGATTAAGGTTAAGGAGAAGGTCATCAACATATTTTTTTATAAAGACAATGCCATTTAGGAATAGTGGTGTTAGGGAATTGAGTAGATCATTGAGGACAATGTTGGCAATGTTAACAATGCTTGCTACGAGAACAATTAATATCCTTGACCATCTCTGACCATTATATACTTGCTTCTTTTGGCGTTGAAAATTTGTTCACCAACATTCCTATAGATATAGCTCTAGTAGAAGTCAACTGGCCATCCATGGAACCTCTTACCTCCCTTAACCGTTCCATCTTGATCATACCTTGAATCCTTACAGCGTTGTTGCAAATCCGGTTACCTTTTCTTATGGATAGTTCTTCACACAAATTTCATAACTTGCTATGGGAAACTATTCCTCTTTTTTGAGCGTTTTTCGTCATCTTAAAATACCGCAAACTAGAAACTTTTTTTCAGCTTTACCGAAATTACTGGCGTCAGTGTATTGGCGAAAAGGCCCACTTGCTGGACTAGTATCCCCATCAATACCACTACTAATAAATACCCTTTGCTAAAAATTTTTTATGGACAAGATGTACGCACCATCCATAAAATAAGTTTTACAAAAGAGACCCTTATGCAAAAAATACATAATTTTAATATTGATTCAATAGATTAAAGTGTTACGGAATTAAAACGGATTATATTGACTAATGGACTGAGACAGAGACGCTGCAAATTAATACAGAACGGTTAATTATTTCTAAATAGTTACATTTCATAAATATCTAATGTGTTCAACTATCTTATTTTAGGTAAATTAAATTACCACCTTTTCGGAGTCTGGCTTTGACCCTGTACAGTACTAGATCAGCTCTGTGTCTATCTTGTGTTCGTAAAGTCATACTGAACCAATAAAAGAGATTTTTTATATGCTTGTGTAGTTCGTATTCAAGAGTAGTTATTCAAATTGTTATCGAAATACGTCAAGAATTGAAGGAGATATGAAGAAGTATTGGATAGTATTTCGTAGTACGTTGCCAATCCTTATCTCTTAGTATCGGCAAGCTATATCTCGTCAGCCTACTTCCCTAGATACTTCACGGTCAGTATAAATACCAATCAGCTGTATTTGTTATTATCATCAATATAAATTACTCCCATCATCTGCTAAACTATTTTAATTTCTACTTGTTTTACAATGACGGTCACTAACGAAGATTTGATGGAGGTTATCAACCGTAATAACGCAGAAGCGAAAAGCTCGTTAAACAAAATTAGTGTAATTCTGAACTCTTTAACGACTGAAATTTCTGATCTCAAGAAGAAGCATTTAGAACAGGATAAAATAAAGGTTTATTATAAAATGAAATAAAGTTCTTAAACAGAGAAAGAAGAAAAAACAACTTTTTAATTTTTAATCTGCCTTATACGGAAAACGAGGAAATTTCTACAAATGTAATTGATGTGTGCCAGGAAATTAATGTGGAAGTACCAAGATACGTCATAAATAATTGTTTTAGTATTGGTAAAGGTCGGGAACCAAGACCAATCTTGGTATCCCTTAATAATTATAGCGTTAAACAGGAAATAATGAAAAGAAGAGACAAATTATCCAGATATAATTACAGAGTAAGCCATGGCAGATCACCGGAAGATAGGAAGGAAGGCAGAAAAATGTTCACTTGTATTAATAAATTAAAAGTTTTGGATAAAAATGCGTCTTATAGAAGAGGGTTCTTCAAAATTAGAGGCAATCTATATCGCCTGATGGAGGGGAAAATATATTCTGGAAAATTCACCTACAATTGATCAAGAAGACGGAAAGATCAATCAGTCGCAGGAAAGAAGCAAAACGGGTGAAAAGTTACTTTTAATCTTTAACTCTTTAGTTCGAGCTCCGGCCTAGATCTAGTTTACTCACCGATCATCCTTCTGAAAGAGACTTCTGATTTAATAACCATCAACATTCACAAAGGCTCCTGGACCGTCAAAATAATTTTAGAAATCTTAACTTTTCATTTAACCAAATTAACATCACATATATGATAATATTTAATAATATCAAAGGTTACCAACATTTATTTAACATCAGTTCACTTTCAGGTACTAATATATTGGCAATATGTATAGTAGAAACCTGGTTACCGAACGATAATTTTATCATACCACCTTGGCTAAGGAATTTCACTCCGTTTACTAGTAACGCTGTTAAAACTAAACAACGAGGAAGGACAAGCGGAGGCATCGTTACTTTCATAAACAATGCAATAATAAAAAAATAACGGGAATGTTACAGTTTTTAAAACTAACCAATACATGATCATAGTTTCTTTTCAATTTATTAATAAAACTGTATTGTTGGGAAACGTTTACTTACCCGACGACTGTGATTTCGAAGAATGCCTTGAGAAAATTAGTAGGATAGTATGTAATTTCGTATGGGGACTATAACGGGCACATTGGAGGTTTAAATAATTTAGAATCTGATTTCTTCCAGAACACAAATTTTTACGGAAGCAGATTGGTAAATCATGGAAAAATAAATGGGAGGGGAAGGCTGTTAGGCGATACAATGGAATCTATAGGACTATTAGTATGTAATGGAAGATGTCCATCATATAGGCCCGAAAAATATACGTACATTTCGAAAAACGGTAACAGCACTATCGATCTTATTTGGACTAAAGAAAATTCTCTGCAAGTTGTTGAGGCACTTGGAGGTTTCTGTTTTTTCTGATTGTTCAGATCACTTAGCGTGCATTATCTCAATTAGCGTCCCACATCAGCATGTTATAAAAATGTGGAAGCCACTTGAATATATAAGATGTGACTCGGGCAGAGTTAGGGACCTCCAAAACTGTCTTCACAACTCCAGCGGAATATATTTCTATTCCAAAAATAGTGATGACTTGTTAATTTCGTCGAGTCCAGGTATGAATCTTTGACAAACTGTGGGCTAATGGTACGTAAAAATAAATCACATCCCCAAAATCGCGTTTTTAAAAATAAATGATATGATAATGCAAAGAACTTCAAAGAATTCTACGGCAATTACAGGATAATGGTCAAAAATATAATTGTCAAATATAACTACTGAAAACTTATCGAAAATAATAAATCCAGTTACTGCAATATGATCGCAAATAAACCGCAAAATGTAAAAAGCAGTAGTGAATTCCGGAAGGTAATAAAGTCTCTTAAACCTGTAAACATGCAAACTAATGAAATAGATATTGATAAAAGGGTAGAACATTATACAAACTTATATGGGCCAAAAGTGATAAAGGAAACTCTTTTCTTTTCGGTAACCCACTCTTATTTGGACCCGCCGTTTTCGTTAGAGGAACCCCAACAAGTAATAAAATCCAGTAAAAACAAGAAATCCCCGAGTCACGACAACATCATATATGAGATCTTCAAAAATGTAACTCCTGAATGGGAACATTATATATTAAGCCTATTCAATCATATTATGGAGACTGAAAAGCTACCAGCCACCCGATAAAGATCTAACTTAATTTGAATGGATAAAAAAGATGACAAAACAGATGTAGACAATTACCGTAAGATCTCATTGATAAATAACATAGCAAAGTTATTTACAGGCATCCTAGCTTACGGGATCCAAGTTTGGATTGAAAGTGAAAACTTAATTCCAGAAGAACAAGCGGGATTTCGAAAGGGGAGAGGCTGTGTTGAACAAATGTTCTCACTGATGTCGCTTATCAGTATTAATCTCCAAGTTGAGAGTAGCTATGTTTTTGCAACATTTTTAGATTTCAGGAAAGCGTTCGACTCCATTAACCACGAGCTGCTTTGGAAAAAGTTGTTTCATTTTGGTATCAGTAGTAAGATAGTGAGATTGCTTAAAGCATTGAACGATTCAGCAACCATGCAAATAAAAATTAGGAATGAGGTGTCAGACGAAATTAAAATCAGTTAAGGACTATTGCAAGGAGAAACTCTAAGCCCGATTCTTTTTATTATATTCGTCTCAGACATTATATCTTACTTTGAAAACAACGGTGCATCTGGTCTAAACATAGATAGTAAAAAAAAGTTATAATGCTACTATTGACAGACGACATTGTAATGTTAAGCAACTCGTGGCATAGCACCCAAAAAAAAACTACAGATCCTTGAATAGTATTGCGCCCAAAATTCACTGGTCTGAAACCCCCAAAAATCAAAAGTTCTTGTATGCCATAAGTCACCACGAACGAAAAAATAAAAGTCACTGTTATGGCAAAATAAACCCCTGGAATTTGCAAAGTGTTACAACTACCTAGGAGAGGCATTTTCTACATCGACAAAATTTTCCAAGGTTGCTGAACACTTTATTCAGAGTTCAAATGTTGCGGGAGCAAAATTACGTGAGATTTTAATAAGAGGAAAGAGCGATACTTGGGAAACCTCGACTCTTCTTCATGCGGCAGAAATTTGGGGCTTGAGATATTTTGAATCAATCGAAGTAACACAAGTGAAATTTCTCAAGCAATTATATTTTTGGCCCAGATCAACTTCTAATGATATAGTTCGATTGGAAACCGGCCGGTCGCCGGTTCTAATGGCAGTTTTGAAGAAAATGATAAATTTTTGCATAAAAATATCTTCATTGCCAGACCATCGACTTCCTAAAAAGTGTTTGTGGAAACTCGTGGCACAGGATACTAGGCAGCCTAATCTTTAATTTAATTAGATATCACAAGCTAACAATTTAGCCGCTTCTAATTTTGTTCAAGAGTACTTTAACGACTTCTCTTATACAAAAATATTAATTAGGAACAAAAAACTATTTTGATATCCGCATCTAATAACTTATAATATAAAGACATTTAACGTGCTTTTAATTTCAGCTATAGTCAAATCTATTGGCGAATCTGTTGCTATAATTACCTTGAACCTCAAAACTACTTCAAATTTATAGCCTCCGCTAATTTACGAATTAACCCATAAATCTAAAATAATTATTTATTAATACAATTGTATAATATAAATATTATGAATTTTCGTACCCTTTTAAATAGCAACAAATACATTGCATCATTGCGACTTAAAGAAATATATATTTGAGAAGTCTGAATAATATTATTTTATTTTATATAAATGTTTCTAATTATAAAATTTCTAATGTTTGTAAGTTTATTTAGTTAGTTAAACTATAGTTAAATTTAGTTTAACTAAGTTTATGCTGGTCAGTACAATTTATTTTATATTCAGGTATCTCTCATATTTTCTTCTTATATTGTGCTCATTGGTTTTCTTTTTTTATGTACATTTTATATAAAAAATAACTCTAACTAACCTTGATTGGGCCAGATTCCATGGCTACGCTGTGTTATAAGCCAGTAAAATAAAATGAAAATAAAAAAATACCACCTGTTCTGATATAAATGTTAAATTTTCCTTTACTATTTGAAATATGGGAATTATAAAATAATTCTTTTTTTTATTTTTTTATTTCAATATTTCTGTGTTCTTTTCTTTAGAATTAAGTGTTTTCACAATTTAAATCTTTTTACTTGTTTTTTATAATTTATATAACTTTGAGTTAGTGAACCATAAACACTTCCGTGAAATATCTTCAACTTTTTAACAGTCAATTTGCTTCAGGAGGGCTTGCAGTCCTCCGGGTATATAATTAACACTTTATAGACACGGAAGAATTGTGCCAGTGTTTGGACACTGGAACAATTCTTCTGTGTAATTGGTGTATTGTAATGCCTTTAGGAAAGTTTCTGGGTCTATTACCATATATGAATAAGGCGTTATCTCGCTGAAGTGTCGTAATGAGGGAGGTTTAAGAGGAATGGGTTATCAGCCTATTACTCCCAATTAAGGTGGAAGAGATGCCTCTACAAAGCAACTGGGCTGGTTCTCCAGTCCGGAGCGGCTACCTAGGGAAGGTGGACCTTAGGGTGTGTACTGTATGTGATCTGTAATAAAGGGTGTTGTTGTGAACATTGTTTATATACTGAGTGTAGTGATAGTAGTAGTCAGTGTAGTGATTCTCCTAACCACAAGAATGACGATGGCTCGAAGAATACTACAACAGGAAAGCTACAATGTGGACCAAACCCCATTTAGTCTCCTGGAGCAGAGATATATTTTCGATTAAATAATGGATAATTTAAGTAGATGCCACATAGTTTAGCCAATATTAACGTAAATAGGTTTTCTTTTCGAACAAAGCATCATCGTGCACGGGATCTTTGAGGCCTATACCTGAGAAGATCGCCTTGAGAGAGTCAAGATAAGCCCACAAAAAGCACCATGAAAATAAGGCAGGGGCTATTCTGGCAAGGCACAATATAATCTGCCGCCTAGGACAAGGGAAAATAGGAAAAGTTTTCAAAGAACTCGATGCCGCGGGAATGGACACACTTTCCAAGCAAAATTCTTAAAAGGTCTACCAATAGGAAAGTCCAAAAGGAGAGGGGGGCCAGATATTCAAAAAATATACTTTTCAAGAACGATAAGGGGAAAGAGAGAGAACGGTGAGGACATACGGAAGTAGAGGGAGTTAGAGCTGGAAGGTGAATCAGTGAGGTTCTAAGAGTAGAAGCAGATGGTCCTGCTGAGCAGTCCATCCGATACGTAGTCAATAAGTCTGGAAGGTAGAGCAGAAGACCGCGGCTAGGAGACAACCAGACCATCAAGCGGCAAAGCGGCCAGTACCCGAGACGACAAAGGCAACAATAAGATAAGTCATAGTCCCTTCATTCAAAGTGTACATGATTGTTTGATATTATGTGCTATCATAATAAGATTTTAAATAAACAAGTTAGACGCAGTATTCTCAAAAACAGATTTTAAAGTCAATATATTTTTATAATGAGAGCAATTAAGATTGTGAATTATTAAACCAACAGTTTAATTAATAAAATCCTCTTAAATAAAGTCAGATCTTATGTCTAAATCTATTATTATATCTATCCTGCATACTATCATATAGTTTAGTTAAGTGAACTGGAATACGCGACACCCTTGGAAAGGATATCCAATGGTATTTATAATATCCCAACCTAATGACCATAGCAGGGGGGCCTGTAGTCTCTAACATTTTAAATTAAAATACAGTTTGATTGACGGGTTCTGTTCTGAAACTGATACAAATACAGTATATATTAGATGAATGAATTAAGTAAATGTCATCATCCATATACATTCAGTAAAACTACTGAAGCGGTATCAACAGAAAGCACTTGTATGTCTCAAAAAGATAGTGGTGGTTGCCTTAGTTCAGTTGAAAGTATTTTGAAAAAAGATAATTCTTTCGATGTTTTGCCTCACCCTTCATGCTTCCTTAATGGAGATGAATCTGGGTTAATTTTAAATTTCAGGAGTAACAGTAAGACGCTTACTGAGAAAGGATGTAAAATAAACAGTTTTATTAAATAGAAGTTTTTAGAATAGTTGTAAAATAGAAGCCGTGACCAGTGATTCTTGATCCATACAATAAATTGGGTGATTCTCCGAAAATTGTCAAAACTAGGGTATATTTTTCAGTAAAATTATTAACCATTTTTCATATTTTTTATTCTTTATTTCATTTTTATGTATGACCATGGTACTTTACCCGACATTTGATATCATGGAAATGTTTAGTGGCAGGAGAAATCAATTTTTTGTAAATTTAAGAGATGAGGGAATGAGAACAAGTGGGAGAAAATGAGGAAAACTGAAGAAAATTTACTTCAATTGCAATAACAAAGCGTTTTATTGTGGAAATGATCAACCAACTAGACTAATACAGTATGGCAAACTGAATGCTCATATTTGAGTATTAAAAAAAAATTTAAATTTCTTAAATTAGATTTGTTTTTAAAAGTCCAAGAACAAACATGACATCTCCAACAACGTCTTCCACAAAGAACACGCGAAGAACCTCCTTTGAAGTGTTTAGCTCACTCATCTTACTTTGTTGCACACACACAACGACCATTTTGCGAGACTTGGTAATTTGGACTCAGGGGACCTTAAAACGTGTATTTCTTCCAAAACAGCGAAAAATCTCTTGATCTTTTGAAGACTTTGAACGTCCATGCTGCTCATCATTTTCCGTTTGATCCTCAGCTCCACTACTTATATTTTGGGAATGACAAAACCATCACTGACATCTTCGTGACGTGTTCTGTGTATTCCAATCTTAAATTTGCCATAGCCAATATAATAGACTCTACATATTGATAATATAAGAATCTGTGTCATATCACTTGTACAGAAATTTTCTTTATCATATGTTTGAAATATTGGAAATATTCAGTTATCATACATTCAGCGGAGAGGTAACGGGTTGTAATCTTACCAATATAAATAATATAAATGTGATTAAAGTTAATGTGATTTTTTATAATTTATTACCGATAATGCAAAAGTTAAATATCAATACTATGCAGATATTTAAAAACGTAACATTTATTTTAATAAATGTTTTATAATTTTCTTAGTTATAGTACTTTCAAATTAGTCATTTCAATCTTTCCTTATTGACGAACTATACCTTTCATTAGTAGTTTTATTACTACAAATATCGATAGTAGTATAGCTGCAATAGTTAGTAGCCAGAAGAAACATTCCCAAAACATTAAACGTGGATCTATCATCTTAGGAATTCACAAAGTTCTCTTGTGTCTGGTCCGCCAAAGTTTCTCTTTGTGGAAGTTTGTGAATATATTATATGAAATGTTTCGAAAATTCAGGTGATATGTTATGAAAAATCGAGTTCAACATTCTAATCTATTTACACTGGTCCGAATAATTTTCATTGTTTGAAATACCATACAAATTTCTTCACTTTAATTTACATCTCATTAAAAACTCTTCCACAACCGTAATTTTGAGAATGGATTTAATAATGCTTTCATTTTGAGGCTTCGTAAACCAAATTATATTCAAATTTTCATTTCTTAAACATAATATCAAAATTTAAAAAATTTACAACAATAGGAAGTTATCTGTGAATCACCATTTTCAACAGAACAAACCACATGTTTGTAAATTAATATATGATGCACGTGGTTATCGTATACTTTATATTTTTATAATCATATTCATCATATTTGTTTGAGAAGCACTAAACCAACTAACAAAAGAAAATTACCATTTGGGAGAGATTTTTACTTAGAGTGTGGCTTTACACCCAAAAATGATGTAGGTGCTGCCATTATTTTTAAATTAACTAAAAACCACAATTTTTATTAACAATAAAGAATTGGAATTTTTCTTAGCAAGGTAAGCAGTTGAAATACCAATTTCCGGTCTTGATATCACCGACAGATATTTTAAACAACCAATGAATTCCCTATATGTTGGGTTATTTATAATCGGGTAAACCATGTCCACAGTAAAGTAAGCTTCCATTGGATTCGCTGCTATTTTGCAGTCATCCATATTGAATTTTTTGAGAACATTTTCAGTAAAAAGTTTTTGACTAAGCTTAATTATGTTAGCAGTTCTGTCGACTTCAGTCCCTATGAAATGATTTAGGCCTCCTAAATTTTTTATATTAAACTCAGATTCCATTTTAGTAATTATATTTGCAACTACATTATCATTTCCCATAACAAGAAGGTCATCCACCGATACCAGAATATAGATATATTTTCCAATATATAAACAAGCATCATTGCCCGATCTTTCTAAGCCATTTTCTACACAAAAGTTATGAAAATATTCGTTCCATATCTTGGGACCTTCCCCAAGACCATACAGGGCACGATTTAATGTAAGAACTTTTCCATGAACTTCAGGCGCACCTTCCGAAGAGTTAATTTTGTTCCAGTTTACCATTTAAAAAATCTGACGGCACATCAAGTTGCCTTATTTTAAAATCCTTTGTCAATGCGTGATTTAAAAACTTTCTAATAGTTTTTTCTAGTAGTTGGCTACTTGCATCTGGCTACTTGCAGGTCTGATATCTGCCATATACCAAATTTAGTAAGAGCTTGAAGCTCATTATCTATTGCTTCTTGCCAACCTATAGCAATAGCTTCCTGGAAACTAACAGGGTTTTTATTATCTGAGTATACACTGAAAGCTGTCTGTAGAACATAATCTTTTAAATAATTTGGAAGTCAATTCTGGAGACTTAACAAGAGACGTTTTGTCATCTTGATCAATGACTACTTCAGGCTCTGCTTCAAATGAATGAGATTCATATTTAGCCGTATTATCGGGGGTATTTACAACTTCTTAGTATTCCTTATCTGATTCGTCAAATTTCACATCTCTTGAACTTACGACTTGGTTGATGGCAAGATCCCACAAAAGAAGGAAAATTTGCTTGATTTTTCATAAAAAATAACTTTAACCGGCTTTTAACAATTTTTGAACAGAAAGTAGATTGTGAGAAAGCTCTTTACCTAAAAGTCCATCAATATTGATATATCTATTAGCTTCCTCACTATAAACCCTCAAACTGCCTTTTTCCTTAGCCTGTATAAACTGTCCATTGGCTATTTTAATGTTTATAGGAGAAATCGATTCTAAATTTGACATGGAACTCCTCATAGTTTCACGGAGAAGTGTATCTGTACCTCTACTATCATGTCAACCTCTTTCATTTTCATCTCTGCGTCGAGTCGGCTTTTAACGACCTCGAAAGTTATATATGAATTGATAGTTTCCAAAACTGTAACGACATTGACTAAAGTACTTGGTAACATCAAGAGAAGGTTACAAATTTTATCATCGGCATCCATTTTCGATCCTAATTCTCGAACTATCGAATCGAATTTCATGAAGTGAGTCTGCAGATCAACCGAACAACATTTTAAAGTTAGTAGCTTTTTCCTCATAGCTAATTTTGTCATAATACTCATTCGTTCTAATATATTTTCAAGAGATCACATCATCTGATGAGATTTTTCAGCATCTTTAACATATTCAATAAAGCAATCACTGAAACATTTCACAATTACGGAACGTGCAACTAAATCTTACTTTTTTCATGTCTTTATCCATTTTTGATAACTTTTTGTTGACACTTACATCGTCCAGCGCTTGTTTTTCTTCTAAGATTAATTTTACACGGTACTTCCAATTAGTGAAGTTCAGGAGGAAACCCTTCCTTGTTCACAGATGAGGAATCTGCCATTTCGTTTGTTTTTCACACTCTTGGGAAGGTAACAGTTAAAAAAATTTATGAAAATCGTTTCACGCACTCACTGGGCCCATAACCTGATAAAATTAGTGAACTTTAACTGGGGTAAACTCATATAAAATAGGGACGATATTTTGAACACACCTATATTTTCCATTAGAGCACATTATCTTATAGCGAGGCCAGTGCCCACACAATATGCACTGCACAAGGCACACATAATAATTATTATTTCTGACAATTGCAAGACTATCTTTTTCTATAAATGAGCATATCTTGCTTACTTCCTCATTTGTACAATGTTTTCGCAACAGTAAATTTCTTGGCACTTTATGTAATGACAGCACGAAGGCTAATTTAGTATTGTATTGGTACATGTGTTGCAAAAAAAATCTATTTTTTATTGTTAATAAAAATTTTGGTTTTTAATTAATTTAAAAATAATAGCAGCAGCTACAACATTTTTATATGTACAGCCACACTCTAAGTAAAAATCTCATTCAAGTGGTACTTTCCTTTTGTTAGTTGGTTTAGTGCTTCTCAAACAAATATGATGAATATGATTATAAAAATATAAAGTATACGATAACCACGTGCATCATATATTAATTTACAAACATGTGGTTTGTTCTGTTGAAAATAAATAGTGATACACAGATAATTTCCTATTGTTGTAATTTTTTAAAATTTTGATATTATGTTTAAGAAATGAAAATTTGATTATAATTTGGTTTACGAAGCCTCAAAATGAAAGCTTTATTAAATCCATTCTCAAAATTACGGTTCTGGAAGAGTTTTTAATGAGATGTAAATTAAAGTGAAGATATTTGTATGGTATCTCAAACAATGAAAATTATTCGGACCAGTGTAAATAGACTAGAATGTTGAACTCGATATTTCATAACATATCACCTGAATTTTCGAAACATTTCATATAATATATTCACAAACTTCCACAAAGCGAAACTTTGGCGGACCAGACACAAGAGAACTTTGTGAATTCCTCAGATGATAGATCCACGTTTAATGTTTTGGGAATGTTTCTTCTGGCTACTAACTATTGCAGCTATACTACTATCGATATTTGTAGTAATAAAACTACTAATGAAAGGTATAGTTCGTCAATAAGGAAAGATTGAAATGACTAATTTGAAAGTACTATAACTAAAAAAATTATAAAACATTTATTAAAATAAATGTTACGTTTTTAAATATCTGCATAGTATTGATATTTAACTTTTGCATTATCGGTAATAAATTATAAAAAATCACATTAACTTTAATCACATTTATATTAATTGGTAAGATTACAACCCGTTACCTCTCCGCTGAATATATGATAACTGAATGTTTCCAATACTTCAAACATATGATAAAAAAAAATTCTGTACAAGCAATATGAAACAGATTCTTATATTATCACTATGTAGAGTCTATTATATTGGCTATGGCAAATTCAAGATTGGAACACACAGAACACGTCACGAAGATGTCAGTGATGGTTTTGTCATTCCCAAAATATAAGTAGTGGAGCTGAGGATCAAACGGAAAATGATGAGCAGCATGGACGTTCAAAGTCTTCAAAAGATCAAGAGATTTTTCGCTGTTTTGGGAGAAATACACGTTTTAAGGTCCCCTGAGTCCAAATAACCAAGTCTCGCAAAATGGTAGTTGTGTATGTGGTAAATCGAGCTCCAAACTAAAATGTCCAACGAAAATGAAATTGCATTTTTAAGGTTGGTACAAGCCTGTAATGTTACAGTAACTTTTTCGTCAAAATCGACTTACCTTAAGATTTATTACGACTTGACTTAAGATTTTTTCAATTTTCTCAAAAACGATTTTAATCAAACTCGTTATATCAATGTATAATTAAATAGTCTCTAATATCAGTAGGTCCTATCCTCATTTCAAATTTCTTTCTATAATGTACTTTAAATTTTGCATATATGAAATTATTAACCATCTCTCATTGTTATTCAGTGGCGTAGCCAAGGGGGAGATGTAAGAGGTCCGGATCCTCCTCCTGCCCTGCTCCTGAAATTACAAAGACTTTTACTTATTCTTATCTGTAAACAAAAAAATTTATATTTTAATGTTATTTCATAAATAACATACTTAGGCATTATTTATTTATTTTTTTTTCATCTTCTTGCCTCTCGGCATTACGGGTTTCGGAAGAATTACCTACCGATAGCCAGTTTTGCCTCAAGGCCAGCCTCTCGAAGCTTCTGCCATTGGATTATCTTGGCGGCATTACCTTCATCTTCAACGCGAATCAACACTGAACCAGCCCTGGTAGCACGGATCACTCTAGCCATGACGCCAAGTTCAGATGGTGGGGGGACATCCTTTAGTTTTTCCCCAGGTTTAAAACAAATTTGCGGAAATAAGAGTAGTAATATTGATGTATAATGGACCGTTTTATCGCAAAATATTTTAGAAAAAATATTATCTTGCATATAAAGTCGTAAAAGTTAATGGAAAGTGACGAAACCGCATTAAATTGAGTGATTGTTGAAGATAATAATTTCTATTGTTCTATTATTTATTAGCAAATGGAATTTCCATGGAAACTAAATGTAAACATTTATCAATTTTTTTTAAAATATGGAGGTAAGTGAAAGTCGTGTGATGGGCGCACCGGACTTTTTTTTTAGAAATAATGATTATAATTTCGGTAATATTTTTTTCAATAATTTCAATAGATCCTCACAATATTTTTTCGTTAATTAGCTAATTGATATTATGTGCTAATTTCAGCTACTTATAAGATTTTCATAAAATATTTATTTGAATTATTAATTATTATTATTATATAATTTTATGTTTAAACCGGGTGTATATCTGTGCCAAGGACAGAGGGAAATATCAAAAGCTAAAATATTAAAAGCTTGAGATTAAATCAGTTAATAAACTAATTTATAATAAATTGGCTTTCTTGATTTTTTTTGTATTTTTAGACCACCCCATACTACTAACTAAAATATTCCCTAATATGCTCCCTGAGTAGTCCTTAATGTTGAAATGGATATTGCACGAGGTTAAGCTACTAAGGTTAGATAAAAATAGAATCAATTAGGGTGTTATGTAATGATTTTCAACTTCAAGTTATTTTTGGTCTCGATTTACTAAATTGGAAACGCGTAATATAATTAGCTGGTGGCGGGAGTTAGAAAAAGTTTTATAATTAGCTGAAGTATTGAATTTATCATAAACGCCAATCCAAGCAAGATGTCTATGGTATGATGTAGTATAAAATGACAATATCTTTCTCCCTGCGATCCATTCAAATAGTTTTACTAACAACAGTTATTGTGAACCCGGAGTATGTACCGCGTTACATTGAATTCTGTGAAAACTGTTATCTACAAGGCCAGAATTAACACAATCCTTGTATATATATGTCTCGGTCTACCGAAATTTTTTTCGTATATGTACAGTTATAGGTATGTATTTTAGAGTTCTAGTATAAAGATGTATATTTTTTTTCCGTAACGCTACAGCACGGAAGTAAGGGTAGATAACTAAAATGCATGTAATATTTTTTTTTTCTGACTGGTATTTTTTTCCCAGTATTTTTCTGCCAGATGAAAAAAGGGGGAAATCACAGAGGTGCAGGGATTTGTCCCCTTTTTGGCATGTTTGAGATGAAACCTTCTTGCGATGTTTGTTAATGAAGTGAAGCAAAGGTTCACCCACAACATTGAAGCTTAAGTGTAGTAGTATTGATTGATAATTATTTAGTTAATTTAGTACCACGCTAATTCAAAAAATGTTAAACAGAAATATCATAAAAATAACAAACTTAACTCATTTTCTCTGCTCTAAGTTTTATAAAAATTTAAAGAATACTACCTGGTGGCCAGTTCTTAAACCAAAGGCGTTCTATAAAAAAACTCAGTGCAGCGTTTACCCCTAGGCTGTACCGGTCAGGCTTTAACTCTCCTCTCCCCCTCCCCCTCTCCCCAGCTACCCTGAATCATTTATCAAATCACCAAAAGACTCTAAGAACAAGTAAAAAACTGTATTTTAACCACATATCTCGTATTTTTTTCACATATTATGTATTTTTTATATAATCAAAAAAAATTTCTAGTATAAAATGAAAAGTAGCATTTTTGTAAAAAAAAATTATTGATGATATTATTCTATCAGTAAATTTGTAGAGTACATTAATTTTAAATTTATTCATGTTTCTTATATATTTTTGTACCAATTTTTATGCCAACAGTTCAGGGCACATTTTTCTTGAAGCAGTTGACTATGAATAATCACTATACATAACATTCGCATGAGTAAGCCTCATTAATACATTTGAGACTCCATGAAGAAAAACCCCAAAAAGGACGAAATGAAGTGTGTAGTTTTCTTCTTGAATACATCATCAATCATTGTGAGCTGTAATTGTATCCTGACAATCTGCTAAAAATCGTGCTATAAATGTACAAAATGTTAATTGCCCTTACATTTTCTGGGAGGTTCAAAAAGATCAAGCATTTTATTCCTGTTGATGGACATTTCCTGCCTTGCAACCGGTATTTTAGTGTTATTAAAAGAAAGTTTAGGATGCTCGATCGTTATTACGTTATTAAGTCCATTAACTCAATAATTATCCGTAGTTCAAACGACTTAACAAAGTTCCACGTCGCAGAGGTAGCTGGGAAGCAGATCCTTGACTTCAAAACATAGTGGCCATCATATTTTAAAAAAGTAGCTATCCTCATATGGCTTACAGGTCAGATGGTCCTGGAATCGTCGAATGTTTAGAGCTCATCAATGGCTTAGTCAAACACACTTTTAAGAAGACTGCTTTGGGTGTGAAGATTATTCAACTTCCCGAACAGCGAATATATACACAAGGAAATGTTCCCATCAAGAATTGACGACTTAAAAAATTGCGTCGCTTTATCCTACAGAAGTGTTTTCCCATTTATGAAAAAAATTCAATTGACCAACTCCTTCGGCTAATCAAGAAGCAGGATCTACCTATTCTAACTTTATAATAAAACTGTCTCTTGTCCGCGGCTTAGCTTGCGAATATTTCTCGTATCCCACTTCAGTTAATTTTTACTTCCTTGTACGAAGTAAAGGAACTATTGTAATCGCGAAAATTTTCGGTTTTCAGATTTCGACGGAAATATCCATTTTGATCATCCCTGAATCCATTTTGACTAGTTTCGTCGTGGCGTCTGTACGTGCGTTCGTACGTTCGTATCTAACTTAACTCAAAAACAGTTGGCCGTAGAAAGTTTAAATTTTGTATTTAGGATTGTCCTAAAATCTAGTTCTGAACCTCTCTTTTTGGTCACTTCTTGATCACCGGAAGTGATACTTTACTTGAAGGTCATAATTGATTTCCATCAAAAATTATATTAAAATACTATGAGAAACTTCTCAAATTTAGAATTTATAATTTATATATTGATTTAAATAGCATACTAAATTTTGGACTAAATTGGAAAACCGGAAGCGGTACTTTACTTGAAAGTCATATTAGACTTTTATCAAAAATTATATTAAAATATAATGGAAAACATCTCAAATAAATGGTAAATAGGACTTTTATATCGATATAAATGTATTTAATAGATTTTGGTTAAGATTCGTGAGCCGGAGAGGGTACTTTATTTGAAGGTCATAATGAGCTTACATCAAAAATTATATTTAAATTAAAAGAGAAATCATATGTTTCGGTAATAAAGGTTACAAACGCAATTTGTTTTCCAATACAATTAAACATTTTTATTACTTGTTTTAAGTATTAAAATTGAGTGTAAAATAATAGTTTTTCTCCCCATTTGTGAGATCAACAAGTCTGCAGCACGAGGATAAGATATTAGTTTGTGGGTTTTCCGCTTAAAATGTCGAAACTGTCGATTTCTAATGCTTTATCAGTGATATTGACAGTTTTATTGTTGTCACGGAACATGAAGAAATATCTTGGAAACTAGTAACCTGCTGAAGGAAAACGACATATAACAACGGAATGAGACCTCCAGTAACAAGAGTGTGTGCTTTCGTGTGTGTGTGTGTTTGTGTCAATAGATGGATCTCGGGACGCCGAGTGTCGTTTTTACTGCAATCTTCGGAAACTAGTAATCAAATTCAGTATCACTTTTTGAGCCGCGGATTTATACATTAATAGGCGTACAAGGAAATCATGTGTTGCCCACATCAGATATTATTATTTCAAATGAAACACTCGAGCTATTATACCGTGTCTAATATGAGGCTTTTGTCATGTTTCTGTTAAGGCATATCCAATTTTTGACCATTCCGGTTACATGTAAATGTGATAAACAAATCACGGCGATCATAGTGACGAACATATCGTCCGTCCCATGTTAAATTTACGTTTGTGAAAATTTCGATTTTTTATTTTTCGATAAAATTTCGTTTGATACAGCATCTGGTAGTTACGAATCTGATACGGCATTAGAAAGTGCTGAAATCGCAGTCGTATTTTTACGAAAAACATCTGAAAGTCTGAAGCATCCATGTTAAACTAACTACTATGCTTATTTTAAAGGTAAAATTAACAATTACACATGAAACTAGGAGATAAAAGAAATACAACACCAACAAAAAATTTTAAAATAATCAAAATCGTCCCTAATACAAAGAAGAATGTAACAGTTTTTTTGTTCTCCTGAAATGTAGTGATTTTAACATGGAAACGACGATATGTCATAGCGTCCTGAGTTCTCTCATACATATAATGGGACCCACCAGTAAAGCAGTATGACAACACAAATATCTTTCCATTATCCAAATCGTTATCATCCGTCTTGCACATGACATATTTGAAATGAACATAGTTTTCCACTCCCAGCTTACTCTGGTTAAATATTATAAACCTTCCTGTCTCTATCTAGGCGTAGATATTAACCAAAAACTGATTGAAAAGACTACGATACAGCAAGGTGTAATTAATAGTAACGTTTTAGCTTCTCAATATAACCGTTGTAACACATTTGAAACATAAATGCAGTTTTTCCCATCCGTAGATGAAGTCTTCCGCCTGAAAAAAGTGAAAAAACCCGAGTTTTTTTTAATCACTTAGAGTTCGATTTTTTCGAATCAGGCCTTATTCCACATCTACAACATAAGGGGAGCAACCATTAAAAATTTGGAGTATTTTTTAGTTTAGGTACGCTAGTTATTTTTGAATATAAAAAGTATCTGTTATATAAAAGTATCAGTTATATTTGAATCAATTTTGTTATTCTTCTATTATATGCTGTCCGTTTCCTACATTTTCTGTTCCTGTGAATTGTATTCTCCCCCGTATTTTTTTATAATCTATCCCGTACTTTTGGAGTGCCGTAAATACAGCTACCTCTGTTTTAAGCAACGACTTAGGTTTATTAAATTCATAGTAAACGCAATTGCAAATAGGAGAAAATAGTAGATAACCTACTCCAAATATATAACAACATATGACATAATAATAGCTATTACTTTTCTATAAGAAATACTTTTCATATTTAAAAATAACTGGAGTGCCTAAAGTAAAATATCTGATGTGCACAATACATGACTTTCTTGTATGCCTGTTAAACTATAAATCGGTGGCTGAAAAAAATGATCCTGAATTGGTTACTTGTTTCCGAAGATTGCAGTATCTCAAAAACGACACACACATCTAATGACACACACAGACATACTTTTGTTTCTGGAAGTCTCATTCCGTTATTATATGTCGTTATCTTTCAGTAGGTAACTAACTTCCTAGAGATTTCTTCGTGTTCCGTGACAACATTAGAACTGTCAATATCACTTAAAATAAAGTATTGAAAATCGGCGGTTTCGAAATTTTAAGCGGAAGAAGCCACTTCAACCTTATTCTCCTGTTGCAGACTTGTTCATCTCACAAAGGGGAGGAAACTTTCCACTCAATTTTAGAACTTAAAACAAGTAATAAAAATGTTTAATTGGAGTGGAAACAAAATCACTTTTGTAACCATTATTATCGAACCATTTGAAATTTCTATATTTAATTTTAATATAATTTTTGATCCAAGTTTATTGTGACCTTTAAGCAAAGTATCCTTTTCGGCTCATCAATTTTAAACAAAATATAGTAAATACATATCGATATAAAAGTCCTATTTACCAAATTTGAGATGCTTTACATTATATTTGATATAATTATTGATGAAAGTTTAATTTGACCTTCAAGTAAAGTACCACTTTCGGTCTGCTAATGTTAACCAAAATTTATTATATTATTCAAATAAATATAATGTCTTATATACCTAATTAAAGAAGTTTTGCAATATATTTTAATATAATTTTTGATGAAAATCAATAATGATCTTTAAGTAAAGTACCATTTCCGGTAAACAGGTAGTAACCTAAATGTGAGATTCACAACTTGATTTTTAATCAATCATGCATACAAAATTTTAACCTTCTTCGGCTAACCGTTTTTGAGTTATGCGAGATACGCACGTACGAACGTACGTACAGACGTCACGACAAAGCAAGTAAAAATGGATTAGGGATGGTAAAAATGGATTTAAAATTTCAGCTTCATCATTGTAGTTTTTGAGATAAAGTAATGACTACATAGGAAGTAACTTCCTTTTATAGACCTAGAATATCGTTAGGACTAATTATAGTCCAAAATAGATCATTTATGGAGAATAAAAATATTGACTGCTTACAAAAGGATGGTGGTTAAATATTTACCAAAACTCTAAAAGATCTACTTTTAATTGTGGACCATATACATGAAAAAAAAATATATATAATTGAATATTTAAGTATTATTATCAAACGTAAAATTGCAGAACAAAACGTGTTGAAATAGATTTCTTGAAGTATTAGCTTCCGCTGTTATAACGATATCGATAACAAACTTATCTCACTTTTGTAAGATTCACAGTGTGCTTCAAACAGGATAAATTAGAATCGCCAATTACGCAACTGCTCCAATTTTGAATCGACCAAAGAAAAAAATTTGTAATCCTCCCTCAAAATTTGAGGTTTTACGTTTCAAAATACGTAGAATTCAAATATCGAATAAAATAAAAAAAATCGTCCGTACGCCATCCGCGGCTTTTCTCAACATTACCATCCGTCTTTTTGTTTCAAAATGGCGGCCGAGTAAAGGCCTTATAAGCCCATAACTCGGTCATTTATGAAGATAGAGGGATAATGTAAGATGTTTTGGAATTAGCATAACAAGGCATTAACATTTAAAAAAAAGAAAAGAAAAAACGAAAAAAAAAATCTTTATCTATAAATGCTTTTGGTTGAATCGACCAAAGAAAAAAATTTGTAACCTCAAAATTTGAGGTTTTACGTTTCAAGATATGTAGAACCCAAATATCGAATAAAGAAAAGCTGAGATATAGCGTAATGAACTTCGTAGATTAATTCTCCGGCGCGGCTGGTCATCGTGGTCCTAGGTAGGCCTCCTGACTTATCTAGTGGGCTTCTGACTTCCTCGCATCCCTCCGCTTTATCCTTCCTTGGATTATTTCTGCACTTCCTTTAGCTTCCTTAGTCTTTCCTATTTTTTTTTCCTACTGAAGTGCACATCCAATATTTCCTTTGTATCATTTTACCCTCTGATTACATGTACCAACCATCAAAGCCTATTTTAATTGACACAGTTTTTTCTTAATACTCCCAGTTCGGCACTCTCACGGCGATCATCTTGGGACAAGCTTCAAATTTATTTTCCTTTGGTACCTACTGCTTAGTTTCTTTAACTTGGGCAGAATATATATTTTTGAAAAGTAGAGGGAAAACAGGCGAGCTGGTGCATTTTTTTGAGCAGCCAATCAGAAACCAGCATTTGATCACGTGACCTATGGCGGGAAATTTGAATTTGAATTTTTGCCTCGACCTAACCTTAACTGCCACGTGGTCTCACCTCGACCTAACCTTAACTATTAGGCCACGCCCCTTTTAGTCACGTGACCCTTATGCCCCGTCCCATTTTAGTCACGTGATCCAGTCACGTGACCCGCGGCACCTACTGGTCTATGCACCGCCCACAAGATTTACCCCCTCCACCCATTGAAGGGTCATGTACCCACCTTATAGAGCATGAGTGTACCCGGCCGCCATTTTGGTTTTTATACATCGTCATTTTGTTTGTCTACTGTTTGAGAGACTTGAGGTTTTGTTGAAGGGTCAGGTACCCGCCTTATAGAGCATGAGTGTACCCGGCCGCCATTTTGTTTTTCTTACATCGCTATTTCGTTTTTCCACCGTTTGAAGAGACCTAAGGTTTTATCGAAGGGTCGGGTACCCAACTTATAGGGCATGAGTGTACCCGGCCGCCATTTTGTTTTTCTTACGCCGCCATTTTGTATTTCTAGAGTTTGAGGGACTTGAGGTTTTGTTGAAGGGTCAGATATCCACTTTATAGTATGTAACCTTCCCAACGGTTATATAATCATAAACTATACGAGGAAGGGTCAGGTACCCACTTTATAGTCTGTAACCTTCCCAACGGTTATATAATCATAGACTATACGAGGAAGGGTCAGGTACCCACTTTATAGTCTGTAACCTCCCCAACGGTTATATAATTATAAACTATACGAGGAAGGGTCAGGTACCCACTTTATAGTATGTAACCTCCCCAACGGTTATATAATCATAACCTATAAGAGGAAGGGTCAGGTAGCCACTTTATAGTATGTAACCTCCCCTAAGGTTATATATAATCATAACCTATACGATGAAGGATTAGGTACCCACTTTATAGTCTATAACCTTCCCAACGGTTATATAATCATAACCTATACGATGAAGGGTCACGTATCCACTTTATAGTATGTAATCTCCCCTACGGTTATATAATCTTAACCTATACGATGAAGGATTAGGTACCCACTTTATAGTCTATAACCTTCCCAACGCTCTTTATACTCCTTTGAGAAGGTTACCTAACCTTTACATTGTTTTCTTGTTTTGTGCAGCCTTCTCAATGTTTACATAACCTTTACAATATGTAACTGTATCAACATGTAAACAGGTTGCATCTTGTATAGACAAGTTGGATTATGTCCAGGTGAAATACAAATATGGACCTTGAACTGTTTATCTCTAAAACATAAATAAATGGTAGGGCTTCCTAATATTTGAATAGATTTTGAACTTTGAACTGATAATCCTTAAAACACAAATAAATAGTAGGGTCCCATATTCCTATAACAGCTTTTGGACTTTGAGCTCTTAATACTCTATCTTTACTTATCTCGCTGAAACATGAACAAAACAACTTTTCAATGTACTACGTATTTTTAATATCTGATAGTATAAATAATGGTCTTAAAAGGATTAACTTTTAATCCCTAAAATATATCGACGAATCGAATCGACTGTGTCACGCTGGACAATTGATTTAATTATAATCAACAAACCTGGCTCGTAATTGCACTCGAATCAGTCCTCGCCATGTTTTCGAGTCCTTTCTGCTACTCTCGGATGTCCTCGGAGCCGTACGAGACTGTTCGCTCTCATCGAGGTAGTGGGTGACACTCGCTCGTCTTCGTGTGTACTCGGATCCCACTACGATCTCCCCTAACTCTATTTATCACCTGTTTATAACACTAACACAATTCCTAAAATATATCGACGAATCGAAACGACTGTATCACGCTGGCCAAAGAGGTTATACCTTTACACAGCTTTGAAATATTTTCAAAATAAACGAGTCGATATTAATAACAACGAACACGATGCAGTAAATTTTAATTGATGAATATAAATTAATCATTAATTCATACTCGAACTTTAAACAACTTTTCAATGTTCTACGTATTTTTAATCTCTGATTTTATAATCGATGGACTTACAAATTTACAAATATATCGATAAATCGAAACGACGATATCACGCTAGTCAAAGAGATTATACCTTTTCATAGCTTTGAAATATTTTCAAAGTACACGAGTCGGTATTAATAACTACGAACACGATGAAGTAAATTTTAATTGATGAATATTAATTAATCATTAATTCATGTTCAACTTTTATACGTACACAAAACAACTTTTTAATCTTCTATGTATTTTTAATCTCTGATTGTATAATCAATGGACTTACAAATTTAGAAATATATCGACAAATTCGAAAGGACTGTATCACGCTGGCCAAAGAGGTTGCACCTTTTCATAGCTTTGAAATGTTTTCAAAGTACACGAGTTGGCATTGACAACTTCGAATACGATGCAGTAAATTTTAATTAATGAATATTAATTAATCATTAATTAATACTAATTCTTAATCCTGTAACAGCTTTTGGTCCTTGAGCTGTTAATACCAAAGTATAAAGAATGATTTAGGACTTCCGCTAAAAAGTAAACAAATTTAGCTTTCGCAATAATGCTCTATCTCTTAATCCTTCCTTTAAAAGTAAACAATGGACTTTGAACTATTAATCCTCTATCATTACTCATCTCGCTGAAACATAAACAAAACAACTTTTTAATCTTATGTGTATTTTTATTTTCTCATAGTATAAACTATTAAAACGCCGTAAAAGAATTAAATATTAAATCCTTAAAGTTTTTTTATCATTTACAAACAATGATAAAGAGCCTTTTAATCATTTCATAATATCTGGATAAATGACGTCATTATTATTAGCTAAAGTTTTGTACCTTTTTCAGTTCTCAATGTTTACATTTTATGCAATTTTTCCAAAGTTTTACCTTTACCTACCTATTTCTTTTTTTAAATTTTCTATAACCTCCTCAATGTTTATAGGAAAAATTTGAAAAAATCTCCTCTTCTCACCTGGACTTCTTCTCCTACGGTTCCAACCATTCATTTTACTCAGCACGTAGAGGTCTCTCGTCTGCGTACCCCTTGATCAACTATAAATATTTACATTTTTCATAACTTGAAGTCCCATAATTTTAGTGGTTTTTAGTAATTTTAGCGGTTTTTATTGATTTTAGTCATTTCTTATCAGCTTCTAATGGCAAAATACACTCCGGCAATAATATTATGCTTAATGTTTAACCGAATCCATCATTTTCTTTCAATTCATTGATAATATTTTTTGAGTAGGTCTTTTACTGCTTTACTGGTCTTTTACCTCTAATTTTTAACATAGCTTTATATTTTTTAGTATATTTTAACCAATTTTAGATATTATTTTTTGTTTTTATAATTGATTTTACATGTTACTTTATTGATTTTAGTCAATTTTAATGATTTTAGAAATAAAATAAAACGTTTTATTAACAAATATTTGTATATAAATCTGTTTTGAGATGATTTATTATCTAGAGTTGATATTATTTGAGAATGTTGATGTAAGATGTGCTATATTTGGTCCCCATTTGTATGATATTATATTGTTGTTTTTTTTTTCAATCCTAATGATGTCCGAATTAGCGAAACGTTGACTGATCAGATATTTACTGCTGTTTAAGAGACTCAAAACTTTATTCAGGATTCTTCCAAAAATATACTGATAATTTAGAATTAGAATTTAAGATAATTTTGAATATTAGAATGTTTGCCATCATCGGATGATAGATAATATTAACAGTAACTAATATGAGCATAATCGTGGCAGTTGGAGCACAATTCTGATCACACTTTCCCCCTTTAAAATTACAAATATTTACATTATTCATAACTTGAAGTCCCATAATTTTAGTGGTTTTTAGTAATTTTAGCGGTTTTTATTGATTTTTAGTTATTTCTCATCAACTTCTAGCGGTAAAATACAATTCGACAATAATACCATGCTTAATGTTTGACCGAATCCATCATTTTTTTTTACATTATATTGATAATATCCTTTGAGTAGGTCTTTTACTGCATAGACTTCGATCTCTAATTTTTAACATAGCTTTATATTTTTAGTATATTTTAACCAATTTTAGATATTATTTTTTTTTGTTTTTATAATTGATTTTACCCGTTACTTTATTGATTTTAGTCAATTTTTAATGATTTTAGAAATAAAAAAAATTTTTTATTAGCAAATATTTGTATATAATACTGTTTTGAGATGATGTATTATCTGTAGTTGCTATTATTTGAGAATGCTGATGTAAGATGTGCTATATTTGGTCCCCATTTGTATGATATGTTGTTTGTTTTTTTGTTTTTTTTCACTTCTAATAATGACCGAATTGGCGAAACGTCGACTGATCAAATATTTTCTGCTGTTTAAGAGATTCAAATCTTTATTCAGGATTCTTCCAGAAATATACTGATAATTTAGAAATATTCATATTAACCCTTCTCCATACTCGCTTCATAATTCAAATTATTTGATTTCTTTCATGAAATAATAACTATTTATTAGATATTTCTATATCGTCTCCGGGTCAAAATTTCTTGTTTTGTGCAGGTGACTGTCAATATTAGAATGTTTAGCATGATCGGATTATAGATAATACTAAAATTAACTCATATGATCACAATCGTGGTAGTTATAGCACAATTATGGCCACACTTGTTCCCAAAAATACCAAAAGTTCGCCTATGAGGCACCACTATCAGTACTTGTTTCCTCATCGAAGTTTGTTTATCGATTAATCAACAATCAGTTCAATCAATTTTGACGAGTCCATCTTGCTTTTTCACACTAACTTTCTGTTGGATAGAGCATTTATGGACTTCACCAGGATGAGAACCATTGTTAAGAGGTGTTTCATAGCACCCTAGGATTTTAAAATGAGTAGCCGATAGAGGGAAAATGAGGTAGTTCGAGCACAATGCTGATCACACTTTCTACGAAGAATAGCATCAGGTCTCGTCTATGAGACATTTTTTCCCAGTTACTTTCGCCTTGCCGAGGTGTGTTTATTGGTAAACACAGCAATCACATACTAGATTTTATTTGTTTTTATTAGATTGATATTTATTTTTTTATTAAGAGACGGAAGCTGGACCTCATTAAGACTCCAATATCTTTTGGTAATCAACTCCAATCAATCCAAAATGTTAAATATTTCCTCGAAAAAACATAAATTTAACGGAAGGCATTAGATCCGTCCTCATTTCATAATTCAAATTGTTTGATATCTTTCATGAAATGATAACTATTTATTAGATATTTCTATATCGTCTCCGGATCAAAATGTCTTGTTTTGTGTGGGTGACTGTAAATATTAGAATGTTTTCCATCATCAAATGACAGATAATATTAACAGTGACTAATATGAACAAAATCGTGGTAGTTAGATTCTGATCACAGTTTCCTCCAAAAATACCATAAGTTCGTCTGTGAGGCACCTCTACTAGTACCTGTTCCCTCATCGAAGTTTGTTTATCAATAAATCAACAATCAGTTCAATCAATTTTAACCACTCCATCTTGCTTTAAGACTCCAATATCTTTTGGTAATCTACTCGAATAAACTCAAACCATCTTATATTGGAGTCTTAAAGCAAGATGGAGTGGTTAAAATTGATTGAACTGATTGTTGATTTATTGATAAACAAACTTCGATGAGGGAACAGGTACTAGTAGAGGTGCCTCACAGACGAACTTATGGTATTTTTGGAGGAAACTGTGATCAGAATCTAACTACCACGATTTTGTTCATATTAGTCACTGTTAATATTATCTGTCATTTGATGATGGAAAACATTCTAATATTTACAGTCACCCACACAAAACAAGACATTTTGATCCGGAGACGATATAGAAATATCTAATAAATAGTTATCATTTCATGAAAGATATCAAACAATTTGAATTATGAAATGAGGACGGATCTAATGCCTTCCGTTAAATTTATGTTTTTTCGAGGAAATATTTAACATTTTGGATTGATTGGAGTTGATTACCAAAAGATATTGGAGTCTTAATGAGGTCCAGCTTCCGTCTCTTAATAAAAAAATAAATATCAATCTAATAAAAACAAATAAAATCTAGTATGTGATTGCTGTGTTTACCAATAAACACACCTCGGCAAGGCGAAAGTAACTGGGAAAAAATGTCTCATAGACGAGACCTGATGCTATTCTTCGTAGAAAGTGTGATCAGCATTGTGCTCGAACTACCTCATTTTCCCTCTATCGGCTACTCATTTTAAAATCCTAGGGTGCTATGAAACACCTCTTAACAATGGTTCTCATCCTGGTGAAGTCCATAAATGCTCTATCCAACAGAAAGTTAGTGTGAAAAAGCAAGATGGACTCGTCAAAATTGATTGAACTGATTGTTGATTAATCGATAAACAAACTTCGATGAGGAAACAAGTACTGATAGTGGTGCCTCATAGGCGAACTTTTGGTATTTTTGGGAAAAAGTGTGGCCATAATTGTGCTATAACTACCACGATTGTGATCATATGAGTTAATTTTAGTATTATCTATAATCCGATCATGCTAAACATTCTAATATTGACAGTCACCTGCACAAAACAAGAAATTTTGACCCGGAGACGATATAGAAATATCTAATAAATAGTTATTATTTCATGAAAGAAATCAAATAATTTGAATTATGAAGCGAGTATGGAGAAGGGTTAATATGAATATTTCTAAATTATCAGTATATTTCTGGAAGAATCCTGAATAAAGATTTGAATCTCTTAAACAGCAGAAAATATTTGATCAGTCGACGTTTCGCCAATTCGGTCATTATTAGAAGTGAAAAAAAACAAAAAAACAAACAACATATCATACAAATGGGGACCAAATATAGCACATCTTACATCAGCATTCTCAAATAATAGCAACTACAGATAATACATCATCTCAAAACAGTATTATATACAAATATTTGCTAATAAAAAATTTTTTTTATTTCTAAAATCATTAAAAATTGACTAAAATCAATAAAGTAACGGGTAAAATCAATTATAAAAACAAAAAAAAATAATATCTAAAATTGGTTAAAATATACTAAAAATATAAAGCTATGTTAAAAATTAGAGATCGAAGTCTATGCAGTAAAAGACCTACTCAAAGGATATTATCAATATAATGTAAAAAAAAATGATGGATTCGGTCAAACATTAAGCATGGTATTATTGTCGAATTGTATTTTACCGCTAGAAGTTGATGAGAAATAACTAAAAATCAATAAAAACCGCTAAAATTACTAAAAACCACTAAAATTATGGGACTTCAAGTTATGAATAATGTAAATATTTGTAATTTTAAAGGGGGAAAGTGTGATCAGAATTGTGCTCCAACTGCCACGATTATGCTCATATTAGTTACTGTTAATATTATCTATCATCCGATGATGGCAAACATTCTAATATTCAAAATTATCTTAAATTCTAATTCTAAATTATCAGTATATTTTTGGAAGAATCCTGAATAAAGTTTTGAGTCTCTTAAACAGCAGTAAATATCTGATCAGTCAACGTTTCGCTAATTCGGACATCATTAGGATTGAAAAAAAAAACAACAATATAATATCATACAAATGGGGACCAAATATAGCACATCTTACATCAACATTCTCAAATAATATCAACTCTAGATAATAAATCATCTCAAAACAGATTTATATACAAATATTTGTTAATAAAACGTTTTATTTTATTTCTAAAATCATTAAAATTGACTAAAATCAATAAAGTAACATGTAAAATCAATTATAAAAACAAAAAATAATATCTAAAATTGGTTAAAATATACTAAAAAATATAAAGCTATGTTAAAAATTAGAGGTAAAAGACCAGTAAAGCAGTAAAAGACCTACTCAAAAAATATTATCAATGAATTGAAAGAAAATGATGGATTCGGTTAAACATTAAGCATAATATTATTGCCGGAGTGTATTTTGCCATTAGAAGCTGATAAGAAATGACTAAAATCAATAAAAACCGCTAAAATTACTAAAAACCACTAAAATTATGGGACTTCAAGTTATGAAAAATGTAAATATTTATAGTTGATCAAGGGGTACGCAGACGAGAGACCTCTACGTGCTGAGTAAAATGAATGGTTGGAACCGTAGGAGAAGAAGTCCAGGTGAGAAGAGGAGATTTTTTCAAATTTTTCCTATAAACATTGAGGAGGTTATAGAAAATTTAAAAAAAGAAATAGGTAGGTAAAGGTAAAACTTTGGAAAAATTGCATAAAATGTAAACATTGAGAACTGAAAAAGGTACAAAACTTTAGCTAATAATAATGACGTCATTTATCCAGATATTATGAAATGATTAAAAGGCTCTTTATCATTGTTTGTAAATGATAAAAAAACTTTAAGGATTTAATATTTAATTCTTTTACGGCGTTTTAATAGTTTATACTATGAGAAAATAAAAATACACATAAGATTAAAAAGTTGTTTTGTTTATGTTTCAGCGAGATGAGTAATGATAGAGGATTAATAGTTCAAAGTCCATTGTTTACTTTTAAAGGAAGGATTAAGAGATAGAGCATTATTGCGAAAGCTAAATTTGTTTACTTTTTAGCGGAAGTCCTAAATCATTCTTTATACTTTGGTATTAACAGCTCAAGGACCAAAAGCTGTTACAGGATTAAGAATTAGTATTAATTAATGATTAATTAATATTCATTAATTAAAATTTACTGCATCGTATTCGAAGTTGTCAATGCCAACTCGTGTACTTTGAAAACATTTCAAAGCTATGAAAAGGTGCAACCTCTTTGGCCAGCGTGATACAGTCCTTTCGAATTTGTCGATATATTTCTAAATTTGTAAGTCCATTGATTATACAATCAGAGATTAAAAATACATAGAAGATTAAAAAGTTGTTTTGTGTACGTATAAAAGTTGAACATGAATTAATGATTAATTAATATTCATCAATTAAAATTTACTTCATCGTGTTCGTAGTTATTAATACCGACTCGTGTACTTTGAAAATATTTCAAAGCTATGAAAAGGTATAATCTCTTTGACTAGCGTGATATCGTCGTTTCGATTTATCGATATATTTGTAAATTTGTAAGTCCATCGATTATAAAATCAGAGATTAAAAATACGTAGAACATTGAAAAGTTGTTTAAAGTTCGAGTATGAATTAATGATTAATTTATATTCATCAATTAAAATTTACTGCATCGTGTTCGTTGTTATTAATATCCACTCGTTTATTTTGAAAATATTTCAAAGCTGTGTAAAGGTATAACCTCTTTGGCCAGCGTGATACAGTCGTTTCGATTCGTCGATATATTTTAGGAATTGTGTTAGTGTTATAAACAGGTGATAAATAGAGTTAGGGGAGATCGTAGTGGGATCCGAGTACACACGAAGACGAGCGAGTGTCACCCACTACCTCGATGAGAGCGAACAGTCTCGTACGGCTCCGAGGACATCCGAGAGTAGCAGAAAGGACTCGAAAACATGGCGAGGACTGATTCGAGTGCAATTACGAGCCAGGTTTGTTGATTATAATTAAATCAATTGTCCAGCGTGACACAGTCGATTCGATTCGTCGATATATTTTAGGGATTAAAAGTTAATCCTTTTAAGACCATTATTTATACTATCAGATATTAAAAATACGTAGTACATTGAAAAGTTGTTTTGTTCATGTTTCAGCGAGATAAGTAAAGATAGAGTATTAAGAGCTCAAAGTCCAAAAGCTGTTATAGGAATATGGGACCCTACTATTTATTTGTGTTTTAAGGATTATCAGTTCAAAGTTCAAAATCTATTCAAATATTAGGAAGCCCTACCATTTATTTATGTTTTAGAGATAAACAGTTCAAGGTCCATATTTGTATTTCACCTGGACATAATCCAACTTGTCTATACAAGATGCAACCTGTTTACATGTTGATACAGTTACATATTGTAAAGGTTATGTAAACATTGAGAAGGCTGCACAAAACAAGAAAACAATGTAAAGGTTAGGTAACCTTCTCAAAGGAGTATAAAGAGCGTTGGGAAGGTTATAGACTATAAAGTGGGTACCTAATCCTTCATCGTATAGGTTAAGATTATATAACCGTAGGGGAGATTACATACTATAAAGTGGATACGTGACCCTTCATCGTATAGGTTATGATTATATAACCGTTGGGAAGGTTATAGACTATAAAGTGGGTACCTAATCCTTCATCGTATAGGTTATGATTATATAACCTTAGGGGAGGTTACATACTATAAAGTGGGTACCTGATCCTTCCTCTTATAGGTTATGATTATATAACCGTTGGGGAGGTTACATACTATAAAGTGGGTACCTGACCCTTCCTCGTATAGTTTATGATTATATAACCGTTGGGGAGGTTACAGACTATAAAGTGGGTACCTGACCCTTCCTTGTATAGTCTATGATTATATAACCGTTGGGAAGGTTACAGACTATAAAGTGGGTACCTGACCCTTCCTCGTATAGTTTATGATTATATAACCGTTGGGAAGGTTACATACTATAAAGTGGATATCTGACCCTTCAACAAAACCTCAAGTCCCTCAAACTCTAGAAATACAAAATGGCGGCGTAAGAAAAACAAAATGGCGGCCGGGTACACTCATGCCCTATAAGTTGGGTACCCGACCCTTCGATAAAACCTTAGGTCTCTTCAAACGGTGGAAAAACAAAATGGCGATGTAAGAAAAACAAAATGGCGGCCGGGTACACTCATGCTCTATAAGGTGGGTACCTGACCCTTCAACAAAACCTCAAGTCCCTCAAACAGTAGAAAAACGAAATGGTGGTGTAAGAAAATCAAAATGGCGGCCGGGTACACTCATGCTCTATAAGATGGGTGCCTAACCCTACAACAAAACCTCAAGTCTCTCAAACTGTAGAAAAAAAAATGGCGGCCGGGTACACTCATGCTCTATAAGGCGGGTACCTGACCCTTCAACAAAACCTCAAGTCTCTCAAACAGTAGACAAACAAAATGACGATGTATAAAAACCAAAATGGCGGCCGGGTACACTCATGCTCTATAAGGTGGGTACATGACCCTTCAATGGGTGGAGGGGGTAAATCTTGTGGGCGGTGCATAGACCAGTAGGTGCCGCGGGTCACGTGACTGGATCACGTGACTAAAATGGGACGGGGCATAAGGGTCACGTGACTAAAAGGAGCGTGGCCTAATAGTTAAGGTTAGGTCGAGGTGAGACCACGTGGCAGTTAAGGTTAGGTCGAGGCAAAAATTCAAATTCAAATTTCCCGTCATAGGTCACGTGATCAAATGCTGGTTTCTGATTGGCTGCTCAAAAAAATGCACCAGCTCGCCTGTTTTCCCTCTACTTTTCAAAAATATATATTCTGCCCAAGTTAAAGAAACTAAGCAGTAGGTACCAAAGGAAAATAAATTTGAAGCTTGTCCCAAGATGATCGCCGTGAGAGTGCCGAACTGGGAGTATTAAGAAAAAACTGTGTCAATTCAAATAGGCTTTGATGGTTGGTACATGTAATCAGAGGGTAAAATGATACAAAGGAAATATTGGATGTGCACTTCAGTAGGAAAAAAAAATAGGAAAGACTAAGGAAGCTAAAGGAAGTGCAGAAATAATCCAAGGAAGGATAGAGCGGAGGGATGCGAGGAAGTCAGAAGCCCACTAGATAAGTCAGGAGGCCTACCTAGGACCACGATGACCAGCCGCGCCGGAGAATTAATCTACGAAGTTCATTACGCTATATCTCAGCTTTTCTTTATTCGATATTTGGGTTCTACATATCTTGAAACGTAAAACCTCAAATTTTGAGGTTACAAATTTTTTTCTTTGGTCGATTCAACCAAAAGCATTTATAGATAAAGATTTTTTTTTTCGTTTTTTCTTTTCTTTTTTTTAAATGTTAATGCCTTGTTATGCTAATTCCAAAACATCTTACATTATCCCTCTATCTTCATAAATGACCGAGTTATGGGCTTATAAGGCCTTTACTCGGCCGCCATTTTGAAACAAAAAGACGGATGGTAATGTTGAGAAAAGCCGCGGATGGCGTACGGACGATTTTTTTTATTTTATTCGATATTTGAATTCTACGTATTTTGAAACGTAAAACCTCAAATTTTGAGGGAGGATTACAAATTTTTTTCTTTGGTCGATTCAAAATTGGAGCAGTTGCGTAATTGGCGATTCTAATTTATCCTGTTTGAAGCACACTGTGAATCTTACAAAAGTGAGATAAGTTTGTTATCGATATCGTTATAACAGCGGAAGCTAATACTTCAAGAAATCTATTTCAACACGTTTTGTTCTGCAATTTTACGTTTGATAATAATACTTTAATTATTTTAATTATTATGAAGAATCAGATGGTCCTGATGGCGGTCAAGAATTGAATCTCAAAATAATTAAATTATTTATTATTAGCCAAGGTTTCGACCCACATCGCAGATCTTCATCAGGCTTTGACAGCTCGGAGAGTAGGTGAGTAGGTACTTGGCTTATTATAAATAGTGTAACTATTTTGAAATCCATTTCTTGACCGCCAGCCGGACCCGCAATAATTCCCAACCATCTTTAGCATTTGTGTGTGTCAAACTCTGTTAAAGTCGCAGGCTTTATTTGAGTTTGATCATATTCAGAAATTTTCTTAAAATGATATTTTAGACTGATTCAGGAATATGGACCAATTCACCAAAAGTGCATCTGGGGTAAAAATCGGTTTACAATCGTCTTTTTTTCACTTTACATCGTAAGTGAACATAGTATGCCAAAAAAATTGCCTCGTGGACCATTTGTTTGGCAACCCTGGTCTGTACGGTCAAGCAATATAAATTCAAAAATAATTTTTTTTTTCTCGATTCTTTTGGATTTTTTTTTACCAAATATTTTAATCTTTATCAAGTCTATCTTTATATTATCATAATTTTAGCTGAATGGAAATAATTTCTAATATCTCTTAATATCTTATTTCAACAAAATGGAAAATAGGACTGTTACCTGCGCCCTATCTGCACGATAACGATGTAATATTCAAATTACCTTGCCTAGGTGACTATCCATTTTCTTATAATATGTTCCTGGACTTTTAACTAATACTTTTATAGAGGCTGTTCCGTGATATTACTTCGGACTGTCGTTAAAAACCAAATAACCATAACAAGTTTGGCGTGTTTGCCTTCCATTACTTTGTGTAACTTTACAACATTCTATAAAAGAAATTGAACTAATTCTAATGTAAAGCATGCTATAGACGATCTTGGTTCAGTAGAATATCTTGGCAAATATTCAGTTAATTATAAAACTATTACTAGTCAGTTTAAAGTGGTTATTACCTAGAACTGATAAAGAATAAACCTACCTTCATTTTTTTGTGACCAACATTTATTTTCGTTGACGTGAAAATGAACTAAAAAAAATCAAAAAGTCGGTAACGTAACAAACATTTTTTATTAGAACATAGTTACATCGTGGAACGTGGTCTTGTGTTCCTAAAACTAGCCATCCTACAACAATAAGCACGTTTGTGGGGTCACTGAAATGCGATATTGGTAGAAGATTTTTAAATCGGCTGCCATCGCTATGTTATTATCAACCAAGAAAAGAAGCAACCGGAACTCTGGATTGAACAAGAAAGGTTTTTTAACGTATTGTTACAACTAAACCAGTTTCAAAAATACACAATAGGACAAAACCAAAAAAACTCTTTTCTTGGAATCAGATCAGAACGATTCACTCAATCCAAGTTCATGGTTTACAGATTTCATAAAAGAAGCTACATCTTTCTATGGACTGGGTCGATTCACTGAAAAGAGTTACTGCTTTGACTATCTATTTCAGTAAAAAAATGTGAACTGGATTTGAGATAGCGATGAAACAGAGCTACTTAGATCACTTACTCATCCTAATCATAGATCACTCACTTAGTAAATATATATTTAATCAGCTCATGAGCACATCACCAATCTTTGGTTTTTATTATGGAAAGAGTCGACTTGACATTTCAAAATGAATGGGAATTACTACATTCTTTTTATTATTTGTATGCAGTTGCTTAGGGATTGACTAAAATTAAGCGTTTGCAAAGCTTATAATACGTCAAAGAGCAGTTGCAACTGAAATTCCAATCGTTTTCTGAAACATTGTCCTCTCACCGGTTTATCGTACCTCAAATCCTTAGAGGTTCTCCGACAGCAATGATTGTGAGAATCATAGTTGTTCATCGGTCGCGTGCATCCTATTTCAGGAAACATGCACACTTATAACCCAATCTATTGGCCTAACATTAGGTGACACTAGAGTGTCACTACGTCAACATCAACATAAATGCCAGAAAATGAATGTCCCTGCCTAAAGTTTTCAAAAATAACCGTTAGGGAGTTTTAAGTATTAAAATCTATATTAATTTGTAATTACGCTGATCGAAACGCGGGGGCCTTAATGACATTTATACCATAACCGAACACAAATAGACCTCTGCAAACGGTTAACGAATACTACAAGGACTTATACAAAACTTCGTTATTACACAAAATTTCAGAGAACAACCTCAGAAGGTGTGACTGCTGAGTCTTTGAGAGTTTACGTATAGGGATGTCATGCGCTTACAAATGTGCTGGTTACAACTTCGTTTCGATCATCAAAATAAGATAATTGATAAAATCTTATAATTTGCGAAATAGACAGAACATACATGAAAATATATCTGAAAATAAATGCAAAGAGAAACCACCTAAATAAAATAGCTGAAAAAAAATAGTTTGAAGACTTTATTAATAAAGCACGACTGCATAATTAATCATAGCAGAGGAATGAAGATATCGAAAATGTGCTTGAGAAAGTCTTTTGCTCCTAATGTTCGTTGAGAATCTGTTGATTTAAAATCTCTTGAAGACAGGAGGTAGGCCGTGCGAGTTGAAGGAGGGTCTCTGAAGCTGAAGGTGAGAAGATAATTAGTCCAATAAAAGAATGATTTTATGAGTATAAAATTACCCAAGAATGATAGAAAGGCTTACATTAAGATAGCATCATACCACCATTGCTCATCATCAATTGCAATTTGTATGGGATATTTGTTAATTTATTTAAAATTTAATTTACGAGATTTAGTAATAAGCTGAAGAATTGAGTCTATTCATCGCCTTTAAATTACTTCGAAGGGGATATTAACGAACTCCTGCGATCTATTGTCCGACTCTATAATAGAAAGCACTCGTCAAGTGAATTAGGAATGAGATTCTGTCACAGTACAGCGCTTGAGCAGGATCGAACATGCTCTATTGGATTCAGGTCTGGATTTTGCAATTGCTTCTCCAGGCATCTCATACTACTCTTCGAGACACTCCAACCCCAATCCGAGCTCTGTATGTATGATCGTGCTTCAGCAAGACTCGGTCTATGTAAGGGAAGAAATAGTATTATTTACTCTACTAAAATGTTTGCCAAAGACCTGTGAACATTTAATTGCCTGCTCTGCACAACCAATAATGCCTGACAGGCATCATTGGGAATTCCTCAGCAGTATTTGTAGAATGAGTCTCCTTTGAATCGATTATTAGATTATAGAAACAGAAAATTCAAGGATCAAATAAATTACGATTATAAATAAATTTAAAATGAGTGACAAAAATTAAGTTGCAAAAAAATTAAGATACTTAAAATAATTGCAGACAGTTTTGAAATTCTAAAAGTTATGATGAATTTTTTATTCACTTCATTAGGGTCTTGGAACAAAACTTTTTAGGATTTATTAAGGATTTAAAAATAGATTTGTTTAGTTATAGAAAACTAAGAGTTACAGTAATAACGGGTAACACGATGGTTGAAAAAACCTGCTATGCAAAAAAAGAACATCAATGTCTTTAGAAAACTAAAATCGGCTGATAGTGCAGAAGGTTGACTTTGAAATCGCAGTGACTTGGGGGATCAAACAAAGAAGAAGGGATTACTTATATATTTAAATATATTTTCGCTTTTATTTTTATGCCTTTTCAATCCAATTAAAAATAAAAATAAAAACAAATTGAGTGGCGCATTAAGGTATTTCCAGCAGTTTATTCGGTATTTAAGTTATTTTTGGCCTCGATTGAGCGCAAATAGTAATTATCATGATAGAATATGAGTGGGTTTATCCAATCGAACTAGTGTGATTTATTTCACGTCAAGATATTCATTCACTCATTAATACATATCCAATAGTTACGTGTGAATAAATTAGCAAAGATTTAATATATATATATATATATATATATATATATATATATATATATATATATATATATATATATATACTTTTATTTATATTTTGAGTTGTCGATTATTCTATAAATTTTAATTTTAACGTACTTAATTTATAATTTTATAAAATGGAGCAAAAAAATTCGATCACGAATTATACCTCCATAGTGGTGTATATCTATAAACGTAAAGAGTTCAGTCTTGTTTTCAAGCAATCTCTGTTTCCTTCAGGTATAAAGTTCCCTCGACTTGGTGGCCCAAATATTGAAAGGATCTTTCTTTACCAAGATCCAACTCTTGACAGAGCCTTCTAGAAAGAGTTTTATTATTCAGATACTTTCAACCTTTCCCTTACCCAAACATTCTGAGACCCGATAAAGGTAAATATCCCAATTCGAAATATTTTATTTATTTGTTGTATAGCGAACAATATTCATCGAGGTTTTTCACATGAATAAAATTAAATTTTGTTAACTTTCAGTTTTAACATTTTTGACATGTAATCAAAATAGTTCTAATAACGGTTAGTATCTATCATTCAAAAAAAAAAAAAATGTTCATCGCCGCAGCAGTATAGAGATTCTATAAACATTCTCAAATGTGCAAACAATTCATATACCTTGGTTCATTAATATCGAATGACAATAACATAGGAACCGAAATAAGAGTCAGCTGCGGGGAACTGATGTTACTTTACCCTTCAGCGTGTAATGAAGTTCCGAGCGCTATCAAGTAAAGGACGGGAAACTGTTTACAAAACTATGATTTGGCCGGCGGTTACGTATTGCGGTGAACATGGGCTATGATAGTCAGACAAAATAGACTGCTATGTTTATGGGAGCGGAAGATCTTTCGCAAGATCAATGAGCCCATTTGTGAAAGAGGTATACGAAGATCACGGTACAACCAGGAGCTGATGGATCTGTACGCTGAAGTCGATGTATTCACCTTCAGTTCTACTGCTTCTGGATAATATTTTCCATTTATTGGGGTCCTCTCCAATTTCCCCAATGAAGAATTTTCGGCAGACCTGAATCTTCTATCCTATTTTCAGGTTTCAAAATATTTTCTTGCAGGAGCTCGAGAGGCACTACTCTCGCAAAAAGCAGCACCGCGTCATGAGACACTCCGGTACGCTCAAGTGACTCACAGTAGAGCCATCTCACAGTGGGACCGATAGTCGATCTAGAAGGGCAAAAACAACTTTCAAAATATCAAAAATGTAATAAAGCATCCTTTCTATAAATAGTTCGTAACTTAATAAGAGCCCCAGTATAATCTGAAAGTTTGATTATGCTCTCGTTGTAGGGTACGGATTGATCAGGCATGACCAAGCAGGTCCACAATCATTTATAGTTGTAACTAGTGTCAGTGTGTTATTGCTCATGATGGCTTTTGTTAAATCATGTTATTGTGTTTCTTACTTACCATATTAACATATCTTCTACTAATTTCATATTGATTACAATTGGTTTTCGAAAATGGCTATGATCAATGCTTTGAAATAAATTAACAATACTTCTATAACCTGTAAAATACCCTTCTCGGTATTCCACGGCAAAATTTGTATTTCATTTTGTAGCATTTTTTGTATTCTTTCAAGAACTTTTCATCAAATTTTTCGCAGTTTTGTGCTAAGCACTGTTTTTTTTTTTAATTTAACACAATTTCTGTGCTCACATTTTTTGACCTAACGGGAAAATTTGTCTTCTCATGAACAGATCTCTGAAAATTAAAATTAAATTATTAATACTCACAGCATTGACGTATTAGATTATAAAACTAAAACAGATTTGAAAGACAATGTAGCCCGATCAACATACAAAACTAATGAACGTTTGAAGAATACTCACAGAAAGAAATCGGCTTTTATGAGATAGATAGCTTCTTGAAGCTAATTTTCTGGACCTTCCGGGAAGGAGCCATCGGTCTTATCGAGGTTCGCGGCACCAGGAATATTTTAGGCAATCTTTTTCGAAATAAACATCATGATTCCATAACATTAACTCATTTTATTAACAGTATTTAGTTTATTTAGAACTGAGGTCAAAATAAATAAAAACAATTCAATCAAAAAGCAGTAACAAATATTTTTTCTGGACCTAATAATATAATTTCGCTTGAAATTTGCCGTCATCTGAATTCTGGCACACGGGGTAAGTGACCCCTTTGCCCACTCCTCTAATTCTGATCTTGTGGACTGGTTTACAAAGCCACTTGGTTCATTACTTTCTGACTTGTTGCTGAGCGATTATGACTGACTTTAGCAAGAAAATAACTTTTCTACGAAGTCGATCCTCAGCATGAGGAAATAGATTAAATTAATTTGAATCTGTCGTCATTGTTATTATTTTTAATAATGTTATTTCATGGTATTTCTTTAAAATTACAAATTTAATTTTTTTTTCGCCATAAAATAATTGTATTAATTAATTAAAAACCATTAAAGGCTTATTTTTATTTATTTTTGACGAGCATGTGATTTCCAATAAAAAATTATGGTCATTGAATTTTGTCCTCCTAGATCAGCTATTGGCCCCATTGTGCTTCTGCTGAATCATCCCTATCTGTTTTTCTATCGGTGTAGGAGGTTCCAGTTCGAGACAGGGGACGCATACCTCAGAATATCCACAACCACCCTCATTTATGGTCATTGTAACTTGGTATCTGAGGCACCAGAAAGCTAGGCTAGGGCCACCCTTTTTCTCAGGTGATCTGAGTGAGGTGTCACGTTGAATCCTGTTCTGAATATCAGGCCAAGGCAAGTGATGACCTTACTTCAACGTATTATTGTTTCTTGAATGATAAGACTTATGGGCTGGGTCCTATCCCTGATTCCTCCCAATACGAAAGCCTGGGTCTTAGCAGTTATAATCTCTTTCTATTACACCATTCTCCTTTCAGGCTGGTGAATTATTGGTGAACACCACTGTGATTAAACCATGCACATAAGCATTAGAAGGTCACCGCTCCTCCTCTAAGACACCCAACAACTCGTGAAAGATCAAGTTTCACCAAGCCGAACTTGATTCTTGGGGGATGGAAACTTTTTTTGCATTGGAAGAACCTCTAAACTTTATTTGCCTGTGTTGAAGGTAGTTTCGTATAAAAGTATATAAGTTGCAGGGTGCTTCAAACTTCTGCAGTTACTGGAGCATACTGAGCCACCAGATGCTGTTGAAGGTGGAGGACAAGCCAAAAAAGACAACACCAGAATAAAAAAGACAAACCTCTCCCCTCTCTCTTCAACATGAACGATTCTCTTGCTTTTCGTTCAGCGGTTTTTGTTGTGGGTGACTTGACCTTGTAAGTATTGACGATTGACCACGCAGGCAGGAGGGCCACACACGACGGCTGCTTATCTCTGTTTCCTCCCTTGTAGAGAAGTCTCAGATCGACCATCCTTGAACGTTTAGGAACGTATCCTCTATCCATGGAATAATTGTAGATTTCCCAAAAGGCTCTATCCTATATAGGGGACGTTATTATACTGGATCACCGCATCTATAGTATGAAGATCTGGAACACGACCAGTTTCTTTCTACATGCCTACGACTGTGCAAAGATTATATAAGTACTATGGTGTGGGCAAACCATGTTGCGTCTCAAAAAAAGTTGTTCTTTATTGATCATCATCATAATCATGTATGTTTGCCGCCTCTTCAAGGTTTGTTGTGCATCTCCTCTTTGGGGATTGGTAAAGTCTGCTGCGGTTTCAACATGTCCAGGGCCACCAAATATCCCCCATGGATTTTTGGTGGACTCTTGTCGTCCCAGCACTTCCTCTTTTATTCATCTATTCTTTTATTCTTCTATTCCTTGAATTTCGTGAATAAAATTTTTAGCTCATACAAATAGTTTACCTAAATCAACCGTCGAATGTTAAGATTGTTGTTGGGGAGAGTGAGGGTCTGAGGTGAGTTATGGTTCTAACTTAATGATGAGTTAGAAATCATGAAAATTAAAATCAAACGAATGGATCTTTAAAAAACATAAAATTTTAGGCAGAAAGTTCTTAATTATAAATCTGGTGATAAAATTTACAATATTTGGCGAGTTTTGTAGGAAAAATGTTATCATGAATTGAAGCTCCTTCTAATACTTCTCTGTGTGATCAGTGGAAAATAGTTTAGGTATAACAACAAGTAACGTAGATTATTTTCAGAGTCTGTCTAGGAATATCGACAGTTACAAACAAATATTTTATTTTCGATTCGCAGAAGCTGTTTCTATAGCCATGAAGAAAAAACTTGTTTTCGATTTTCAATAAAACAATTTTTATGTTTATAAATTAAAATAGAGAATTGCTAATGCAATTCTCATTTTTGTTTTTGCCTAGAATGCAGCTAAGTTCATTTGAAATTTACTTTCTCTAAAAGGAGAGGGGAAGAATATAAACTATTAACCATAACCAACTATTGTTTTTAGAGTCAAAATAGACTATATGTAACATAATAATAAACTAAATAAAATATATAAAATTTAGCTCCTTTTACCATACCAAATTGTTTTTGAGGTTTGAAGTAGGACAAGTGGATAGAGTGCTTGTTTTATGTTTGGCACAAAAAGACTCAAAGTCAAACCAGATTTTTTTGTCAACAATTTTCATTCTGCAAAAATAAAAATATAAGTTATTAACTGTAAAAATAAAACATATTACCATTTCGATAAAAAGTGATCCATTCTCTATAGATAAGCTAGCTAAACTTATAATAAATATAAGCATATATAATACTCATGAATATACTTGATAAATATGAAAAAAAGAAGACGTTGAAAAAAATACTACTATTTCGTACATAATATACCATCTGCATAAGGGACACAAAATATTCTGCAATGGCTCGTAGTTCAATGCACAGTATAATCTTTCTGTAGCGATAATTTTACATGAAGATACTAACATTTCCATTCAAATATGCAAGGTAAGTAGCCTTGTTTTTTCATCAATTGAAGCGAGATTTCAGTATTTATAATAAATTTTTCAGTATTTAATTAGCTAATAAATAAAATAATATCACTCTATAGCTACGCTTTATTGAGTCTCTTGAATTCTAAAATAAAGTGATTCCGTTGTCATTGACTTCTTCTAAAGACCTCTCGTTCTCCGAAAATAAAGAATCGTTTTAGGGATAAATAAGATTTCATCATAGTCGTGAAGAATGCAATAAAGTTAAATAATATAAATTCAGGAGCAGATATGCTGCCAGCGAAACTTCAGTCCATTACATATATAATAAATAGAGTAATTAGATCAAAACTGATCTTTAGCGATATTTTCAGTTTTAATATATATATATATATATATATATATATATATATATATATATATATATATATATATATATATATATATATATATATAAGCTCTGTAGTTTTTGATTAGCTACTTGTCGAGATAAGAAAAAAAAAATGCAACTAATCAATTTTCTATTCCTTAAGTTGTGTTATGACTCACTTAATTCCTTATCACGTGTTATATCGTTTTATGTCTATCTCAGAAAACGCACCTGTAAATAATATGCCAAAGTCAGATTTATCGAGGGAAAACTTTCCAACATATCGACAGTATACCTGAAAAACCTGTTAAGTAATTCTGACCTAATTTTTAGGAGACAAAAACCCTCAACCCTTCTGAAGCCTTCTAAGCTTACAGGTTATTCATCAGTAACGTAACTAAGCTCGAATTCATCCCGAGGCGAACATCCAGAGAACGCTGTTGTCCAATTCGGTTTTCGGTTTTCAGATTTCGACGGAAATATCCATTTTGACCATCCCTGAATCCATTTTGACTAGTTTCGTCGTGGCGTCTGTACGTACGTTCGTACGTGCGTATCTCGCATAACTCAAAAACGGTTAGTCATAGAGAGTTAAACTTATGTATTTAGGATTGTTGTAAAATCTAGTTATGAACCTCCCTTTTTGGTCACTGCATGATTACCGGAAGTGGTACTTTACTTGAAGGTCATAATTGATTTCCATTAAAAATTGTATTAAAATACTATGCAAACCTTCTCATATTTAGTATTCAGAACTTATATATTGATTTAAATAACATACTAAATTTTGGTCTAAATTGGAAAACCGAAAGCGGTACTTTACTTGAAGGTACTAGACTTTCATAAAAAATTATATTAAAATATAATGTAAAACATCTCAAATTTGGTAAATAGGACTTTTATATCGATGTGAATGTATTTACTAGATTATAGTTAAAATTGTTGAGCCGAAAAGAGTACTTTACTTGAAGGTCATAATAAGCTTACATCAAAAATTATATTTAAATTAAATACATAAATCATATGTTTCGGCAATAAAGGTTACAAACGCGATTTGGTTTCCAATCCAATTAAAAATTTTTATTACTTGCTTGAAGTGTTAAAATTGATTGTAAAATATTGCTTTTCCTCCCCATTTGTGAGATCAACAAGTCTGCAGCAAGAGAACAAGATATTAGTTGAGTGGGTTTTTCCGCTTAAAATGTCGAAACTGTCGATTTCCAATGCTATATCTCGTGATATTGACAGTTTTAATGTTGTCACGGGACACGAAGAAATCTCTTGGAAATCTCTTGGTTACCTACTGAAGGAAAACGACATATAATAACGGAATGAGACCTCCAGAAACAAGAATGTGTGTGTGTGTGTGTCAATAGATGGATGTTGTGACGTTGAGTGTCGTTTTTAATACAATCTTTGGAAACTAGTAACCAAATTGAGGATCACTTTTTGAGCCACCGATTTATAGTTTAATAGGCGTGCAAGGAAGTAATGTGTTGTCCACATCAGATATTTTTTCACCAAATTCGTAATAGTTTATTATATAATAGTAATCACTAAATATCTGTTACTATATATTAATGTCAATTATAACGGTTGATAAATCAACCTGGAGGAGGACCACCGGACCTCCCTTACACGTACCATGGGCCTACCTCCCATACAAGGCAGGATCTATGGGAGCCTGTATCAATGTTAAAACCGACTATTTTTGTTATAAGGACCTCTAGAAGGACCTATATCCTCGCCAAAACTAGTATTAATTGTAGAGCGTTACAATATATGTATACATTTCCCCCTCCTCCTCCCCCTTACCCGACCTACCCTTCCTTAGGCGATTCCTAATATGCTTTTCGAAGCTAATAGCTTCAACGGGTACGAACTCGGAGATTGTTAAAAACAGCGGCTTTTCGTAACGGTTGATAAAATAATAATACAGTTTTAACTAAGAAAATTTTTTTATTCAACGTATTATTTTTTAAAACTGTATTCTATAAATTATTGTGCGAAATTATTTATTTCTTATTTCCACCCTCTTCGGATCTTTATCTCCAAATTTCTTCAGTAATTTTTCGAAATTTAACTTTCGGGCTCTTACATTTTCAATACTTGAAATATTCAGATTGCTTAGTCGAGGAGAGCCCAAAGGACTTTTATAATTTTTAGTTTTGAAAACCATCTTTCAGTATTGGCTGCAGTAACAAGTAATGCAAACAAAAAAATTAAAAATGCACTAGAACGAAAGAGCAAAGTCTAATTCCTAGCAAGTAGAACACTGTAATACAATGAAATTGAAATATAAATTTAATGATTATTAGGTTTTTATGGTGTAAAAATTAAGAAAAAATAATATAGTTTATAAATAATATCGTGATAATGAGAGTGAATATTGTAAAATTGTACAAGAAGATATGGATATAACGAGCTTATCCTGAAGGTGTGGAAAAATCCTGAAACGTTGGCAAATACACTGCTAAGAAAATTCTAATAAAGGAGTCTTGGGGGTTCTTGTAAGGGATACTGGAAGAAAATTCTTCACCATAATATCGAGTTTATTTTTTAAATAAATAACAGCAGAGCCAGACCTCGTCAGGGTCATTAGACAGAGAAGGTTTGGCTGGTTAGGGCATATTGAACGCATGGATCCAAAGATTGTAAGTGATTGAGTTAAATCTTTTTTTTTTTTTAAATTCAGGTCTTGTGGCGTCTTCTGACGTCCGACGCCCCAAGGCCTTGCTTCGGTTGCGTTGGCGTTATTTATACCTATGGGGTTATTACAACATGTCATAGATAAGTGATAATATAAATAACGTAAAAATGACACAGTCCATTCCATCCGAAATCTTTTGTTTTGTGATGAAGATGTAAAACAGTTATTTTTAAAAAATAGGCCTTAAAGATTTTCCAGGTATACTGTCGAAATATCGATATTTGTGTTGGGTGTTTTATTCATTTCATTCCGACTGCTGGTATTTTTTGACAACAAAAACATATTAATTTTGACGATGAAAGTTTTGTAGCAAGAATCGCTTGATAAAATTTTTTCTCAAACTGATGATATTTAGTAAAACAGGAATATCAAAATCTTCCAAAAAAAATAAGAACTAAATGTATTACAAAGAATCTTACATCTAAAAATCTCATGAGATTTAGTTATGTACTTGTTCACATCATTTTTTCATGTCATTCTGCTTATTTTAAAATTAAGCATTCTATAATCTTCTCTTTTCTATTATTTTTGTATCTTGTTTTTTTAGTCCTGCCGAAACGAGGTACACATTAAACAGTTTGTTACATTACTGTGTACTTTATTACTGGCAGTACCATCTTCTCTGAGCTTTTTATTATTATTATTTATTTATTTTTTATGTGAGTGAGGTAGAGTAGGAAATATTAAACCGTGCCTGGGTGATTCTCATGGGTATTCTCATTTTATAAACAGATTTTAGTCCATTACAACTTTTTTTCTGAATTAGCTACGTCTAACCTGATTTTTGCTCATAGCTATATTGTGAAGAAAAGTTTCTTCATAATAAAATGCTAAAAATGAAAATATTAAAGGATAATTTAATATTATAACTGCTGAAGCTGCTAAAATTTCGTTACGATATCGAGGGTGTTAAGGAACAATATATACCGATTTAAAAAAAAAAAAAATGGATAGTTGCATCATCCAACTCTTATAAGCCAGATCTATGTTGTTGTAACCCTAAGAAAATGTTGTAAAATACAATGTAGACTACAATATTTTACCCATATATAGATATGACCATTTAGAGTTGGATGATATAAAAATCCATTTTTTTAAAATTGAGGGTAACGTTGTTTAAACTTATCTCGCTTTAGCCTCAATTTTCGAGTAAACACCAGTATTTTTTCCTTCATAGCCTGCATCAAATCCTAGTGAAATTTATATTCAATCTTTAATCTTCAAATAATTTTTGATGAAAATGTGTAATGACCTTCAAGTAAAGTACCACTTCCGGTAATCATGCAGTGTCCAAAAAGGAAGGTTCACAACTACCCTAATAACAAAATTTTAACTTTCTACAGCTAATCGTTTTTTGAGTTATGCGAGATACGTATGAAAGAACGAACGTACAGACGTCACGACGAACCTAGTCAAAATGGATTCAGAGATGATCAAAATGGATATTTCCGTTGAAAACTGAAAACCGAAAATTTTCGTGATTACAATACTTCCTTTACTGCGTTCAAGTAATAATTGTAAATAAAATTTTTTTTTTAGATAGCTATTTATAATTCTCTCTGTGTAGAGGGTTCATACAGTTCATCTTTTACCCAATTAGAGTTATTTTCTTACCCTTAAATCACTAGAAATGATAAAATTCAAGCTGGTGGTCTTTTCCTCAGTTCTGAAAATATCAAAGCAAAAAAAATCTTTTGATGTGGACCATTTGTTAAGATTAACTGCTGAGAGACAATAAATAGAGTAATTTTCAGATACCAGTAATCTGAGAATCATCCGTTTGCTTCTTTCAAGGGTAATTCCAATAAAATAACTAATTAAAACTAATATATCAGTTATCAGGCAGTTCGTGATATTTTCTGAATAGATCAATAAAATGTTTATATATCTAAATATAAAAAAAATATATATATCTTCAACTTTTTTGAATTATATATCTGTTTTGGTTCCTTTCTACTTTGTTATTATTTTTTTAAAGAATAAAATGCATTGCTTAGATTTTTTTTTCAGTGGTCTCAATGTACATTAGGAGATATACCTGACCCTTATGCCCTTTGTCTTTGGGGAAAATCGATGCTCTTAATGCTTCTTTTGGGACACATCGTAAAGATGGGACATTGCCAAACCCTCCACCATTTCCTTCTCTACTTGTCTCCAGTCTTTATTGAATACATATTTCTCTATTATTGGCTGATCTCGTATCGGTATATTAGCAATATTTTTTCTTCATTTTGTTAAGCGAATGCCCAATGTCATTTCCTAGGGTAAGCGGCAAATTAAGGGAAAACAAACTTTAACGATATTATCTTTATTCAAAATAACTTCCATTTCCTTCAATATATTTCTTCCAATGACCAACAAGAAAAGATTATCCCTTGTTCGGAGAACATTTTTGGCTTTGAACCCATAAACTCGAGAAATGAAAATTTCACACTATTTTCATATTGAAATATTTTGTTTCTTAAAAAGTGCATAAGTTGGATACATGCCAGATGAGTATGGTGGATGTGGAAGAACTTAAATTAGTCTTTAAAGGTAATTGACAAACATTTCACTTACGTGATCTTAAAATTGGAGTTGAACTACATCCACCATTTTCATCTGACTTTTATCCAACTGACTACCATTTTTTCAGAGCTTTGGCGCATTTTTATAAAACACAATATTCCAAAATGAAAACGAGTAAAATTATCATCTCTCGAGTTTATTGTTTAAAAAATTGCCAAAAAGTTTTTTCGCGCAAGGGATAAAAATCTTTTTTGGCTTTGGGAGAAATTTATTGAATCTAACTGAAGTTATTTTGAATAAAAGTAATATCGTTAAAGTTTGTAGAAAGATGGGCTTTCTACTTTATGTAATGCTAATGAAAGTCTGTAGACAATATTGGTAGAGACCTAATATTTACCGAATTTTTTTTATAGGCTGATTGCAATTAAGGAAACCAAAATGAATTATGATCTTAAGTTGGTGATATAAATGGATTCTCGAAATTTAAAATTTGAAATCATAATTTGATATAGTAATTTGTCCTATTTATAATTTTGTTTTTTATTGATATTTAACACAAGAATATTTTTACTTCATTAGCAAATAAAAAAAAATAAGTGTTTTAAAAACCATCTTTTTTAATATACTGGGATATCTTCAGCCCACGGATAGAACCTCCACTCAAAGTACAAAAGTTAATTCCAATAGATCGAAGCCAATTACTAGATTAAAAATAAAAGCATAACGATGATAGATCAGAAATATTGAAATACTTTTGTGACTGAATTATGTAATGAAATTACATCTAATGGACCAACGACTGAGATTGTCAGGCCACGCTTTGAGGTTTCTTGATGCTTGATAAAACATAATATACCTAGAAGATCGAAGAGATAGAACATAAAATACTATTTGATGAATGATCTTTTACATGTGAAACCAGGATGGAATCAAGATTACCTTAAAAACACTTGGGATGGAATATAATTTTTCTATACATAAAATTGAAGCCATTAATAGATAAGGAGATTAATTAAATAGGCGCAAGATTGTTATTAATGAGGCTTTGTAGCCATTGGTCGGGCACAATAGTAATATCAATTATAATGTGCTTATCATGTTAGAAAAGATTAATTTTGTCCCTGTAGGCAGAATTTACCAGAATGAAAATTAGCAATTGATGTTATTTGTTTCTCATATAAATATTCTTAATTACAATAAACAATGCGTTACTTCTATTAATAATTTTCTTGCCTTTGTTCCAGAATCATACTTTATAACGTTACTTTGTACGTCCTGTGAAATAGCCTAACTTTATTCTTATTTTTATTCTCCTAAGATAGTCATCTTTGAAACGGATATTACCGAAACTCACATTAGTCAGTACCGATTTTTCGCTTCAGAATAGCTTCCAATTATTTTATTTTTTTTCATTGAAGGAACTATTGCAGCTACTTCCTTGGATTCGAACCTCTTGTGCGGTCACATTATTGTCCATTATGCCACTCTCTCTATTCTATTGCCTATTGTGCCACCCTGTTTGCTTATACAATAAATTATATCTGAAATATAATTGCTGTCTCGGAAATAAATACGTTCAATTGCTCATAGGCTAATTAATCTGAGAACCTGGTTGAAAGTAAGTGCTGAAAAGCTGGAAATGGTTTTATTCTGTTCATTAGACATCAGATAATATTAACCTAAGTTTTCCTCATTCAAGATGGTGAGCCAAGGCTCGGGGTGGGGGAAATCCCCAAATTTTCAATATGATTCGCAATTATGAGGCAGAATGTCTAAATTAACCGTTAAGAGTTCGCAGAGGAATGTTTTGGGGAAGTCCTAAAAATTAGTTCATTTATGTTTTTTAGGTCACTGATTACGAATTTCAACTTTGCTACTTCGAATTTTCCTGGAAGTATAAAAAAAAAATAAGAAAAAATGTTTTGTTTTTTATTGCTTATACTTTGAAAACCATGTATTATTCGAATAGATTCAAATATTTATTTGTGTACTAAATTAAATAAGAGTACATTACCTACAATTTTGATTCAGTGGATTTTATAGTTTAGCTGCTCTGTTTTTAAGTGAGCGCAATTCAATATTATGATGCGTAATGCCGAATTAATTTTTTTTTTTATTTTGATATTTCCGGGAAACATTCAAATTCGTAATCAGTACCATAAAGTACATAAATGAGTAAATTTTCTGAACATCTTTTTCTTTATTTTTTATGTTATATTTCCCGGAAGTGAGCGCAATTCGAAATTATGATGCGTAATGTAGAAAATATTTATTTTTTTATATATACCTTCAGGAAACATCAGAGATAAAAAAGTTCAAAATCGTAGTCAGGACTTCCCCAAAATTTTCCTCCGAGTGCTCTTGCTCAATCATTAATTTAGATATTTTCCTCATAATTACAAATCGCGATTGCTTCAAAACCGAGCCTCCAAACAAAAAAATCTTTACGATCAAAATTGCAGGAAATTTACTCTTTAATTTAGTATAAAATAAATATTTAAATTTATTCGAATAAGGCATAGTTTCCGAGTGGGGTAAAAAAAACCACATAAAAAATACTGTTTGTTTTTATTTTTATTTTAATTTTAATTCTTCTGTCAAACCGAATCAATGTGTAAAGTACTCATCTTATCTATCAAGTACACAAAATTAAACGATTTATAAAGTAATAAAATTTTGGCTAGGGTGCGGCGTTTAAATGTTATAGGCCAAAAACTGAAAAAAAATCAAAAAATTAGGGAGTTTACTTCATCTCAACTGGGCAAACTTACGTTGCTATTATCTGACGTACAATCAACATATTAAAATCATTTCCAGCTTTCCAACACTTACTTCCAACAGCGTTACCCGGAATGGTCAAGATTAACTGGCCTATCAGCGATTTGCAACTATTAAAATAGGATCCTGAAACTAACACTCGCAAATGTCTTGAAATGTAATATTGGGTCGTTCGCCAGTGGATGTACTAAAAAGTGACCTTGCATTGACTTGATATTTCAAATCGGATGAGCTGACAGATTGGGAGGGTGTTGCAAATGATACAGTCCATTTCAAACAGCTTTCCATCGTGCGAAAGTATTATTGGGTCCAGCAAAAAATATGAAAATGTTATTTTCAGAGAAAGTAGAAGAGCCAAATCCTTCTTCAGATTTGAAATTGCCCATCCAAATGACTTATGAGCCCATCAAGAACGGCTTATTTTGAATGGCTAAAAGGTGGGTAATGCATGGACAAGAATTAAAGTTCAGAAATCGGTAACAATCATTGTTCTAGGCTTGAGACATTTTATTATAATCATAAGGCTTTTATAAATACCTCATTTGAAAAAAAAATCATGTGGGGACTTACGTCCATATAATAATATTCTAATCATAAATTAAAAAAAAAAGTAAATAAGTAAAACAACATTATTATAAATTGCTATCAATCATGTAGGCTATAATGACCTATTAACTTCTTTTTTCGTTGCATTACACTACAAAATTATCGATTGCATGGGATTAAATTTGAGGAGCTCAACATGGCAATACTAGCAATTTCAAATTTACTGAAAGGATCAACAAGCTCTGTAGGAGAAACGTAAAATGTTTCTTCAGTTTCTTGTTCATAAGAAATTAATTAAGAAGTTGTTTAAAAATGAATATTAATCGCCAAAGTAATAAACCGTTACAATATTTTGCTAATGCCGAATTCACTATGGAAATTTAGCTGTGCACGAACTTTTCAAATTAATTATTAGTTTACAAAGTTCTTAGTTTTAGATTACGTCTATTAGGTTTTCAAGGACACTATTTTATTTTAATTTCATAATATATTTTCAATTGCACAACTGTATTTCGGTTTATTGTAGATATAGAAATTTTATTTCTAACAAGGATCATTTATTAGGATTTTTATTCCACTAGCTGAAATGGATTTTTGATCGAGCTTGTACATTCCGAATGACCATTGTATTTGACATTTTTTTCGGTATTACTGCTACTACTCCGTGGAACTACAGACTGGTGTGATGCTTGACCTTCTGAATGAATCTTCGCCAGGTCATTCTGAACTGCGCTGCTTCTCACCAGTTGTGGGCTCCTAGCAGGTCCCAGGCGTCCCCGGCTACAGCAGCCAACCATCTTGAACGCGGTCTGCCTCTTCCTCTGGTCCAACACAGTCTCCCGTCCAGCAACTTCTTTGGGATTTTCTCTGCTGGTATTCATGCGATGTGGCCAGCACAACGCATTCTGCCAAATTTTATACCTCATCACATCTGCCCCTCCAAAGAGCTAATATACCTCTGCATTTGTTGTCCTCCGATTGTTGCCGTCCTTCGCAGGCCCAATATGCGGCGAACTATATTCTTCTAAAAAATAAGAAGAGCCGTTTCTTCTAAACTTGTGGGAGCACTGGTGAAGTTTATATGTAACTGATACTTCGTTGAGCGGGATAACGATGAGCTTTTAAGGTGCCTGTTGAGGCCAAAATAATACCTATTGGCTTTACTGAGCTGTTGACTGATTTTATTTCCACAGGTTTTCATTGACCATAGATATTTGAACTGGTCAACATGATGGAAGGTGAATGAACTTATCAATATTGGTTCTCGCCCTTCTGTATCTGCTCCAGATCCTGCTCACAAATACTTGTTTTTTTCTTGATTAACTGTAATTCCCATTTATTTTATAGCTTCGAACAACTTAAGAAACTCCCTTTTGAGCGACTTGAAGGATCTTCCAATAAGGTCTAGGTCATCTGCAAAGCCAAGTACTTGAACAGACATATTATATATAATGTCGGCTGTCTATATCCTCAAGTCACTCATTACCTTTTCCAGGGCTAAATAGAGCAAAAGAAAGGTGAGCCAAAAATCTCTTGCGAGACGTCTGATTGCACTTTAACGGCGCACCTCACGTCAGCCATTGTCATTCTGATCACAACGGACAAGTTTCATCGGGATTTCCATTTTACAGGGGACCGCATACAACATAGGACATTTAATTCTATCACTACGGACGTCAATAAACAAGCAGTGCAATGTCATCTTGTACTCGTGCGATTTTTTATTAGATTTTCGAGGGTACTGATTTCGCTTTTTGAATTGGATTTTCTATCGAGCATGCAAATTTCATTATTAACATTACAGTTGACTTTTTGTTATGTGTGGGTATCGTATATTAGATTTTCAATGATGATTGCGATAATAAATGTCTAATGTAATAATAATTCGAAATGTGCATGCTCGATAGAAAATCCAATTCAAAAAGCGAAATCAGAACTATCGAAAATCTAATAAACGAATCCTGTATTGAAGAAAACTTCAATAGTAAAAGTAAACTGAAATGAAAATTAATTAGAAATTAGAAATGCTTGTGCTCGAACAAAATGATAGTAAATTCGACATTAGCAAGTTCGAAAACCTGACTAATCAAATTTCATATCGATGAAACCCACACTAAGTAATAAATATTGAAAATAAATAAACATATATTTTTTTTAAATTTATACCTTGTAGAGAATAGTACTTAACATCAACTATCTAATTATCGAAAAAATGTCGGAAGAATATGCGTGTATTATTTCAAAAGTTATAATTGAAATTACAAAGATTATTTTTATAATACATATTTAAAAATATATAATACCTATTTTTGAATTAATTCTAATCCGCATAAGTTTCAATTGAAAATGAATAAGTTACAGTTGAAATGGAAAAGGTTACATTTGAAATGGAAAAAGTTATAATAGAAATGGAAAAGGTTACAGTCGATTAAGAAAAAGTAACAATTGACTTGGAAATGTGTAGATTTACAAATATATTATATTTCCGAATTATAACTCTGATATTATTATCATTGAATCTGACCATAACTCATATTGGATAAGCTAACGAATATTTCCACCTGTTAGTTCTATTTAAAACTCTCTGAATAAATTATGCATCGTCGAAATCTAAAGGTTCAGTTTACTATTAATATTAGTTACAAAGTAGGTCAATTATAATATTTATTATAATAATTTCAGTGATCTTAATCAGCCTAATTTTCCTTTGAACTACCAAAAGCTTTCACTAAGGTAGGAAGTAACGGTTATAGCGTTAATGGTGTTTAGATGTTATAGAGTTTAGATGTTACGGTGATTCAAGGGAGCCTTTTAACCAATCTCAGCCCTTAGTATTTATCATTATAGTTGAATAATTGATATGCGGTTTAAAAAAATTTAAATTTTAAATTACACAATTAATTGAATTATTATCCACTAAATATAAACAGTAACAGCTTATTTTTCTTACACTAATATGAATGGGTATAAAAAATGTAATTCTCCATTAAAAAATAATAAAATTTACATATCGACTTGAAATAATAAAAAAATCAATAATAAAACATTTTACCTAACAGGTAATGAGATATACCAAATTTGTTATATCCACATCACTATTTTATTTGAAATATTGTTCATTAATAAAGAGTTTATTTTAGTTATCCTGGCCAGAGAAAAAATAAATAAAAGCTTTGTAATTATTTTTACTTAAACACTGGTACTTTGAGGAGAGAGAATTTCAGATTACATTTTTCACAGAGCGAATCTCAGCTTTTTTATCTGTAATAGACCCCAATTTAATTAATACAAAACAAGGAAGTTTTTCTAAAACTTGGGAATATGTGATCAGTAGGAAGCTGACCAGAAATCGCGAATACTAAAAATATTATGAAAGCCCCCTTCAAATCGTTTTCACAAAGACAAATTCTACCATTTTTAATGAAAATTTTGTCATGTTTGCGAAGCTAAAATTGGGAATTACCTAACATAAATAGTTTTTTTTTTAGTTATAACTTCCTCCAACAAAAAACGTGACCTATGTATCCTATGTATACATAGGATATGTATGATAAAAAAAAAAAAAAAAAATTTTAATTTACTTCATCCCTTTCGGAGTTGGATAAAAAAGTTCTGTTGCATTTGAGGTCTACTCTTACTTCCTTACGTTTCGGGTATCATTTACGATACATCCTTTGCAGAAATTTTACTGACTTTTGTCCCAAGTGTTAAAACATGTCTAGATAAGAAGGGTAATGATGAATTTGTTCCAATGATGAATGATGGATAAATTGGTTCCAATGATGAATTGGTTACAAAAGGATCCGTTGTTGAGCTATGTGATAATCAGGATTTAATATAGCATATCATGTTTTAAGTAGTAAAATTATATTCACTCTAAAATATTATAAGGGAATTTACTTTATATCTTACCTATTTTCGATGTGAATTCTAGATCCACAAAAAAATTGCTGAACTTTATTTTTCATGTTTATACATTTTTGTATGTAGCTTAGAAAGAAACCTTTACCTTACTATTATGGAAACTTGGCTACAGGCGAAGCTATAGCAATAAGTAGTAATGGTAAATCCAAGCCCTGGCCATGAAATGGCTCTTTTAATCCTATCAGAACTGGGGCGTAATTTGAAAGAGAAATTATACAAGGAACGATAAGAAATATGAGAAGCTTAAAGTAAGAATTGCATTGGCAGAGTTGAAATACCTATCGTAGAGTAGAAATGATGCTGATTGGACATTTGGAAGTTATATCCGTGATGATAAAAGAATTACTATTGTTATTAACGAAGAATTACCCCCGGGGTCCGGGGTGTTATGACAGACAAATTTTCAGACGATTTTGGTCTCATATTTAAACGCTGGTAATTCCCCTTTCATAAAAACTAGAAAGCAAGAATTGGTATCACTTAACTGAGAAAATATACCATTAGAAATTGCAAACAGAATCTTTGGATCTGGACTTAATGCAGAAGTACAGTAAGCGAGTAAAGTAGAACAATTTCGATTGTGAGTTGATGACGTCAGCGGCCACATGTTATCAAATTCTTTAAATCAATTTAAAAATTGATATGCAATCAATTAATATTCATTAAATAACCATATCTATATATTAGGCTACACATTTATAGGTTTACTTTACTTTAAGAGAAACATCTCGCTAGAATTACGATGGTCAGATTTTTATTTCTCCTATCATCGGTCTATTGTACATAAGCTAACTTTCAATGAATTTAAGCAGTAGCATACATTTCTTTCTCTCAAAAATAAGTAATTTTACGCCTTAAAAATCCACGGGTGATGTAGAGGACACGACCTCAGCCTGATTTGTTTTTCCATTGATATACAACTGATAAACTTGATTTTATAGTTAGACCAAGTTCTATACTGACCAACAAAAGATATACTGGCCAACGTCAATGTACTGTAGGAATATTTAATGTGAAAATTTAGTCATGCTGAATATTTGTTTATAAATAAGTTTAATAATAAAATGTGTCATCAGAAATATATTATTATAAGTAATGAATTGTGTCACCCTAGGAACCTAATCACCCTAGGGCTGTGGGTGATTTGTAACTTCCGCAACTATTAAGTCCGCTCACAATAAATATAATGCGATTTTGTTGCTCGGACATATATATGATATCCATTATTTTCTGGACTAAGCTGGAATAAGGTTCGGTAGTTTATGAGTTAGAGGAGCGGAATCACAGCCATCTGCCCTTGTTCACCGAAGCATCAGCGTCGGCCAACATTTACCAAAACTCTCCGGTGTATTTACTAACTTAATGTTTTTTTAATTTTAGTAGTAGTTTCTATAAAACATAAGCCGGGCACAATCTGTTTTAAAATAAATCATAAATTGCAAAATCAAAGTGTAGTATTGGATCATAGTAAACGATGTAATATTTATTTATCAACATAAAGGTGTTGCTAAGTTATGTTTGTTCTAAGGTTTGTATTTAGAAATGTTGGCGTATAAAAGCTGAAATATTTTAATTAATATGAAAAGAGAAAATAAGGGTTCCGTCGGATCTTGATACCTTTAAGGTGTGACAACATCAAAATCTGACTTGACTTGACCATAGTCCTTTAGCGAACTAAGCGAAGCACTCAATAGGAAATGGCTACACCGAGACCAAATTAGACCTCAGCGGACTTGACTCTCCTTCCAAGACTCACAAATGGACTTCACGATATGGCCGTTGCCAAATTGGAACATATTTTTTTGCGTGTTTCTACATTGAAAACAAGTAGACACACAGGACAAGGTTATAAGGATTCGTTTATTGACAGTTATGAGTTAATGTGCGGGTCAAGAAAGTTACACAATGTTGATAGTTTGCAGTGAGTGGTCTCAGATTTTAGTTATTTATAATAAAGAACTCGACTTTAATGTAGATACTGGTGCTGAAATTAATGTAATTCCGAAGAGCTGCCTTTATCAACTAACCAATAAGATTTGTAATGGAAAATCATGATTCTTGAGGTTTTTGAAGGTAATAAATTGAAATCATGTGGAGTGATTAACTTGAAATACAGTGTAAATAAGGTTAGAAATTGTCCACTAAATTTTGTTCTTATCGATGAAATATTTAATAATAAAATAAAGGCTTTTTTGGGACTTAAGAGGTGCGTTAAAATTAGTTTTTTTTTAAGGATTAATGATCTGTTGATGGACAGTAGGAATAAAATGAAATTTTTGGAGAGAAATGCCGACATTTTTAATGGTACTAGATTGATGAAAGATTATGAGTGTCACATTAGAGTTGATGATTCTGTAACACCGATCATCAGAGCACCTAGAAGAGGGCCTAAGAAAAAAATAGACTTCTTATAGAAGGAAAAAATTATCAAGACAGTGGATAGTCTTATATCCTGGTTGAGAAATGTTGTGGTAGTGGAAAAATGAGATGGAGGGCTACGGGTGTGTTTAGAGCCAACAGATCTTAATAAAGCCTTTGTCAAAACATCAGCATTAATGCCAACATTGCAAGAAGTAACTGCTCAGTTAACTGGTAAAAGTTTGTTTACTGTGCTAGAAGAACGGTTTTTATAATATCAAATTGGAAGCTTAATCATCCAATTTATGTGCATTTTCCACACCTTTAGAATGTTCTAAGTTCCTGAGATTACCTTTTGGTGTTTCGAACGCTTCAGAGAAGTTTCGAAGAGTGATTTGTTAATTTTTTCAAATATTCCTGGGTTGATTATATATTCTGAAGACATCTTAATAGCTACTGTGACGGAAAAAGAGCATTATCAGATTTTAAATAAAGTCTTGAAACGAGTTAGAACTAAAATTCACAAATTTAAAATTCAATCCAAATAAAGAACAATATAAAACTAGTGAAGTTAAATTTTTAGAATTCATATTTCACAAAAATGGCATACTGATTCTATGTATCTTGAAACGTAAAACCTCAAATTTTGTGGAGGTTACAAATATTTTTTTCTTGGTCTATTACAAAGGTCTATTATTGGAAATAATAAACCAAAAATCAAATCAAATATTTTAGTTTGATCTTCAGTAATACTCATGTCATTTGCATTGAAAATAAATAAAAAATATAGTTAAAGTCTGAGCTACAATAATTTATGGTCAGTATTATGCTATCAGAGTGAGAGGATTTCCTATTCCAAGGAAATATATTGTGCTTAGTGTGACATTTATCAGGGCCTATTTAACAATTCGGTTTTTATAATGGAGCTGGCTAAATCTCTATTACTGGCTAGGCTGGCTGGTCAGCTGGTGATATATTATCCTGGGGTTTTGCAGGGCATTACCCTCGCAAAAAAAATAAACGTCTTGGTTTAGCCAAATTTTATTATTCTTTTATTTATAATCTAATAAAAGTTCATAAAAAATATTTGTTTAGGTCTTCAGATCTTTAATTAAGATTAGAAATTTATAAAAACAGCCAAAAATAATTTGTTTTTATTGGACATTTCGACGTTAATTATGGGCATTATCAAATTTAATGGGCATTATCTGGTTTAAGTATTATCATATTGTGGAAAATAACACAATTAAAATTAAAAAGAACAATATGAACTATTCAAAACTATATTTTTCGCACAAAATAACAAAAATCAAACCATTCAAACTTATATAATTTTACTTTCAGTAAGTTAATAGCTAAAACATACTTTAATCTATCAAGTAAATGGGTAGGATGTCATAAAATAGACTGTCTCGCAATATAACCATTATACTCAGAATTTTTTTTTTTCGACGGACCAATAGTTTTTAGTTGTATTTTAGCATAAAATTAAAAAAAAAATGTTTTTTCCAATTACGTTTAAATATCAGTATGATAAAAGAAAAAAGTAAATTAATTCTAAGGTAAAAAAAAAAAGAACAATTATTTCGGTCTACTATTATAGCTACAATGTTACACTGATCCAAAATCCAAGTATTGATAGTGTTGCAAATATTGAAGTAATGTTGAACTAAATTTTTAATAGCAATATTTAATTAGGTATTTTTTAAAACAAAAGTTTAATTCTGGTATCGATTTCTCTCTCACTTTCTTCCAATAAAGAGGTATCAAAAACTGCTTAATTTTTCCGAGAAATACCTAATAATACAATTAGATATCATTTCTCAAATCAATCATGATAATCAGAACGGCTCTACAACCAGGTTTCGATTCCTGGCTTCCAATAGCTGATTCCGTCATTTGTCTCTGTCCTATGGGGATCATTATAAGAATACACTTAGCATCCTCAACCACATCATCAAGCCATCTCAATCTAGGCCTTCCTCTCCTTCTTGTACTGTGGTTGCAGAAGGAGCTTCTTCGGTATTTCAAACCAATATGAAAAGGTAATTGTTGTTTGGTTACCGACAGAACTTAAACAAGTTCTTCAGTAATAATCCCTAACTTGATTTAAAGATGGAACTCAAGATCAAATCCTAATTTTGAAATTATTCTAATATGGGCTTTCGAGAACGCTTTTTATTTAGAACTAACTAAAACGAGAGAATACTGATAGGCCAAATCAGAATTTTTCAATATATATTTTTTTCTCGTTTCTATCCTAAGCCCCAATCGGGTGTAGGGTTGATAACAGGATTAAGGATGTGGATGGGACGAGATCACTTCTACTGCACAGTACGGCAAATGCATTATTAGAGAGATATGAGTATTGGGACATATAGAGATTGAGAATCTTTTTCGATGGGCCTCACTTGTTTAAAATAAAATGAATTGAGATTATATTTACATGGAAAGGAAAACATAATAAACAGGTACAAATTATGTACTGTCAGTAATCATGCAATTGTTACAAAATACATGAGGTGAACAGTCTTATACCAATATTTTTTTATTTTCCCATTTATGATACCTTCGCCACGACCTTAAACTAACGAATGTGAACGTTACTACTTAACAGAAGACCAAAAAAGAACTTTACATTTTACTTTTAATATCCCCATTGCGAATGATATTTTTATTCCTGTTCCTATTTATTTCTCATAGCTATAGATTTGTGTTTTGGTAAATTAATAAAACAAAGGAATTTGAAAAATGCGATATTTTCCATTCGTTACTTTAACTTGGTTAATATCAAAGACGATTAAATTTTCTACAAAATTAAGACATCGTCTAAATCAGACTAATATTAGCAAAGATACAGCTTATTGGACTTTTCAAACAACAGAGATGTTAAAATCCTATACCAAGAAAAGAATAATTTCAGAAGAAAATTATTAGAGGCCATTGTTCTATTCTAGAATTCTATATTCTAGAAATATTAATATAACATATGCAGAATTACTGAAAAAATAATATATTATGATATTTCTATATTTCACAGTCAAAAATAGTTTCAAAAGAAATTCCCCCACAGACCGCGCCATAACATTCTTTTCTCATTTTTAGTGTAAGGAATACCGTTAATAATATCCCACTGATGATATAATGTGTTTTTTAATTTATTAAGAAATAGAGAACTGGGTAAAATAAAAATATTTTTACTAAATTTAATCAATATAAATAAAATAAATATTGCCCAATTATTAATTTTAAACTTAATTGATTGTTTTTAGATAGTCAAGATTGTTAAGTATATGTTGAAAAAAATTTATTTAAATTTTGTTTATAGAAAAATGATGCCACCAATAAGGAAATATTTGAACTGAATGTGCCAATGAAAGAACAAATACTTCTTTTAGTAGTTTAATAATATTTTAGGGTTTGACGTAGGTGACACAAAATACAGACTTTGAAAATAGCCAAAAATGTTGTTAAAACAGGGCCGAGAGATTGCACAAAGATAAAGACAATGTAAAAAGTTTTTAATAATAACATAATGTGGGATTAAAGTGGTTCTGTTATGTCTGGATCTATAAAATAAAATTAATGTTAATTGGATGCAAGAGCCAGTCGAGTTTTGTCGTAACAAATGCAGACTGTTTTTTTTTCTCCGATCAAAGTCTGATTGATCCTTTATTAAAACCCTGTATATAGGAAATCATATGATATTTTTTTAGTCATTAGTCATAGATCGTAAAACAATTGAAACAATAGATATCTATAACTAAAAAAAAAAAAAAAACGTTTCAATGATAAATTACAGTCGGTTCTTAAGTTTAACACCTGTAAATTTGTATGCTTTAAAAAATATTACAGACATAAACATTATAAATAAAAGGAAATATGATAAATTAACGACTAATTTTAAATTAATGATGTAATTACGCAACTGCTCTCGGCATTACGCGTTCCTACATTTAGAATGATAATCATTGTGTTTTACGGACCTCATTTTTAATTAAAGGCATAACGTTTATCTTTATAACATCATAAAAGATTTACATTATAGTGAACACGAAAAAGATGTATGAAATGAACTAAAATTGAGAATTTCCTTTCTGCTAAAAGGAAGACTATGCAATGGTTCTTCACAAAATTAGCGACGTGATAATAATCATTAAGACAGTGACATAGGATTTGATGATTTCACCTTCTGATACTCCTATTTACAATATTTTTATTTAATCATACAACCTAGTTATATTTTTGTTCGGCTCTTTTTATTTGGATGGTAGTAATAGTATTAATAGGCATAAGAAATCTTGCATGTTTATCAATTTTTCATAAGATTTTTTTTCTGCAAATCAGAAATCTTTTATGTGCAGAATTAACAATAAATATATCGAATTTTAGTACTTTGTGCTCGATGTATCCGACGGCCGATTTTGATCGAAATTTCTTGGGTGATTCTACATTGAAAAAAGTTGAATTATATCCTACCGTTTTGTCCTATGGGTCCTAGGAGCTGAGAAAAATAAATAAAACGTGCTGAAAATGCTTTATATAATATTTCGTTCATGAAAAATGATATAGAAATGATTTTCCAAGTTTTTTTTTTTTTTTAGTTCTTCCAGCTATACCTTTGTTTTTCAGAGTATATTAAAGGAAGTTTTTATATTATATATTAAACTACCTTTATCGGAGCCCCAAATTTGGTTTGAATTGTTCAAGGTTGAATGAGCGATTATTTAAATCTTAAAAAAAAAAAATTAGAGGGGAGAGAGAGACGCTCGACAAAATTTTTAGGCCAAACAATTTTATTTTTAGATTCGCTCGAAAATACGGGTTTTTTACAGTGCTAAAACGAAATCCGACGCTAGTTTTGAATAAAAAAATTATGTTAGTATATTTTACTCCGTAAAGAATACCGTCATCATTGCATATAAGCCAATATAGTTATTTTTAAAGATTTAAATAATCGCTCATAAATTAGGAATCCTTTAAACAATTCGAACCAATTTTGGTACATCGGGAAAGAGTCTTAAAATTAAACTTGCTTCAACCGTGATGTTCCTACGAGTTTCAGAACTAATATTACCGCCCAAAAAACTTCAATTTTGTTATTATTTGATAATCATATTTTTTTATACAGACCTTCTATGATGCAATAGTTTTTTATATGTTTGGAAATAAGACATTCTCCTCTTTTTAACGCGTCCAAGAACGTCGATAACAGGTAAACTGAAGAAAAGATACAGAGCTTCAAACCCAAAAGTAATTTGTGGCTTCAAACATTTTGAGCATACTCAGAACCGAATTTTTTTTTTTTCGATGAGTTTTTCATCCTTAAGATATTTCGATGAGTTGAATCCAAATCTGCCATCATTTTTTGATGTGAACAAATCTATAAGGATAGTTTACTTAATAATTTAAACAATTTTTAAAATTCATTTGACCAAAAATCATTTATATTTTAATGTTTTTATTTTTCCTTTAATGAACTCTAACAATTACATGTATAGCTGGAAAAACCATGTCAATATCAATTTTCTAACACGAGAATAAAATAAAGCATTTTCGGTATGTTTCATTTTTTTTTCTCAGTTTCTAGGGCCCATTGGACAAAACTGAAGGATAAGCGTCGACTTGTTTTTCAATGTAGAATTACTCAATAAATTTTGATCAAAATCGGCGACGGACACATCGTGCACTCCCCTAGTCAGTAGATATAATTAAGGATTTTAATACATTATTAATAAATTTTATGTTTTATGCTGATGGAAGGCATGATGTAATAAGATAATTGGTCATTTCGGAATAATATCATAATCATAACATAATAAATTCTCTGTTTTCACAAAGCATTCCTCGTGATTAATTACGTTTCTTGATGAGGCAGTACTTTTGTGATATGATATGATCCGATAAAGACTCATTACCATTTGTTAATTAATAAATTTTTGCAACTTTTGAATAATGCTGAGATTTTTTATGTATTTGAAAAATCCTACTACTTAGCATTTAATTTATTAATTTAATTTTAACTAAATTATGGAAAAAAAGATAGAAGTTTTTTGAAGTTAATAATCCGAAATTATTTATACTTCCATTCTGTTCCATTCTGACATTGGAATTAGGGCATAAATAGAGAAAGAAAAACCCTTAAAATTACAATTAACGAAGCATCTTGGATACGATATTTGATATAAGAGTGTTGGAATTGACCAAAGTTGTAAGAGGAGGTGAAAAAGTCATAATCAGAATCACAATGCTGACGTGTTCACAATCTGCACTGCATTTGAGGCGTTTAGTTGTCGAATCACATATTGCAAGGAAGATACTTTGTGGCAAGAAAGAGAAGAGAAAAAAAAAGAAGAAGAAAATAGGATGTCTGGAGACCATACCTCAAAATCAATCCACGATAGATAGAATCATTCAAAGTTCCAAACTAACTTATTATTTAGAAAATTTATAACTTTAATCTTACCTCAATTCAAAACTGCAGTTTTACCTCCTTAAAAAGACAATGCTGTAGTGCAAATGAGGATTAACAGTTTCATCTACGAGCTTCCTTATTGACGAACACAACAGTGCTTTTATGGATACATAGATCTCAGAAAAATCTAATATATTAGATACGTATTAAAATCTTACAGCCGCGTGACAGTGTTAACAACCATATGCAGTCGACATGCCGCAGTACTGTGTGTCATTGGAACGATAAATCAGAACGTTCTGTGTAGTTTTCAATTATAAAGTATCCCATTAAAGACGTGATACTGACTAGCGTTACATAATATTTAATGCCTAGTACGCTCATTACCAGTATACATCAAGAAGCAGGTGGAAATTCAGAATCTGACAGAATGCAAAACATTATTAGATAAAAAAAAATAAATAATCAATTACATTTTTAAAAAATTGCTTAGGATAAACAGGAAAAAATTGTAGCAATGTTTTGAATAACTATATGAAAATAAATAAATCTATTCTTACTGTGAAAACGGTAGATTAAAAAAAAAACCTGGACAACAGATCATTTTGGTTAAAACTTAACGGAAAAATTTGGTTGTCATTCAAGAAAATTAGAGAAGAAAAGTGAGAGAGATTGATCTGGGACTGTTTCAAGTGGCCTGGGCTGTAGCGGAGAGGCCCGAGATAAGGAGAGGTAATCTGGAAAGGGTTAACAGAAAGCAGGCCTTAGCCCTCAAGCTCATTTTCACGGCGCTGCCTCTTCTTCCAGACTACTTACGACCTCTGCTTTGCCTTTGTGACGTCCATGCCAGAAGTTGCTGAAACCTTTCTGTATGAAATAGACGAACAATTTAGCAATAGTAATCAGTCGGTTCCCAGATAGTGATTTGTAGTTTTCGTGAACACTTAAAAAACGATATCCTTTTAAATATCATACGTGTCAAGAATGTAAACGATGGGGATTAATATATATTTCTTAAATTTATTGGTGTATTTTTTGAAGATTTCATCAAAAAAGTTAATTTCTAACATTTTAACTTTTCACCAAGAGACATTTCCTGACTACAAATTTACTACTGCTTCACATTTTTAAATAATAGCACTAAGTAAATGACTAGTCAGTTGCTGTATTCCAAATAAATAATATCGCAATAGAGGCGCAGTCGATTGTAAAAATCCTAGCGACCACTTTTCATATTACGTAATAAATTATTAGCTTGAAGGATTTATTTAATAATAAGATTTACAATACAGAAATAAGAATCCTGAGAAGTTGTTCAGATTTTGGCAAAATGTCGTCAGGTGAATAATTAACTAAATAACTAATTAAACTTATGTACTTAGGACACTTGATGATTTATATTAAATCCTAATAATAATATTCTACCTTGCGTTAATCCACATTTTTAAATTATACCGTGTATTAATCTACGCTTATGTATCCTAGTAATAATTCAATATTGTTTGTGATTTAAATTTTACTTTTAATTAATTTAAATATAAAATGTATATGTTATAATTAAGATGTGTTTGTATATTTTGAATAGCATAGGTATAGTAAACGGATTTACAACTTAGAATCGTTAAGTAAAATTGTAGAATAAACAAAAAAAATGTTCTTGATAAAGAGAAGGAAAAGTAATAGGGATAACCGAAACAGCTGAGAAATTCGACAGTGTGGTCTAAATAATCTAAACTGCATTGTGATCGTTTTATAAATATTTATTGATAAGAAGTGTAATACAATCATTTAAAAATATTTGATTATGATGATTACGAACTATTGGGGAATTTGTGGTAGTTTCACAAGATTAAAATCTGATCAATAATGAAAAACAAATTAAATGATAACGAGGAAAATATGTAATATGACAAGATGTATATATATATGTAATAATGTGTATACATATGTAATTACTAGATGAATATATATATATATATATATATATATATATATATATATATATATATATATATATATATATATATAATCTTCAAACAACTTAAACATATTATAAATAGTGCCCTGTATTATAATTTAATATTTCTTTCAAATATACATATGTCAGGCCTTGAAAAGATGTATTTTCCTCAATTTTTTGGGAAAATCGCTACCTGTTTCTTCCAAGTTTTTGTAATTAAATCTTTCAACTAAACGGCATAATGCTCACTGCAGTGCAAGAAAAATTTTAATCGCATTTAGATTTAATTTTGTTTTCGGGTGGGGGGATTTAATAAGGAGAAGACAGGTAATAACTTAGATATCTATATAATACATAGGGCGTAAGTTTTAAGGATAAGAACGAAAATTGAATTAAAAATTATTATTAAAATATCAAATGCTGGTGGATATGAAAACCATATTTTTTTCAAACATTTCGGAGTTATTCAGAGATTTACCCTTACCTTAAAATAATTATATATTTTATAACTTTCCTGTCGTTGAATCTACTTTGGTATCGACAATCGAATTCTCACCTAAAAAAAAAAAAAAAAATAATATTCATTGTTAATTCATTCAAAAGTAGGAAAAATTACAGTAAATTTATTCTAGATATTAATGAAATGGAAAATCTTTTAACAAAAAATTGTTTACATTACTTCGTTTTGCTCCAAAAAAAATTATAATAATAAATAAAAAATAAAATAAAAACTGGCTTTTAGAGTAAAATGCGTCGTTTTAGGCAGTTTGGAGCCATCAGAAATTGCTTCCAGGCAACAAAAATTTTATAATAGACTTCATAATTTGAGATCCATTAGGTAATGACAGGTTTTTTCGTAAAGGACCTTCACGGTATGGTAAAATACTCTACAGTGTTTAAAACTGTACTGAGCGACTATATGCTGAATGAGTGATTCTATAGTATACTTTTAAATTATTTGAGGGAGAAATAAAAAATGAAAGTCAATTTATAGAAGGAATAAAGTGCTTTGAATTATATTTTACTTTATAAATTTTAGTAGCGAAGTTGTGTAAAACTTCCACTAAGAATCCTTTTCATTAGATCTGGGAGAAGACATGAATTTGACAAGTTCTGTCATCACCCTTTCCTTTTCATCCTATGTCGTTGATATTACATGTTCAATTAATTTTAGGATTAAAAAACTAAAGATAAAAATAACCCACAAACGAACATTGAAAAAAAAGTTATATTTTTGTCACATTCCAAATAATATACTCAGAAAAAAAGTTAAAACTGTATTTAAAAAAAAATTGAAACTTTACGTGTAATTTTACGTAATCAATCCAAATTCAATATTTTAGGCCCTGATAGTCAAGGTAAAATTCGTAAAGGCGTAAACAAATTTCTTTTTTTCTAGAAATAAATTGTTTTATTATTTTTTTTTAATTTTACTGTTCTTAAATTTTGATTTCTGACAATCATTTTGAGAGTGTACTGAAGGAGAATGTGATGACGGCACATTATCTTTTTTTTGTCTAGCATGTGTTGAGGTTACGTTTGCATACAAATATTGTTACTAAAGATGTTTCGCTTCACTTATTTATAAGATGAAATTTTGAAATATCATTTGATAAAAGTTCTGTTAATACAAGTTCTTGCCGAAACTTTTTTTTATAAAAGTTCTGTTAATAGACGTTCCTACTAGAACATTTTAAATATAAGTTCTCAAATATAAGTTTTCAAATACTTATGGGGCTAAGCTTGAGAGGGATCTTCGAAAGGTGGAGAAAACCTCGGGACACAGCAGCATTGTTGAAAAAACAAAAGAAAAACATAGATTATAAATAAAATTCGATATAAAAGAACAAATCGAAAAACAAGCATATTTTTTTTATTTTATTTGTCATTTAATTATTAATTTCAATAAACAATTGCTTTAATTTTAATGAAATCACTTACAGAATGTTTATTTAAAGATAATAAATCCGACCAAGACAACTTTTTTAATAAAGAACTTGTATATAAAAGTTCTTACGATAAAGCTCTAAAAGAACTTATCCTATATAAGTTTTGACAAAAATGTTCTTGTAAGAACTATTTCAAAAGAGTACCTAAGAAAAAGTTTAATTTACAAAAAGAACTTTTTCAAAATAAAAGTGTACAATTAGTTAGGAGCCATGGTTTAATGAAAAAAAAAAAAAGTATGGCAGCCAGGTAAGTACAACTGATATATTTTAATAGTCATTTGAATAATTGAAATTGTGAGTTAAACCTAATTTAACTGTGAATAAAATAAAAAATCAGACATTATTTATACTTAAATTAAAATTAAAAAAAAAAAATTAAAACATTTTTATATTCGTTTTTCATTGGCTACCAATGATATACAAGTTGACATTGCTTTACTTTAGTTTAAAAAAACAAAACAATAAAATAAGTAAAACCGGAGACAAAGAAGCAAAATTAAACATTTACATGAAGGCATATTGAATTTTTTAGCGGATATTGTTGGCCTAAAAGGATCCTGAATATTTAAGGAGATTAAAGGACAATGAACCAGGGACGTTAAGGTAGGACATTATCATATTCTGACCAAATAAGGGATTTATTCTAATCCCATGAATAATACATCTTCCAAGATGGTGGCGGAGAAGTGCCCGAGGACCCAGATACCAGTATTAGTGGTATCAATATCGATAATGAATCGATGGTATTCCCAGGCATCGACCAATCAGGCGTGGGCAGTGATCCTCCGCAGGCTGGTAATCTGTAGACGGGGTTGTTGCCAGTGGATTTACATAGCCCAAGGGTGCCATGTCCTTATCTCTTCGAGCTGCACAATACTGCCTCCGTATCTGGAGGCACTATCTCCAGCGGTGTTAGCTTTAACAAGTTTAGTAACACCATCTCCTGCACCTTCCTCTATGCCGCTGTCTGCATAGCCAATATCTCACTAGTTTGAACTATCTTGCTAGAGACACCCTGTTAGATTTAAGAATAAAAAACTGATATTAATAGCTAATATACATATCGACTCGTTATTTATATTAAATAACTTATTTAAATTAAATAAGTTTCTCAGATTCACTGCTGCCTACAAGACCTCCGTTCAGACCAATAATTTCCCTATTCTTAATTAAACAGAAAATGAAAATTAAATTCTAGAATCTGAAAAATTTCAATTTAATTTTAACTTAACTAAATTTATTTTGTAAAATCGTTTATGACTCTCTGGCTGCTCTGCTTTCACTTCAGAACTCCACGAAGTGAAAACGAAGTCCTTAATGTAAATACAAGGTTTATTAAGATGATAAAGAGTGAAGGCATTCGTTGAAGCTGCCTTTTAATTGATAGCATGATATTGTGAGAATTAATAAAATGACCGAGCTGACCGATTGGCAAAACGACTGTCAAAAATTCCACAGATAGCCTTTGACTGAATCCATTGAAAGAGTAGCAAAGGTATGCATAAAGAATGAGTAAAATACATTCTACGTGTAAAAATCTGAAGAGAACCATTGGGAAACACTAGCTAGTCAGGAAGACTGCTTACCCCTGTCACTCTTAGTCGCGGATAGTCGGTCGTCTGCTTCAGGATACTTACAGAGAGTGACTACCTTCAGCAACATTTATAAAAAATGAGAGTCGTTGGATATTTTGTATACCCCTTTGTGCCTTCAAGAAGATGTGAATACTTCAAGCCTCGGCAGATCTTGAGAATATTAAAGGAGAATTTGTTAATTCCGACAATCATTACTTAAATATAGCGAAGTTAATTTGGGAAAACTGGATTTGAGCAAACATGCGGCAGCATTTTGGGATTCCGTGTATCGAAAGTTGCAATGAAAAATATAAAAATTTGAAGTCGGGCATTTTTAAGGCGAGGTTCTCTCGCATTTACGTGGAACTTAGTTCTTTCTGACACAGTATGGACAACGCACAAAAAGTGCATCTCACATATGACATTATATGATGGTTTCATGATTATCGCCAGACAACAGTTATTCAATTAACATAATGTGAATCCATTTGATAAATTAGACTTATCGTTTGTTTACTGCTGAATCTTTACATTAAAATAATAAAAAAATAACCAGTAATACAATATTAATACAAAATACTATCACATAAGGATATATTTACAGGAAAATTACCAAATTTGTTAAATCTATTAAAAATAACTGTCGATTTGAGAATAAATATAGGCGTGCATGTTTATGCGTGCACTTATACCTTTTTATTATAAATTATACCCTTATTATACCTTTAAGTATAAATTCAATAAGTCGGAGGATTAAACTCGGTTACCTTCGCAGATATTTTTTTCTAATAAGTAAGAATATTCTTAAATCGATTTTTAAAGAACTATGAATAATTAATTGAATAATTGATTCATTAAAACTGGATTCCAATATTAATTAGTTTTCGATTAAAAAAATACCCTTTGCTATAAGGCTTAATCTCTTCAATATACATAAATTTGAATGGGGATGATCCTACATGTGGAGGAAACAAACAACTCGGTTATAGCTTGGCTGAGGTCCAGCCGACGAACATTACTCAAATAGCAGTCATTAGTGTAACAACATCGACCCTAAACTAAGGGCTCATTTACAGTTCCATTCAGTGCATCCGTAGCCATGTCACAGTACTTTCATAATTTACTAATAAAAAATTCGCAAATAATCGCAAAAGTTTTCTATGGCATGGTGTTCTATCAAAAATCTTGAAAAATGCAGGCGATTTATTTCAAACATCTCTCTTCTACAGCGTAAATCAAATCAACAACGTTATAATATTTTTGGAAAAGATCCAAACATTTGATAAGTTTTGGCACCATATTATAGGCATCAGAGCCAGAGTTTATAATTTGTGTGTATGGTATTGAACCCGATCGATTTTCTTTCCAGTGAAATATGGAGACTGATTTTTATAGGATGTTATAAATATATTTACCTAGATCGGATCCGGAAAATGACTCATTATTCAGTGACAAAGAATGCATCATCAAACGAAAACAATAAGTAGCAAAAAGAACTGGAAGACCGAATCCAACACGAAATAGAAGAGCAACATACAAATATAATAGGATGTACAAAAAAAAAATGGGCACTTTTCAGCAAAACGTTTATATTTTTGTTTCTTCAATATAATTCAAAATTGATATTTAAAGTATAGGCCATTGTGATCTACTATTGTTAACCATCTTTCAGCCATTTGTTCAATGCTACGCGGATACCACTCCTAGGGACGGCCTTCGAACAACTCTTCCACCACAATTTCAGATCTGCAAAATTATTTATTTTCAAGAAAGTGAGCAATGGAACAAAATCAGTGATAATCTGATGGAACAAGGAATCCCCTGAAGATTTTTCAACTTTTCCTTGGTCCTTATGTGGCCGAGAGTTATTCTGCTGGAATTAGAAGTCTTTACGGTTAACAATTATAACAATAAAGCTGGGTAACAATGTGATAATTTCGAATGTTTCCTGTATAAACGTTTGCAGTTCATTGGACGTCCGTCAGAACCTCAAGGACTCTCATCATTATCCATTGATGGTCGCCGTGAGCCCTTCTTCCTTACCAAAGACGTATCTCCACCGCTGAATTTTTCAAACAAACGCCGCGTTGAACGATGGTCAAGGGTACCTTCACCTTTAGTTTGAACAATTTCACTTGTTGCTTAAGCAGCTGTAATTTTATTTTTTTAATAATATCTAAATATTATGAGTATTCCGTAAGAAACTATCATCTTTCATGTACTACTGCAACTTATGAACTAAAGCTTTATTGCACGGGTCAAATGTTTAAGAATAAGCTTAATTGAACCTTATCACGAGAGTATTAGTTATTGGTAAACTTTGAAAGGCTTAAAGTACATATTTACAACCCTTGATAAAACGACATGCACTCTATTTACATTGATAGAGGGCATTCAGCTATTCAAAATTTTCTGTCTAAGCTCAAACAGAAAATCTAATAATGGACTTGTAACAAGAGAGATACACTGTTTGACCGGGAGGTGTCTGATTTCAAGAAAATTTTAGATCCAAAAATATAGGCCAAAAATAATCTCACCATAGACTGGAAATATGAACGTCTGCCACTGTTGATTGGTTGCAATAAAATTTTATAGGCCAACGAATTCGTTATTTTTTAAAGATTTTCTTCAGTAACTCGTTCCAGTGCATTTTAAGTATGCATTTTACATTACCAATCTTAAATAACGTTAAATTTCCTGCAAGTTTTACTTGAAAACTCTTTTAAAAGTCAGTACAGCTACTGAGATGCAGGACCGTGAACATCTGCAAAAGTCATGAAAACAGAAAAAATTATATATTCAGCAGTTTCGCCTTTACAACTATTTTTTTAGTATAATTTGGTGTAAAATGCATAATAACCAATCTTGCAGAGGATTAAATGTCCTATTAGATTCATAAAAAATATTTGTAATCACTCTCAATAGACGCCAAGAAATATTCAAATAAAAATTTGTCTTTCTCTAAAATTGCTATTTCAATAATATTTGGAGTCTGTTGAGAGTAATTTCAAATATTTTGCATGAATCTTGTAGGAAATTTAATCCTCTTCATGATTAGTAATTATGCATTTTGCACTAGAAAGTGTTTTCGCATTAAGGCGAAAACACTGAATATCTTCTTCTATCTTTTCTTTTTTACATTTTGCAGAGATTTATAGTTCCATACCTTAGTAGCTGTTTCGAATTTTAAAAAAATAGTAAAGATAAAATTTGCAGGAAAATTTTCCTCGACCTATAAAATTGTATTGCAACCGATCTAGGATGGCAGACGTACATATTTTCAGTCTATGGCGAGAGTACTTTCGACCTACACGATCAAAATTTTTCTTAAAATCAGTTTTTGTCCTCAGCTCCCGGCCGACATATTTATCTAGCTGTGCTATCCAAGTATATTTGGTAACAACAAACACAATTTACTGTATCTATTTTTAAAATTTTTTTTTCATGATAATAGTTGTTTTTCCCTTCTTTCATGTTCCTTCTCTTATCTCATATAATTCTCTTTACAGATTGAATAGAGATGACTTGTATTTATATATTCAAGCCAAACCATTCTAATAATTAAGATACTAAAATAAGTCTAATAATAATAATATATGTAAATATTTAAAACTTCTACGTATACTTTATCTGGTACGAAAACAAAGATAATTTATTTTATATTTCCTATTCCGAAACAAATCTCGTGATAAGCCAGTCCCAGTACCATTCCATGCCAGTAAATTTTGATTTTATTTTTAATGGTCATAGTGATACAAACTACTAATATTGATAAGGTCGAATCGAAAATAAGTTATAAAAACTTTGTCGAATGTCAACAAAGTCGATGACAGAGCTGCTAAAGGCTGCGGCTCATAGCTTCTTCTTTACGATCAGCATCAGGCCCAACATATTTAAGTGGGTGTTAAGATTTAAAAATTACACATTAAACCTTCTGTTCACAGCCCAGAAATTTTTTTCGAATCATGTCCTCATTGTAACTATAACGGATGCTAGCAATTCATTAAAAAATAATTTTATATAGTTTAATTCTGTCCGATGCCGCCCATTATCTTCATTTCATAAATTATGCCTACGATATTCATTTATTTATTTAGTGGATATTGGGCAATATTATTTCTCTTCGATCTAGCTTAGAACTACGAGATATGCAAAAGATATTATGGAAGAGTTGAAGTTAAGTTTATAGAGTCTCCTTACGGATAGTGGGTCTAGTATAGCCCTCTTTTTAAAAAAAAATAGTATAGCCCTTAAGGAACGTGGTAGTCATCTACCTGACTCTCTCAAGAAAAATATTAGTTACTGGCTAGGAGATAGGCCAGTCACCTCCGGGAACTAATTTGAATATTACCTCGTTACCACGCAAATGGGCTACTGCCTGTCTTATAAAATTATTTTTTGCCTACCTCATCATCCATTATGTAGACACAAAATGTTTACTGTTACAACGGGGTGGGTTAGAAAAAGAAGTAAACTAGTGTGTTCTTTAAAAATTCATTACACACATGCAAGTATTCATAATAACACAGACTGTTGTTCGTATTAAATCTGGAACTCTAGGAATAGTCTAAAATATACTATTCCTAATAAATAAATTAATTTTTATTTCTTTAAAGTGCTGATAATAAAAATAACTGAAACATTTGATACGGCTAGAAATTACATTTATAGTTTTACAGTTTTTTATTTTAGTCTTGAACATTTATTTATGCATGCCCATACTTATCTACACACACGTAGGTGAATGTTTTATAATATTAAACGTTGCATAAGAAGATTTCAGACTCCATTTATATATTTTTGTAAAATATTTTAATTGATGTTTAGATGAGAATTTGTGTGTACATTGAATTTTCTTAATGGTTTACAATATATGACTGTATCTTGTGAAGAAACTACCCATTTGAAGCACGCTCATGATAATCCTTTGTTAGTAGTTTCCGAATGATCAGAGCGCAATTTCCTTTTAGATGCCTTTCAGTTTTATCGGGAATCAATGGGATAGAAAGGTTAGAAACTTGAGGATTTTGGAGTAGCATGGAGTTTATAACGGAAGGATATGTATCTATTTCGAGTCAAACCAGCAACATCTGGGATATCAAGGTCATTATGGATGATTTTTTGTTTGGGACAAAATAAGAAGCATTGAGGATATTTTGAAGGTATTTGGATAGTAAGGATTCGGATGCGAGAGGAATTCAATATTTATCGCAGCCCAAATTATTTTTATCTCAACACAAACAAAGATTGACCTATTCAGAAATTTTTTTTATCTTTACACACAAAAAAGGTAAAAATACATTTATTTACTTGCGAAGTAAAAGACCATTTTATATATTGATTGTTTTAAGAAACAGTTAAATAAGAATCCCTTCGGGGATCTTCATGTTCCCTACTTCACTGAAGGATATTGAACGAACGTCTTTTCAACTTCCAGTGTTGGAGGATACAGAAGCTGGTAAGAAAATGCCACAGCATCGAGTCGACATCTTCCAGGCCAGTTACTCTTCTGCCGTACTTCCCTGATAATTGAATCCTTTGTGGCTTTGCGCTTACATCCAATTTCAAATCTACCTGCTCAGTTAAGCGTTATTGTGATAGACGCCTCTCATCTTTTTTGACTGATCCTATCTCGAATTTTCAATTGTTTAAATGTGCTGAATAATGTTTAACGTAAAATGCGTTTATTAGAATGAATTTCTTCAGTATGATCTTATGAGCCTTTTATTGATAAAACTGTTTTTTGAGTAAGGCTCGCCGGTAAACCTATGCACCATAATGATCATCTAGAAGTAGTTAATGAGTAAATAAACTCAAACGTGTGATATCCGAATTTGATATAAAATTGTATCTGCATTTCTCAGCCCCTGACTGAAAATTAATTAGAAGTGATGGGTTGTATTAATTTATAATGATACTAGCCGTCCCGTTACGGCATTGCTAGAAAAAATGGTCTTATCTTAAATTAAATTATTTACTGCAATTTTCTAAATGAACATGCATTTTTTGGCCGTTATAATTTTTAGGCAAATTAATTTTATATTTTAATAAATTTTTGAATCATCAAAATGGTCCCATTTTTGTTTTGTATGATAATAACCACTTGTACAGTTAGGTGCACTTAGAAATGTTGGGTGAGAGAGAAATTCCCCCACTATCACTATAATGATTTCTTACAAATTATAATAAGAATAAATACATCTGACCAGACATAAATAGTTTCAATGGATCAATATTCAATATAGACAATACAACTTTCCCTACTGCGCAGGACATTATGCTGTTTCAATTTAAAATATAAATAAATAGCTATATTCATATTCGTTATCCATTTCGCCAAAAATAATTATAGAATGTGATGAATATTCTATTGTATGGTTCATATTCAAATGCGAGACGACTAAATGACGACCGCTTTAATGCTCATTGTGTTTACATCCGCTGTCCATTTACATAGAACGTTAAATGTTCACTACAGTGGCATCTTATGAATATAGCATTTGTTTATAACTTGCCTAGTTGACCTATTGGACACAAACAAAGATATAAAACATCGTCTCGAATCGTCTCACAAGTATATTGTGTGAATATAAAATTAATCGGCCAAGTGGTTTAGAAGTTACACCAGTTTAGAAGTTACATCATTAGACGCATCATTATACTCGTATATACAGGTTGTGCAGTGTAAGAATCAGAAAACTATTCTGCACCTCAAGGACAACAAAAAAGATTATTTTTACTATAGTTCGATTCCCATTAGCATTAATTAATGGTTTTTCAAAAATTAAGTAGCATTTTTGGTTTAATATAAAGCGATCAATCAAACACTTTTGGAGGTATTTATGTTCCAATTATACCATCTGAAATTAGTCAACATTTATTTTAATAAATATAGTTTGGCTTGACTGTCCCTTGTACGAGAGCTTTCGACCAATAGCGAAAAGTTTTATTTTATTATTTAAATCAGACTTTCTTGTGAATGTTTTTCTCAATCCCCTGTTGGGCTACACATGTGGTTAATTCTAGACCAATCCAAGAAGAAATCCTCAACTTCATTGATACGAGACTAAAGCTAAATAAATGGAAAAGTTTTCCTGAAAATGGGATATATGTAGCCCCCACCAGGGACTGAGAAAAATATTCATAAGTAAAGTCATATTTTAAAAATATAATGAGATTGTACAATTAGTACTTAACTACCTTAAATAGTATTTGGATGATCGCTTCCTATCCAACAAATATGTGACGCCTTAAATAACACATAGCTTAAATTTTCTGTTTTTTAGAGCGAATTCGAACCATAGTACATATTAACAATTTTGTTGTTCTTAGAGTGAAAAATCGGCATCTAAAGTTTCCTGGTTCTTACACGGTACACCCTGTATAAAGATTTTTTTGGGATATCAGTGAAAGACCATTGAGATTTTATTTTTTCTGCTTGTCAAAATTTCTGCATGTAGACCATCTTCAGGCTACATTAATAGACAAAATCATTGAATATAACAAAATATTAATACATGTATATTAACATATATACATGTTTAATATAATGTATATTAAGTCTACATGCTGAAATTTTGACAAGCAGAAAAAATAAAATCTCAATGGTCTTTCACTGATCTCACAAAAAAATCATTATACAGGGTGTACCGTGTAATAACCAGGAAACTTTAGGTGCCGATTTTTCATATATTATATATATATATATATATATATATATATATATATATATATATAAGAATGATTAAAAAAATACAAAAATATTGATATAAAAGCATGATGCCAAGTGAAGTTGTAACGCTTTATAACGGTAACCATTCCGAATTATTTTAATAATTGTAGATTATTTATTCATCATATAGTTAGCATAGAGTTAGCAAGAAGGCCACAAGAGTAATTAAAGAACAAGTCAAACAAAATATTTAATGATAAAAAGATGAGAAACATTAAGATACTTAAACAGAATATACGAAAAAGTGGCCAATGTAATCAATTTACATAGGATGTTAAATTTAGAATGGAAACTCTGGAAACCCTTGCTCTGGTGTACATGTTAAACAAAGTTAAGAAACTTACTGTTATTTTATTTTGATCGTACCTTTGACTGATAAACAATATTATTATCATCGATTTTTTTTTATAAATAAATCAAAGGAGGGAGGGACTCGGTCAGCAAAACATTTCAACACTTTGGTCTTTTTGATCAATTTTGGCACAAACATTTCTTATTAGTGAAATAATTGAATTCAAAGAAATAATATATCGAATGTATAAACTGTAGTGTATATATTTCTATGTATTGAAAATTGCACGGAAAGGGAATACAGTTAGAGTTAATTTGATTTGTCGTATGAATAAATATTCTTAATTCTAAATATGGAATATTGAGGATAACTTAGAGCGTCAATGATAAAACTTCGATAAATGAGGAAAGATGGTTCCATTCGGCTTGGCGGTAAGGGTTGAAAGAACCAAAAGAAATCCCAACCGAGCAATATAGATAAGGACCTAATATAGCAGATGCCTGAAGCCTCAGAAGCCACCTTAAAAATATAAAGGAGAGATAGAAAGAGGTTCAAAAAATATTTTGTGTAGGAAGAAAAATGAGGAGGGCCCTAGTCTGTCGGAAGAGAGATAGAGAGGACTAGCACTGGAACGAGAGTGCTAAGCTTGGCAACATCTGGGAGTTCAAGACAGTCTACAGCAGGAGGCTGAGTGTTGGTGGTGGTTGAAAAATGCAAGATGATCTATAGAGTAGAGCCAGATAGAGATAGAATTGATGAAGAACAATGGGAAGTGATTTTCTGATGGTACCAAATAATAGATTCAAGCATTCCGAATGTTATGTCACTATTTCCCAGTAAATTTATTCAGTTATAATTGTAAGGTTATTAAAACAATTAGATAGGTACCGTTTGAGATTTGGAGGCCGATTTTATAGATTTATCTTTTCACCACCATCTAGTATAGTAATTCCTTAACCTGACCTTTGGAAAACGTGAATGGTAAATATTATATTTCAATACAGGGGTGTCTGTAGTATATTAATTAAATTAAATAAATAATAACTTCTATAGATCGGTATACATCAGGAATCGATATAAATACTTAATATAGTTTATGGGTACCTCACTGACCTTAGAAAATTGGACAGCCTGAAACGTACCATAATCCAAATAAAAAAGTGAAAAAAAAAATATTTTGACAATAGCATTGGTTGATCCCACCAGTAAATTAAGAATAAATCTACTTCCCTTCTTTTTGTTAGGAGGATTTCGACAAATAACACTTTTCAGCACCTTGGCCAATATGATGAAACTTAGTACAAAGGTTACTAATCAGTAAACTAAAATTTACTACGTCTTTAATTTTCAATTCTTTCGATTTCTCTTTCTTGATGGTCATTTGAAATTTAAATAAGTCCCTTATTTTAGAGGGAAAAAAAGAGATGAGGTTTATTTTATTCCTTTCTGTATAAACGGAAAAAATACAAATGAAACTTAAATGTCCTTCCAGAGTCTTTAGAGTATGTTATGTAATGAAGTATGGTATTTTGCAGATATAACGAACAACATTATATGAACTGCATCGACCCTTTTTAAAGCTGTAAACACAAGAGTGTGAATAAAAGATATTTCAAATAATACTCTTCTCCTAAAATTAAAATATTTAGATTAGCTGGGAACTCCTTTAACATTGTCAATTTAACTAGCCATTACCCTTTTAATAGCATATAATTGACCTTAAAAAAAGCTTGATTACCTTGATACCTTATGATTGACCTTAAAAAGATATAAACATACTTCTAGAGCTGGAATAACAAAAAAGATTTTCATCGAAAGAGACAACCCTTTAACAGCGAAAAGCAAGGTCATAGAAGATGAGAATGCTAAAACACGGATCTAGGCACATTAAGGGATTTACGCGATAAGCTAATGCCATTGGAGAGCGAGCTTTTGTTAAAGGCAGTCCTTGAATCCGACTAATTTAACTCCCGCTTCATTCAAACCAAGAGCGGAGAGTTTTGGGAATAGCCTACCACAATATGTGGACTATAAAAATCAATTTTAAAAATGTATTTTTGAATTAGGATTCTAAATCCTTTTTAGCAATAGTTCAATCATTTAAGCAATTTACCACATGTTTTCTATTAGTTTAGAACTAAATTGGTTCTAAAATTTACTGTTCTCAACTATTGATATTAATTTATATCCTTTAGCCGATTAATTATATTCTGGAATAAATTAATAAATTAATTATTAAACTCGAGAACAATAAAGAATGAAATGTAATTAAAGCATTGCACAAGAGAATCTATACAATCATAAGTTTAAAAAAATTCTAAATCCCCTGAACATCAAAACCTGCAAAATCAATTATCGTACGCATTCTGAAGGAATTAGATATGAAGCGATAAAGACTGTTATAATAAAAGGAATAATTAAAATATTTCAATATGATACAATTGATAACCGACAACACGCTGGAAATTATGTTGTATTATCTTATTTTATTCTTTGTTGTTTTTTAATCCCTATTTTTATATACTATAGATATAATAAATGAGGGCTCTAACAGCAAAATTCACCCTCTCCAATTTTTGTTGAAATTGGGTTATGGATAGGTTGAGGTTCTACCCTTTGCTTTGTATATTATTGTTATTTAAGTTATAAGGCAAAACCAATTACATCCTAAGGAATTAAGATCTTAATACTTAAGAATATTTCATAATAAGCTAAGTTTTTTTATTTTTAATGCTGGTAACTGTATCTCACGGTATTCCTAAAATTTGAAAAAGTCGAGAATGAGACTTTTACAGTTTGAGCCTTCAAATATAATAATTCCTTAATTAATATATCTAATGCTGCAATAAAATAAATTTAAAGATTTTTTAGGCGACTTACATCCGCTATAAAAAAAAAAAAATAAAATAAAACTATAAAAACCATATAAATGTTTACAAACCAGTGCTATGTTTTGGTAGTCACATAAAGGTCCTTTCGATATTTGGTTTTATTTAGTATCAGAAGGATTTGTAGATTGTCTGCAAAATAAGTATCGTACTTGGATAATTATTTGACAAATTTAAAACTTTTTTAATCTTAGTCGAGCTTAGAATTTTAATTTTAAAATATTGAAGTTTAAAATTTTCACATTATTTAATTAGGAATCGTAGATAACGTATTTTTCTGAAAAAAATCTAATTAATTGACGCTGATCAACACTTGGAACATTTTGTGTATTTGTTTCAAAGGCTCTGAATCAAATCTTGTTTCGGAATTACATACCTAGTTGTAAAATTTAATTGGTTTTATAATAAAACGGTTAGATAATTACCGTCCTCCTGTTCTCAGATTCGCATTATTTTTCTATGTACGTTTCTTGTCCTTAGTATAATTTAGAATCTTCATATTTTTATACAAATAGAGGAACTTTCGATAATTCGATTCATTATTAATCGTGCTGCCATTAATGTTCCTAGCTGGAAGCAGCAATTTTCGGTTTAGGCCCTAAATGAAATCCCTCCATTCGCTATTTATATTTGTGTACGCTTTCTTGCTAATCGATACATAGCCATTTACGCAGAAGAACAGTTATTTATGTTTTTAGGATTTAATTCGTCCATATTTTAACCTCGGCTGACTTCCAAGTCTTAAATAACAAAATTGATTTCATTAAACATGACTGTTGAACTGAGCCATTTAAAATATCCAGCAATTGGAGAGGCAGGAAAAAATAGCAGAGTCACCTGTCGGCAATTAAAAGAAAGAGGTTTACGAGTGATCGTAACAAGAGGTTTTAGTGCCGACCTGGGACTTCCGCATGCCTCCCCCCCTCCTCTCATCAGCTGGAGGTCAGGTCCCTAACGCTCTCTTAATAGCCAGACTTTTATTATCGTCCGGGATTAGGGACTGTCTCCGCTGCCTCTCTAATGAAAAGGCCTGCTTTTATTACTGCCTCTCAAAATCTTTCTTCTAAATCAGGAAGGACCAATTCGGAATATAGAACCAAATCCTCAAATTTAGATTAGAAATTACCTGAAGTATATAAGATTATTTAGATTTGTTGTAGGAGAAGTGTATAGGTGAATTTTACAGAGTTGGGGGACGCATTCAATAAAGAAATACACAAATAAGAAATTTTGTAGATAAACTTGTTAATAGTATTAGCAGAGAAATGTTAATGTTGGTTTCATGAAGTCGGGAATTGGCGAGGGAATGACATCAGTAGATAAGATTTTCGACTACGCTAATTCCTTGGTGTTAAGTGTGTTTTAATAATATAAAAAACACACCAGAGCGGCGTAAGAGGCACCATTGGTCAATGTTGCCAACGCACAGGTTTGACAGAAACTTACATTTATTTAAAAGAAAATCTATTGATTTAAGGAATAGATTAAAATTATAAATTAGTTGGATATAAAAGAATTCTGTAATGAGTCATTTTGGACAGTGGCGAGAACAGAAGTTTTACATTTCAAATGAGTGGTTTAAAGATAATGAATATTCGGAGAGTTTAGAGACAATAGAGTTACGTGAAGAAATGGAATATTTATGTTGGGTGATGCGATCTTTGGAGAGGTTTATGGTTTCGCCAATGTAAGAGGATTTACAGCTAGAGGTGGAACAAAAGATGCATATACGACTTTATCTCACGAGGCAGTGCAGGACCTAACGGGAGCTGTTCCTCTCGAACTGCTCCTGCTAGAAAAATCTGCATTACAGAGTTATTAGAGAGAAGGTTCGGCAGGGCTTCCGGGAACTCTCCGTGTGAGGATTGCGGATAATCCCAACAGATGGAAACAGATAATCTCTGAGCATATAGAGGAATGGAACCGATAATTCCGAAAGGGGCGACATTGATAAAATACTTTCTGGTGACCAGACAATACAATTCATGTTCAGGAAGAGAAAAATTTAAAAATGATACCAAAGTAAATATCTTCCACAGTTGGCAGAAAATTTTATCGGACACGAAATTTAAAATTATACGAGAATCACTCATGTACCTATGTAATTATATGGTAGTCTAACTAAGGTCTTATGATGTATACATTAATACTAACGAAACTTATAACGGAAAAGTTAAAGTAAATCGATACTTGAGCGAGCGATCATAAAATCAAAAAAAGCATTTTCAAAAATTACCGATAACCCAATAATGGGTTTCTATATCAAATAAATCTGAAAAGTTAAAATAAATTGATACTTGAGCACGCAATCTTAAAATCGAATGTATTTTAAAAGCCGATAACTCAATTATGGACCTCAATAACAAATAAATCCAAAAAGTTAGAATCAATCGATATTTAATGGCGCGAACTTAAAATTGATAGTATTTTCAAAAACTTCGTTACCAATAGACCTCAATATCTAATAAATCCTATATTATAAATAATATTATCTACACTAAATATGTGAACGTACAATTTCTTTTTAAAATCCGCCTGTATTACGATATATGCTCCTGACTCATGTTTCGGAATGTAACTGTCAAAAATAATATTAACATTTTTCCTGGATAAAATTTATTCTGGACTAAGAGTCACTAAAATAAATTAGCAAAAAAGTCTTATCTATAACTTCATCGCCAATTTATATTAGTAACACGGATCATCCCAGGGAGAAATTGATTCGAAGAGAACAGATCGAGTGGTCTATGGTACTTCGTGAGACACGAACGGTTTAACTGCAATACACGATTCTCACTCAATCTAACAGATGACTTGCTGTGGAAGATTAGAGACCGATAGCTGTCTTCATTCTTTAATTCAAAATTTAACCAAGAGCAATGAAATAAATTACCACCCTCTGACCAGCGTTAGCCTAAAAATTTCACTAACCAGGAAACCAATTTTTTTTTTTTTTATTAAACTAATGAAATTATAACATGATACTGTTTCTAAAGGAAACGAAACTATTCTTTAGAGTTCACTTATCTTATAAATTTCAAACTTTTAAATTGTAATATAAGTTAAAAATGGCGTAGGTGGTTGAAAAGCTCAAATATTTAAAATAAATAGATATAACAATAATCCCCGTTGATTTATAAGAGCGGTACATATTTTTGACCATACTAAAATTTGCTATTTGCTAAAGTAATAATGAAAACTACAAAATCAAAACAAGAAAAAAATGCAAACGGGTTATTATTGGAAGTTGAGAACTCCAAAAAATTGTATAGAGTTCGGAATATGGAATAGATCAATATACAAAATGGTCACTTCTAAGTTAGTTAAAGATGTTTTCTGGAAGAAAAACTTGTTCCAGAAGGTATTTGATCTGCCTTGGTTTTTTATTTCCATTGGCATTATTGTAAACACTAATTGAATTTTATTATGTTGTCTTTTGGCTAGATATTTTTTTCTGTTTTATTTTTTCAATTTTGTTATTTCTAAGGGACCTAGTCCCAGAATAAAGTTACTTTTACATCTATATATTGAAAATTAAACACATACATACAATACAAATAAACACATATTAATAGACTATGTATAATAATTAAAAATGTATATAAAAATATCACGTTGCAAATATACCTGTTACGAATTCCCAAGAGAGTAAAACATGCAAGATTGGATGCTGCAGTTCCTATAATTAAATGAGGTAATAAATTAATGAGGTATTAAAAAAAAAATCAGTTTGAATTAATGGCTAACAGAAATATCAAATGCACTTTGGAACCCCAAGGTCATATAGAAATATAACTTTGAATGAAAAATAAAAATTGTCAGATTACCTAAGAAATCGCACCATTTGGACAAATAGACTTATTTAAAAATACCCAAGCACTTGGAGTGGATCCAAGAACAACTAAGGTATCGGAAAGATTATGGTCTGAAATTTCTTTTTAAAGATTCTTGAGGTGAAATTCAAAATCATAAATTTACTACATCCTAATGACCAAGTGATCCTACCTTAGGGTATTTGTTTATATTAATTTTGCCAACGCATTAGAATTATCTATATTTTATCAATTTTTTTTTTCTGATTTCTTGAAAAGTAATTTTTAATAGATTTTTTTCTTATTAGTCAGAATCTTTATTACCTGAAGTCACTTTAATATCCATTCCTGTATTATCATTTACAAAGAAGATACAAACTGAGTTGTCTAGGAAAATTTAATTCCCTGAAGCAGAGAACTTCAGAAGAGCAAATTGTGAAAACGTTCGCAGTTATCCGATTGGTAGAGATTCTATTTTGTTTTCTCAATAAGAAGAAAAATAAGAGAATTTGTATTCTGTCCCTGATGTGAACAAACATTTTTATAAATCTTATACCGATTCATATAAGAACGTTTTTCATAAAAATAAATTTTATAGAAGAAAAACATAATATTTTAAATTCTATTAGTGCAAGCATCGTTAGTAAATAATTTTAATATTGAATGTGTACCTATAAACATGAAATATGTAACAAGCATAGGCGACTAGTCATCATAGATTAGGCGCTAGATGAGGCAATAGAATAAGTGATATTTTTTAAATATTAATTAAAATTATATCATCTATATAATAAATCCGATCTTGGTATCAATATATAAAATAATTTTTAGATTAAACTGGAAATTTTATCTAACAGAGAACCAGCAAAATAAAAGCTTCATTGTGTAATACGGACGTTAGTAAGTTTATAAATACTATCATATATTGCCTTGGTATATTATTGTCAACTTTTTAACTTAATCTTCGATATTTAAAAATCTAATGGCAAAAAAATTAATGAAAATCCTGTTTACAGAAGCATAAAAGCTCTCATCCCCCTTTGATGTAAATAAATCTCATTTTTAATAAAAATTGTCTCTTAAAAGAAAAAATCCAATGGAAATGGCTCAATATAAAAGCTGAGAGGTCTTTTACCCAGCAATAGACCGTGTTCTCTTCCAACTGGCTGACCGAGGGGCACTGCCCTCTTCCAAATCGAAATATTTACATAAATATTGTACCACATATCTCGGCACATACAATATATTTATAGATATTTTCCTTGGTCCCACGGATCGTAGAGCGTCTCTCGGCCAGTTTTTAATAAATATAAAAAAAAATATTGGACTGTTTTATGTGTGTTCTCTACCTCGAATACTTATCAACTCTAATAATTATTCATTTAGTGATTTATAAATTTCACTAGTATGTTTTTCTCAATTGAATTTACACTTCTTTTGGCTTATTGAGGATAAAAATTTTATTGTAACGGGAGCAAGCTGAAATGCGACACCATGATAGTTGCTAGTAACTGTTACGTTGCTTTTTCATTCTTGTCCAGAGAATTATTGCACTTGACATTGAATGTACACATCGTTTTGGTGTTATTTAATTCTCGGAGGATAATTTAGTTTTTTGAAGTGATACTTATTTTGGCGCATAGAGGTTTAAATTTTTATTGTAAGGGAAGTACAGAAATGCGACATCATGATAGTTTCTAGTATGCTAGCAACTGTCACGTTAACTCCTACATGTGACCATCTTTTCACTGAACTGCCTTACCTTATCTGCTTATCAGCCTAACCTTACTTACTTATAAACTGTTTGTTTTGATTATTTTTGAACTTGACACTGATTGTATGCAGCGTTTTGGCGTTATTTAATTCTTGGAGGAGGAATACAAACAATATAATTTAGCTTGTTTTTATCAAGGTCGATTTTCCATTATTTGACAGCTTACACGTTTGCCGTTTGGTTTCGCTTGGGACTTGCTATAGTTTGGCAAATATGTAAACGCACCTTAAAATATTTAAGGTATAATCTGGAATAAAGTGCATTTTTAAACATTCGAGGTTATATAATGGTGCATATTAACTATGTTTTGTTTAATTTGAATATTAAAATGTGAATATTCTAACAGTTATTATTTTTAAGTTGGATATCAACTCTATTTTTAAAGTTTATACATTTAAAGATAGCATTATTATGAAAGAAATAATTATAATTTATGTTTCAATTAATTATTAATAATTGAGACGTTTATTTCCATAGTGAACTCGAACCACTGTTAACATATTTTCAGGTGCTGCAAAAAGAACTATATTTTCTATCCCAATTGTGATTTCAAAACCATTTTTTTTTTTATATATATTTTAGAAAAAGTTTTGTTCCTAGTAAAAATTCGTAAAATCGTTGATTATATTATATGAATTAAACAGTATTTGAATTAATTAAATAGACCCACGATTTACAAAAAAAAAAAAAATTAGATTTAAGTTTAGAAAGAAACAACCCAATTGATATACCCATATTGTGAGATGAAACAAACTTTTTGTTTTGAAACTGATATATACCCTGATCTCCTCTTGCGTACGGTACTGACAGTTTGTTTGGTCAGCATTCGTAACCAACCCCCAATTACGTGTTTGCCGTTAGGCTTGGCTAAGGACTTGCCATGGTATATATACATATTAAATGAACACAATTGAGAGTTTGAAAATATTTTACAACATTTTATTTATTAATTTTACACTGTAATCAATTGTTTTCGCAATCAACTTGAACATCAGATTTTTGTATGAACTCGACCAAATATCTGATTATGCAAAGATTCTGTCTCATTGAGGATCCACCACAACTTTGATTGACACAAATCTCTTATTTTCACTTCACGAGCCAAAACATCAGTATCATTCAGATCCACAAATATATGATAGATACTGAGAACTCCACATTACCTAATTTCTTCTTAGATTTATATTATATATATATATATATATATATATATATATATATATATATATATATATATATATATTAGAAAAAGTAGTTTCTCTTCCTCTGAAGCAGTTTTATATATATCTAAAAAAAAAAAAAGAAGAATGTATCGATAACCTAACCTTCGGTGTAAGCGAAGGTTCCGAATAATATATTGATGTCACTTTTAAAAATTTACTAGTCCAGATTCAAAGGTCTCTTAAATCCTGAAGTGTAACAAGCACTATTAAATAATGTAACAAGAAATTTAAGTCACCATGCTTCATCGGCCTTAACATAAATACAAAGTTGACGAATGGGATGATTTGAAATATTTGTTTTCTGATTGAAACTATTCTATAACATTCTATTAAAAATTTGACTTTATGGTTCTTAATAAGAGTCCTGAGTAGGATTTTCTAAGTTAGCAGTGATGTATGGAAAATGTTCGATCATTATGAACGATGTAGTTAAATATGCAATCAACTTTAAACGCTTGTAATGAGTATTGAATCGTGAGATTTGTAAGAAATTTAATTATATAAAGGTCTAGCTTTGCACAGATTGCAGAACATGCAGTGGAGAAATTCCCTTAATGCAGATCATTATTAGGATAGCCGGCATGCGGCAATATTCCGACTAATTACGTCATGGTATGCCAGAGTACAAGAGCCTTGGTATTAGGGTTGCGGAGTAATACCGGCAAACAGATGATACCTTAAGCACACGTACTAATCCTACAGATCAGTCCCTCCTTTATTAACTTGGTATAACTAATACCAATTTTCCCTTAGGCTTGTCTGCGGTGAATAACTTCTATATTAGGCGGGATAGCTTCATAACTTCGTCCTGAATTTGTGACATATCTTTATGTTTTCTGCTCACGTATTGCATAAACATATGAGATATTCTTTATTTCATTCATTTTATAATCTTTCAAGGTCTTTAATTTGTAATTGATATAATTTTCTAGACTCTAGTGTTCCTCGCGACCATTTAATAGGCCTACTAAATCCAATATAATGGAAGTATTCGTACTTCTCCACGATTAACAAACCCAATAAAAACAGAAACAATCCCTTATCGTACGGTCCAATCAGTTTTCTTTCTATTTGTTCCAAAATATTTGAAAACATTTATACAAACGACTACTTGATTTACTAACAGATATCCAAATAATACTCGTCTTCTTCCTTGAGCTATTCTACACAAAATGACGTTTTGACCAAATTTCCTGTATTTGCCTCCACTGACCTAAAAAATTACGGTATCTTCACCATTTTTTTCTAAATATTGAGAATAATATCCTTTGTGATTGGAAATAATTTGTTGGTGTCATCTCACACCGGTTATACTTGAAATTTGATATAATAGCATCAAAATGTAAAGACCGTCACGCGTACTCGAGAGGGTGAGTGGTCTCTCGAACATGATATTGTTTGCATTTCAGCATATTTGAACTGGAAGTCTTCTTCAAACCGAAGTATATAGTCCTAAGCTGCAAAATTGAAGAAAGTTACGCGTATCCAGTGGTTTGAATTATGAAATGGTTGGTGAAAGTTCAGTTTTCAAAATTAGATGCGACCGTCACACCATCTTTTTTAGTACTTGGAATTACCAGCAGATTGCTTTGATAACGAATTTGAGGAAATTTCCATTTCGGCGTCAGTCAGCCATTATGTGAGCGTAAGGAAAGACGCTTCCCATCTGTCCCAAGTGTTATTTTCATTCCTCCAGAACCAATTTTCATCAAGTAGGTCATGATTTTGAGATACTTTACGTAAAGACCGTCACATGTATTTTACTTTGTTACACTGTTCCAGGCAATGTTTCCAAGTTACAAAAATTTTACTTGTGGGGCTCATGCAACATTAAGACCTCAACCAATGGTGGAGGGTGATTTAGCTTCTCTAGCATATAATTTAGCAGCCATATTGAAGTAATTTTGTAAAGACCGTCACGTTCAAAGATTTTTTCTGTGTTTACTCCTGCGTGACGGTCTTTACCAAAAACGCGTTCCACAGCTCTCAAAAACTTTCCAAAGGAAACGTAGATAGCCCAGAATGTTTTGAAACTCACATTAGGATGAAGCTATGGAGTCGGATGAAAATTTGCCTCCTGACGCTACTGATCCTTCTTCTTTCATGAATAATATGAAGAGAGGACGGTGTGATATTAAGATAATACGTAGAGCATGACATGCTAGTCTAGATAGTTCCGAAAACTTTTTAAATCTTGAGAAGAAATCTTCGAAGGAAAATACCACACTAACACCAAATTACTCTTCTGGATCTAATGTCTCACCAGCCCAAGAAGAGTATCCCAAAGAGAAAACTCATTATATCGATAACACCCAGAATGAAGGCTCCAGCAGCTGAGTATTTGAAGAAATGTTCGAATCACGACATCCCTAAGAGTGTGCACGCTGAACTGAACACACCCGAAAACGTCATTTTGCGTAGAATAGCCCCCTTATGATTTCTTAGGAAGTTCCCGTAATTATTTTATTAAAGGAAAAAATATAACTTCCAGGTGTACTCTTCTTCTTTATTCCATTAACGTTTTGAGGAAATTTTTCCTCATCATCAGAATTTTCTTTACTAAAATTAACAATTATTAAATATATCAACATATTTCATAATTTATACGTTTTCCAACATAACATAAATATAAACCATATTAATTATTTAATATTATCTATAATTTAACAATACTTCTTCTGTTTATGTTTCTCCCATTGTCAATAATTAAAATTTCTGCATTTAATATTTTACATATTGCTGGGAGTCTAAAGTCACTGACTAACATTAGCTGAAATATATTACTATTTCACTTTGGAAAATGTATAAATTATGTAATATGTTGATAGATGTGATAATTGTATTTTAGTAAAGAAAATTCTGACGATGAGGAAAAATTTCCCCAAAACGTTAATGGAATAAAGAAGAAGAGTACATCTGGAAGTTATATTTTATCCTTTGATCAAATAATACTCCACCATAAAACTGGATTTAGAAAATTTTATTCAACATAAATTGCACAGACTTCTTTACGACGTCACTAGAACAAAAGGTACTGGATGTCGCTCAAGCATTTGTTAATGTCTGGTACCAGGGTCTTCTCTTTAAACTACAGTTCTACAGCGACAGTTCTACCATACACATACTTCTTCATCATTCAATCATTCCTCTACTATACATTTTACTCCGTCCGACAAGGTTCGATAATTTCATCGGTTCGACCAGTGCTAGAAGGAGTTCCTCAAGGGTCTATACTTGTCTCATTATTATATATTATCATATATACACGAACTACATACCAGATAGTCCCAACATTTTGACAGCGACATACGTAGATGATACAAAATCATAACAAGTTATGGAAAAGACAGAGAAACTACAAATGCTAATACATTACATTTACACCATGACGTGAAACTTGACCTGTCGTATACCTCAATAACGTACTAATACCGCAAGCAGACAATACACTATCTAAGACTAACCTTTGACATAAGACTGACTTGGGACCTTCACATAATTTTTAATAAACGCAAGGCGTTAAATCAAAGAAGTAAACAGTTACACACGCTACTCAGAAGACAATCAAAAGTAAAACTGAGACAGCAACTTGCTACCTACACTTACTTACTTAAACCAAATTGGTCATACGTTTCTAAAATTTTCGGGACTGTAAAAAAGACACACATATAAAGACATTAAACATTCCAACCGAAAATGCTCAGGCTTCTTACGCAGGCACTTTACATACTGACTTTCACATTCCAACTGTCAGCGAATACATACAGACCCACTGCAAACGATTTCAGGAAAAATTGCATAGACATAACAAAATCGTAAGGATGATCTGTAGCGGATTTACGCACATGCAGGCTGGACACTTGCCTGGAGCGGCAAAATTTCAGTGAAAATATATTTTTCAACTCAAACGAATTTGTAGGTATTAAAACAGTACCTCCACTTAGTTTTTAACTATAAAGAAATAATTTTATTTGGCAAGGGTAAAACAAAACCACCACTGAGAATGGACACTTCTATGCCTGACAACACTAGGAGGAGGCATGCATGTAAACATGCAACTAAATTTTTCAAGTAAGGTTTCTTCGTGAGGTTGGAATGCATAGGGCATGGTAAAATTGTTAATAACTAAAAACACGTTATATTTTGAAACGAACCTGTTTTCCATAACTTCAAAGTCAGAAAATGTGCTGATTAAGTATAGAATAGAGAATACATACACATAATACATTTACGTTTATAGTACTACTTGATAGCCAAGTTGCCTTTGATGCATTATTTTGCTTTAGATTTCTGTCCATTTGACGTATAACTTATTTTTTGATACTTCATTATAGTTTAATTGAATTATTAAATAGTTACAGATAGTAAATTTTTAAAAAAATGTCTGTGTTGTAGTAAACAAATTTTTTATTTTAGAGGATGGAGGGTATAGTTTGTTATGTGATATGGGGAATACAAGTTGTAGCGTATAGGGTATGCTGTATATTAGGGTATATTGTATGTTTTCCGCAAATCTATAAAGAATTTCAAAACAAATGACCAAGCCTTAATTTCAACTTACCTAACGATTTTTGATAGCTTAATCGTGACGGACGGTAGGTTAAATATAAAGTTGTAATCAAACTATCTATACATTTAGTAAACTAGTGAATAGGTACAATGATAATAATTATCTGTTTCGTTTGGGTAAAAGGATATAAGTAATTTTTTTGTGACAATAGATTTAGATTATATTTTGTTCTTTTTAAGAACTTCACGCTGGAGAAAGAGGTTATTAGTCACTAAAACAGTGTTGATATGGACACTGTTTCATAGACTTATTTCCTTTTTCTCCGAGGTAAAATTCATTGAAAAGATCAAAATATAACTTAAATCCCTTGTCGCAAAAAATGACTTATACCTCTTTACACAAACACCAAAGAAATTATTGCTTAGGAACGGCCGTCAACTGCAAGAAGTTACGCGACCTCAATAGAATAAGTTATATGGAATGATTTGATATATTTCTTTGAAGGAGCGTGGGGTTTAGTGTATTGTGGAGGACCGTTCTTGTTTTGATCTACAACGGAGAGTGTATCAAAACAACTTTTCATTTATATCCTGGGCAAATAAGATCATCATAGCAAATGAGAGCCTGAGAATCGTGTATCGTGGGGTTCAGCCAACATAGATTGATATCAGTAATCTGATCTATCACCAATACATCTCTACATAAAAATACAACAAGTAGATATTTTAAATTGACTTGAAATTAAACTCTCGCGGCTTAGATTTAGTTTATGTCTCTTAACCTAATTTATGGTAGATCCACATCCTAAGGTCACGGTGCAATTTTCTTGTTAGTCGCATCGCAGGGTTATTGGGAATCTATTAGCAAAGCTAGTGTGTTGGCGTTAGGATTGAGATGTAATGTAATGATAGGTATCTATTCCTGCTTAATTTGCAGCTTATATCACAATGATGCATTTGGGTATTTATATTTAAGACATATTTTAGAGCTTTGATGACTTTTCATTGAACTTTTGATTATGAGAATCGATTTTCGAAGCAATGTTATGGTTTCGTGGATTCCCAAAATTCAGCTTTCCATCTCCAAATAGATCTAATTACATTTTTCTGGATAAGCGTTTTGTAGTAGGTACAGAAATAAATTGCATTTATTTTTCAACTCAACTTCGAGGTGTTCCTGCATGATGAGCAGCTTCTTGGTTTAGGATCTTGTATGAGGATCTCAGGTCATTTGCTTGTCCCATTAATCCTTGGATTAGTTTTACTGATGTTTTTTCTTCATCTTCACCTCCTTATCTGATAAAGGAGTTTATGATCAATTCCGGGCGAAGAATTGGTTAGTTTTATTGGAACAAATATTATTTATTTTTAAATCTCGCTCTCATTGGTTGGGGCATTTAAACTGAAATCATTTGCTGTATTGGTCTATTGATATGAATTATTCCATCCCCTTTCAATTTCTTCGGCGTTTAATGCCATACATACAATGAGGACATTTGTGAGACCCCTCCATCCTTCCTTTCTAGGCAGATAAAGCCGTGCGATGGATGTAGTCTGGACCCAGTCGTACTCGTTCGTATTAGTCTATCTAATTCTTGGAGCGACGTTGTAGACCATTTTAGGACTCCGAAGCTGTATGATATGGCTTGTATAACCCACGTATTTATAGCTTTTATTTTCGATCCTGAGGATAGATATGTTGCAAGGATAATCTTCAATCTCTTCTTTAATGATTCCATGAGGCTATTCTTTACAACCTTCCTCGCAATTTTAACATGTTGTTCTATCCCAAGATAATTGTACATTTCTCCTTTTTGAAGATGCTTAATACGCAGTTCATCATCAAACATACTTTCAAAAATAACTGGTTTTCCTTTTATCACATGAAGAACAGCGCATTTCTCAATACCAAGCGACATTTGTATTGAATCACTAAACTGGGTTACTGTTTTTATCATAGACTGTAACTGAGATTTATTCTTTGCCTAAAGCTTCAAATCGTCCATGTAAAAGCTATGGCTGATTACTGCAGGTGATTCATTAAATTTTATTTTGTATCCGTTTCCTCTCGATTTAATAAAATCGATAAAGGAGCCATCGCAAGACAAAACCAAAGGGGGCTGAGGCAATCTCCCTGGTATATACCTCTCGAAATGGTAATGTACTCTAAAGAGTCGGACAACTGATCATGTCCCATCCTCAATCTTGTTTTCCAGCTGCTCATGAGTTTCCTCAGAAGATCTTTAACATGTGGATGTATTTTATAGATATCCAGGATTTTTAATAGCCAGCTCTGGGGGACTGAGTCAAATGCCTTTCTGTAATCAATCCATGCTAATGACATATTTCTTTTATTTATGGTCGTTTTGCCTGCAATGAACGGATCGATGATGAGTTATTCTTTACATTCTGAAATTCATTATTTATTGATCTTAACCATTGATTTCATCATCGTGAAATGCATTGTCCTCCCACAGCTTTTTCCAATTATTATTTTTAGTTTTTAATTTGTTCTCTCTGATTCATGGAGTTGCATCTACATCCCGGAAAAATAATCAAGGGAATGCAGATGATTTCACTTATTTAAAAATTTTCTGACAATCCTGCAGGTATCCAGCAGAACTGCTTGCTGGACTAATTTTAATTTTTCTAGATCCAGGCCAAGGTCTTCCGTACCATCTCTTGTGCTTTTGAGTATTAGTCCATTTGAGGAAATGACTAGTGGAATCACCACCACTTTTACTAGATGATAGAGAGATTTCAACTCTTTGGCAAGTTCTTGATACTTCGTAATTTTTTCATCCCTAGTGGTCAATAGGTTGGAATCACTTGGGACGGCTACATCTATGATTCTGGTCACTTTTTTTATTTTGTCTACAATCAAAATGTCCGAAAGGTTATGCATTACTCTATGATCCGTGATTATTTTCTCATCCCAATAAACTTTAACAATATCATTTTTTTTAATTTTTTCTGGGGTATATCGATAATAGGGCACCTCAACCTCATCTTTGCCCAGAAGCCCTAATGTTCTGCATATACTTTGGTGGTATATTTTGGCCACATTATTATGCCTAATTAAGTAGTCTGTCCCAGCCAAAGTCTCGCAACCATTTGTTACATGTTGAAAAGACTCATGTGTCCTGGAGCAAAGGCGACATTTATCTGAAACCAAATTTTCCTTCAAAATATGTCTTCTATATGCCCTTGTCGCAGTAGCCTGATCTTGGATAGCTATTGCAAAACCTTCAGTCTCATCAAATAGTTTATTATTATTATTATTTATTTTTCGACACTTTCGAAAAAGGTTTTTTCCTGGAGAGGGGGAGAATCAACTCCAATTACTCAGGTCAGTGTTTGTTTGGTCGGTTTAATTGTATATTTAGAAAACTCCTTAGAATCCTTGAGGTATTCAACAGGTTTCTGGGCTTCATTTATAACAGTCGTCGAGAGGCCCAGCCGTTCAGTCGCTTCCACAGTGGACACTGGTATCAGACCATTGCTGGAGATCACAATAGCCCTCACAATCACTTTATTCAGTCTGTACAGATCTTTTAGTTCAGCTGCTAGAGCTTGATATTTTCGATTTTTTTCTGCACATACTGAATTAGTGTTTCCATCATTCGGCACAGCAATATCTATTATCTCTGCTGTCTTCATATTACCATCAATAAGCACGATATCAGGTGTGTTGTGGGTCATGGAATGGTCTGTTATAAACGACTGATTCCAATACAATTTTATCCCTACCCTCTGGACGAGATCTTTATGATTGTACTTATAATATGGCATCAAGTCATTTAATAATTTTGTTTTTAGTTCTATCGCCTAGTGATAGATTTTGGCA